>PVKU01000187.1:309091-656407 GCA_004027475.1 Anoura caudifer
CCCCCCCCCTAGCTTTTGTCCATATGTCTTTCATACTTGTTGCTCTAATCCCTTCCCCTTTTCCCTGGATATTCCTATCCCTCTCCTCTCTTGTTCTCAATTTCAGTGTCTTTGGTTATATTATGCTTGTTTGTTTGTTTGTTTGATTAGGTTCCTGTTAAAGGTGAGATCATATGGTATTTTTTTTTATTCAGTCTTTCTTATAATTCATTTCACATCATTTCTACTGTAAATTGACAAATCTGTTTTTTTTTTTTTTGCAATTATCTAACCTGTGGCTAATCACATCTAGTGTATATTTTTAACCTCACATGTTGTTTTGTATGAGTCAACACATTGGTGAAGTATGATTTGGGTTTTTTATGCCTTCCAGGTCTCTATTCAATGTGTCAGTCTTTCCTCCCCCTCCTTGAATAGATGAAATACAGTTATAATGCTGAATTAGGCTCTAATAGAAGTTTAAAAGATTGACTAACAGGTTAGAAGCCACACTCACAAAGTATGGGTTGAAATCCCACCTCCTTTAGCTCAATAGCTGCAGAACCCTGGGAAACTGTCTTAAGTCTCTCCACATTTCTGCTTTCTGTTCTTTTAAGAGGTAACAATAAAAAGAAGTTATGTATAAAGCACTTAGAACTGCATTTTCCACAAAATAATTACTCATTACATGCAAGATATCATAACTAATCACACTTCATAAGTGATTAGCCCGTATCTATGAAAACAAAAAAAAAAGTATTCACTGAACTACTGTCCCCAAACATATGAAATGCAGATGGAACAACCTAGAAGTTTCATTAAACCTTATTTTTATGAATTATGACATTGTATCAAAGTATAGCTCTTGAAATAGGAATTGAAGAAAATTCCAATTCAGCGGAACACATCCTCCTCAGACACGTCTGCCCACTCATTTTAGAACTAACAAGAATAAATGTTAA
The DNA here is from genome assembly GCA_004027475.1 of Anoura caudifer. NCBI lineage: Eukaryota > Metazoa > Chordata > Mammalia > Chiroptera > Phyllostomidae > Anoura > Anoura caudifer. Next base: position 310,033 of record PVKU01000187.1, read on the forward strand.
TGGAGTTTTTAAAGGAAAAGCTCAGCACCATGAAAGAAAGTTATGAAAATAATGTTAAAGCTCATCTACTGACAGAGTGAATTGGTGTGCCAGCAAGTACTTTTAAGAGAAAACAGAAAAGGGGATATTAGAACAGGCCCTAATGTTTAGCTCTATATGTTCTTCGAGACTAGAAAGAAATAAGTTTGAAAATATGGGCTACCTTTAATGGGGTTCAAAATTAGTTTTTTAAAACATTTTTCTAGGTTCTTTTTAAAAAGATTTTATTTATTCATTTTTAGAGAGGGGAAGGGCGGGAGAAAGAGAGGGAGAGAAACATCAATGTGTGGTTGCCTCTCACATGCCCCCTACTGGGGACCTGGCCTGCAACCCAGGCATGTGCCCTGACCAGGGATGGAATCCTTGATGTTTCACTTTGCGAGATGACGTTCAACCATTTGAGCCACACCGGTCAGGGCAGGAGTTCAAAATTCTTGAATTTAATAGGAGAAGTGATAAAAATCATCATTAGTTTGATATTTAAAAGAATGAAATATTCTTGCTATTAATGGAAAGGGAGCCTTTTTATATCATAGGTTAATGCTACTTAGTGAACCATGTTAAAAATTAACAACTTGAGAATGTTGCCATGAGCAAGAACGAGACCTTACAGTCTTAAGAAATTCCATTTGATGTTAACCTTCAGAAGTAAACAAAGTAAGATTGTTTAGATGAAACTTTTTAGGCTTTCAATCAATGAATGTCAAGCTAACATAAGGAGTGAAATAGTAATGTGTTATCTTAATAGGAGTTAAACAGCTGTTTTTAGGCAAAATGTCTCTTTAATGCTAGATTAATAAGTTTTCTGCCTTATCTTTCCACATTATTGTGTTTTCCTTCTCTATAATATATACTATGTGGTGGATGTGCATTGTATTTTTATATATTACTCTAAATAAATTTAATTTAAAACTGTTTACTTTGTACCACAATGATAAATCTTAATTCATTGTGATTGAAAATACTTAAGTCAATATGGATTAATTCTGCCGTCAAACCTCCAAAAACTTATAGTTTAAATTTATGTTCTGCTTAAAGCAAAATATACTTTTTCTTTTCTCAAATAGGAAATCTGCAAAGAATAAGGAAAATTACATATAAACTGTGGAGTTATAGCATGAGAACATTACTGTGATCTCCTAGAGGAGGAAATAAATGGAGACAAAGGGCCCTGGTGTCTGGATTTCAGGAGAAGGCATAGGAGAGTCTGAGGGTGTCAAAGAAACTTTTAGGGGCTCTTCAGCCCTGCCTTACCTTGGGTATTTGTAATCAAGAAAATTCTAAAGCACTTTCTTTGCTTTTTATTCCTTTTAACTTTTTTAAAGGTTTTATTTATATATTTTTAGAGAAAGGGGAAGGGAGAGAAACATCAGTATGTTGTTGACTCTCATACGCCCCCTACTGGGGACATGGCCTGAAACCCAGGCACGTGCCCTGACTGGGAATCGAACCAGCAACCCTTTGGTTCGCAGGCCAGCACTCATTTCACTGAGCCACATCAGCCAGAGCTGAAGCACTTTGTAAAGGAACCAATTCTTCCAAGTTTAGATAGAGCACATTGATTGGACTTGGGTGACTTCTGCCCAAATGTTTGAGACAGGCAAGTCTGCGAAAAGGTTCTCTTCCTCTTAATGGGAATACCCAGGGTTTCTTATTCTTCTCAACCTGCTTTCTGAGCTTGTAGCCCAGAAAGCCCTTAAATAGCAGGTGCCATTATTGAAAATCCAGGGGCTTGCCCAGAGGTGAAGAGTGCTGAATGGATGTGTGTCGGTCACTGATCACTGACACTGTTGGCTGCAGAGAGTGAGTTTTTGTGTTTTGATTGGGATATATGTTAATGCCTCATTGATCATCTCCTCCCTCTAAGAATCTATGGGCGGTGACTGCCTTGGACTTACCGTAGATGAAATGTAAAGCTATCTAGAAGAAGGCATATGGTGTAAAAGACCAAATTGAATACAAATATGTTTTCTATATAGTCAGTGTTTAGAGTGCTGATTTCGCCAGCTGGCTGGTGAGTTTGACGGCTCCTTAACAGCCACACTGCTGGCACTCAAATGCTAATAGAAACTTTGATGGAAAAATCACTTGAGTAAACATTTCTGCCATCTGTTGTCCTTCATTGGGACCCCAATGTTAAGAATAATTTGTACTATTGCTGGCCATTTATATTTCCCCAGCAGTAATAAAATTTCATAAGATTTCATTTGCTGGTCACAAAGCTATCGTGGTTTCCATAACCAGAAGACGTACACTGACATAAGGGAATCAGCATGGAAATTTACTGCTGAGAGAATTTGTCTTTAGTCACTTGCTTTAGGTTATAGCTATGTATGAATATGGGAATACATCTTAAAGTGAGTTTTTCAACGTTATTAGCTGGCAGTGGCATGAGAATTCAGTCTCTTAATACAGTTAAACAGTTGGGCACTTCATTCTTTCATAAATATTGTTAGCCTTTTATTGCTGCTTAGAAACTCCTCTACAACTTCTTGTTTCTTATGAATCTTTTCAGAAGTAGTAAATAACTGACTTATTGGGAGTTTAGCACAGTGTGGAAATTCAGAGAGGGGCTCTAAATTGTTGCCCATCAAATGCATCTTTCATAGGATAAATATATTAAAATAATTGGATAATTTTAATGGTTTGTTCTTAAGTTCTGTTGTCCAGAGTGGCATGTTTAAGGAGGTGACAGATTGCCATACATTACTGAAAAGAAGCAAGAACCAAAATGATAACTGACTGTTACAGCCACCCCAGTAAATAATTGCTGTAAATGCATGAAAAACATGGCATTCCTAAGGGATCCCCCTTCTTAGAGTAAGAAATTATCAAGAGAATAAGAATCTCCAAAAAGTGAAGCATGCTAATTGCAAATTCCAAATGGAAAACTGCTCACATCAACATGGAAACGATGCAAAGCAGAAATTATTGTTCAATGAAACATAAGATTCATGTTAATATAGATAATTTTCATGAAGTACAATATATTGTAAAGCAGAAATTTTAGCCACACTGATCTTGTTCCTTCTCACATACCTTTTACCATTTCTTGGAATACTTGTTCCTACCATGAATGTTGCTTTTGTCTTCACCTGAGGGTCTCTTCTATCCCTGTCCTTATCCTGTGTCTCAGCCCCCTCTCTCTCAAGACATTTGGACACTTTTCTTTATTTATACTGGTCTGCACTCTAAAGTTACCTTCTTAGACATGGCTTTTGTAACCCCTCCTACCTTAAAATCTCTCTCTCTCTCTCTCTCTCCCCCTCACATACACACACATACAGATACACACACACAATCTTAATCCTTTTCTCTCCAAATGACCCAGCTTTATGCTCTTCATAACACTGTAAAATGGTGACATTGTAATATATGTTTGCATGTGTATTATCTAATGTGCATTATGTCCATGTCCCACTAAAATGCCAACCTTGCAGGGACTTAATCTTTCTTGGTCACCTATATATCCAATACACATAGAATAATCTCTTCACATATAGAACATATCCATTATAATATCCACTATAATGGATAATTTAATAAATGACTTATATTTTCATTATTTCATTCTATTAGACAAACTGTCTCCAAATCTGGCATTCCTTACATCTTTACCCCACCTCATATCCCCTACATTGAGCTGCCCTGCCCCCCTCACTGTACACAGTATTTGAAATTCTCATATTTGCTGGCTTCATTCTCTTATCCTCTGAGTGTATCAGAAATACCAGAATCTGTTCAACAGACATTTACTGTGAGCCCACTATGTGCAAGGAAGGCACTTTGCTTGCTACTAGAGATAGAGTTGGCAAAGAGCTCCATTTTTCTTAATAAGCTCAGAGCCTCATACAAGCACCTGAAAATATGTACCCCCCCCATAAAAGTCCTGGAACCAGTAAAGGGGAAATGGAGTATCTCTTCTTCAGCAGTTTTGTGCATGCCCTAGTCCTTCTTGATGCTACTCCCCTGCACCTGAACTGGGGGCAAAAAAAAAACAACTTTGGGGAGTAGGAAAGAGCGATACTGTGGAAAGCAGCATAAGGAAAGAACTAGCTATGAACAAGCCATACAAAGAGATTGGGGAAATGTTCTGACATAAGGTATAAATTTGGAATGATGTTAAAATTGACAAATTATAGTACAAGAGGACTGTTCACAGATGAGTTGGTTCAAGATGTACTATTCATCAAGCTGAAAAGGAATTATCTCCTCAGAAGAATAGTAAATCTTCCTACTATGTAACCAAATTATAGGTATAAAGCAGGGACCGAGATTGTTTGCAAGCATCATTGTTAACAAAGTTGAACATTCTTGCTCTTTTGTGAGGCTCTAATTGGCAGAAGTTTACTGGTAATGAATTTGTATTAAGGCATTCTGATCAAAGCTAATAAGGAGGAAAGACTCAGGGCCATGGCATAGATAACTAAAACAGAAACAAAAATAGTAGATCTGTCTGACATGAATGCATACCTCCACGGTGCCCTATTTCCACTTGAGGCTCTGTTAGTTCACTAGTACTTTTTATCTGTTAATAAATAATTTTAGTATAACTTTATAGTCCTTTGGGTTTTAGTTCCCTCCTTGCCTTAGATTCAGCCATTCATTTTTCATAACTGTACTCATTTTGAAGAAGATTTCAGAGAAACTGAAACAACAGAATCTAGGACTTCCTGAGGAACATGGAGCTGGTTTTTTATTAGGAGTAAATATCTCACCTATGACACCCCTCAGAGTTCTGGCAATGAAATGAAATGAATTTTGATACAAATGCATAGTACATATTGATCCTATGAATATTAAACTCTTAAGAAGAGCAGACTTACGGGGCCAAATCCTGCCAGCCACCTGTGCTTTTGTGTGGAAAGTTGTATGGGAACTCCAAGACATGTACTGATGTACAAATTCTCTCTAGCTCCTCTCTTGCTACAAAGTAGTTCCCACAAACCCTTCATGGCCTGCAAAGCCCCAAATCGTAACAATGTAGCTTTTAACAGAAAAAAGTTTGCTGACTCTTGCTTCCGAGAATAGCTTAATAAAAAAGTTACAATAAAAATGCAAGTGCCCTTTTTACACTCTCTTTAAACATTCTTTGTTACTTGACATAACAGAGAGATAGACTGGGTCCATGCTTATAAAACAAATGGAAAGTTCTGTTAACAAAAAATGGAAATCAAAATACTCCTGTTATTTAACTCGACTTTTGACTTGATGCATTAAGAGAAGGGGTTTGGTTAAAATGAAAGAAGCTTTAAAAGAAGCAGTATGTGGCAGATTTAGTTATTTTGAAGAGTATATAGCAACTCTGCTCCTTCCCGACAGTACTTGCACTTCCTCTTGAGTACCTCTGCAGGCTTAGTGGGACAGTAAATCAAGTATTCTGTGCAAAAGAGTTCTGGAGATCTTTCTTCCAGAGCCTTTCTCTCACCATGTCTGTGGTCCTAAGCAAGAGGTCCTAGGCTTGACCAATCATATTCTTTCTTGAGACTCTTAATCTTGAGGTAAGTGATATGGTTGGAGTTTACCCATTCTTATGAGAATGTCTGGTTAAGCGTAACAAGTTACTCCTGCTATGGAGACTCTGGAGTCACGCCTGTTCCAAGCCTGATTCTATGATTTTACTTTCAGTCCTGTGAACCTCTCCATTTCCTTACCATGAAATCCCCTTATTGGCAGAGGCAGTCTATGGTGTTCCAATGGCAACCTAATGTCATCCGAGAAGCTCTTCTAGCTGGGCTCCTTTTGTAAAGAAGTTTGAGTCCCCTTGAAGAGCCTGCAAAGCATAACCATTTGCATGTAATGAACAGTTTGCAGTGCTTTGAGATTGATGTGCAATTTCTATTTGACAAGAGAGAAACTGTTAGGATCAACTGTGGTCATATACTCCAGAATACCAATGTTGTCTCCACACTTTAAGTGTTGTTGGATCATTACATGAGATTCATAATTTTCTCCCATTGTACCCACTTTTGCATTACCATTCAGTCTTAATTTATTACACCCTATTAAAAGTTTTTAGGTAATTTGTTCTTATTGCTACTCAGACATTAAAATGTCTGCAGGCTGTGAAAATGAATAAATTTAATGGGCTAGCATAGTTCTCCAAACCCTGGCATTACAACTAATAGTATAGGTTTATAATGTATTATAAATCCTAGTTAACATGGATTTCTTTTGAAAATGCCATTTTGCTGCTATTTTTTGATAATGCATTTTCCAGACATTTTATCCTTAAATTTCTATTTCATTTTAATAACATACAGCTTTGAGGATGTGTTTACAAAAGGACAATGTATGTATTTTTAAATACTACTAATGGATTGCTGCAACAACCTTAACTTCAAAACCACATAACTTTTTTTTGTTTTTGTGTATTGAGTGTGTGTGTGTTCCAATAAAATTGATCTATAAAAACAAATGGCAATTAGATTTCATTTACAAGGTCTAGTTTGTTGACCCCTAATTCAAAATAAACATACACAGTAGTGAAATATTTAAAGCTTTCCTTAAAGATCAGTGAAGAAACAAGGGCCATCCATCACCACATTTGTTCAGTGTTGTACTGAGATACTTAGTTAAGGCTCTAAGACAAGAAAAATAAATAAAAGATGTAAGGATTGTAGATTCCATTGTATTTATTATGCTTATACTTAGGTTTGTGAATACTGACTTTTTTCCCTTAAAACCACATAATTGTTTTTAAAAAGTGCTAAGCTGTATAGCACAGTGTATGCATATGAAGGCTTAGGAACATTTATTTGAAATATATGCCATAATGAGCAAACTACACTCTAGTTCATAGGAATTTGCTCATTTACTATCTTAACCAGGGTTATCACTAGAAGGGTGTTCAAGGTAATTGAACTAACCCGTAACCACCCAGGATAACTCCATGAAAAGGACTCTGGACTGTTGAGATCTTTTATCATCTCCCTGGGATATGTTCAGAACAGAAAAATCAAAATGGAATTTTAACAATGCTCAGATCATAGACGTACCTGACACCAACCACTCCACGATGGCCACCAGTTTGCTGTCTCCCCCAGGGGAGGCATCTGCCCAGAAGATACCTGGAGTTTAGAGAACCTGTGCAGCATCACTCAGTTCTAGTTTGAACATTTAGCCCACACAATTCATTTTATTGTAACTAACCTTTACAATGGATACATTTATTCAGCAAACGTTTGTTTTGGAGCTGCTTTGTCAGACCCTGCCCTACGTGGTCTAGATGTTCAAAATGATATAATCCCAACCTACTCACTGAGAATTCAGGGTTTACTGAAGTTGGCGGCCCTTTAAACAATTGACACAGGAATGGTATATGCAGTAGGTGGCTTTTTAAGCCATTCAAGTAACATCTAAGAGGCATGACAGAGACAGATACAACATCAGGAAGTCAGGAAAGGGGCAGCAAAGACAGTGACTCACTGGCTAGAAGATTTGGAAGGGCTTCAGTGAGGGGGTAATAAGGGAGATAAGTGAGACTACATAGAGTAAAAGAAAACCAGCAGAAAATTGGTGGTGTCGTGAAAAATAGTGAGATGATTAGGATGCGGTGAGAGGTGCACTTGGTCAGGATGTGGATGCATAGAAAGCAATGGCAAGAAATAATGGTGAGCACATCATTTCCTCTTTCTGTTAGATTTTGGTTAAAAGAATTTTTTTTAATCTAGTGGGCTAGTATTTTCCAAATGGTGAATCATGAAATCCGTTTGTGGATCACCACCAGCATTTTTTAGGGCAAGGCACTGAAAGAAGATACAACATATTAGGGTTCATCACACACACTAAAATATTGTTTCATAGGTTATTTTTTATTTGGATGTGTATGTGTCTCCTGGGTTGTTTGTAATTCAGTGCCACAAGGGGTGTAAAGTGAAGAATTTAGTTTAAAAATTAAGAAGCACATTTAGGAAATGGATAATTTGGGAAGATGGTATAAAATTAATTTCCCAAAAACATGCCCAGAAAGATGTAATAGAAGATTTAATTGCAGTAGCTCATAAAGTTCATTTTAATGTCTTGCTATTTTAAAGGTTACAAGGGATATTTCTCAATGTGATTTTCCAAAAAAAAAAAAATTCTACCAAGATAAGTAGAAAAGATATTCTTATAACTCTTTTACAAAGACTCAGAAAGGTTAAGAATTTCACCCAAAATCACAAGCTAATGAAGGAAGGCCTTAGGATCTGAATATCATGTGGCTTACTAACCATCGGGTAAAAGTTAGAGGTGTTAAATAAGTAAATAAATAAATAAATAAATTACAGCTCTGCCTAATAAATTTTGAAGGAACAAATAAAAACAATAATACTACTCATTCCAGGATAAGGCCCTACTAATATGCCTTCAAGACATCACATCATAAAGACAAAAATTCCTTTATCTATAAAAATTCTATTTAGTGACGAGTATAATCCTAATTAAACCCATCTTCTCTTATCATTAATAAGGGTGAGACAATAACATCTTTATTACTATGGGTTATAATTTGAGTCATAGTATATCAAAATCAGACTACTAGCAGGGGTCAGTTTTTATGAAAGAGAATGTTAGGGTTGTTCATAATGACAGTAACATCAGTCTTAACATACAAGGCTCTTGATAATTTATGAAGCACTTTGAACTGCATTGTCATTGTCTTATTCATCTCCTGTTGAGTTATAGATTTGGGGGGTCCTTTGTTTTATAAGATGTAAAATGTAGGACCCCTCATTTATTTCTCCCTGATTCAGAATAAAAATAGGGTTTTGGCAGGAGAGCAGAATTTGGTTAGCACCTTTCACATACAGAAGACACAATCATTGGACTGTGTATAACAAGGGCTGATATTCTCTAAGAAAATCTTGACATTGAAAAGGCTCTGGGCCCACCCCCTCCCCAGGGCAGAAGCCCTTTGAAGATCACAGCCTGGGATTTAGTAGTCACCTCCTCTTCAGGATATCTTTAGAAGAAAAACCACCATGACACATATGGTCCCTTCAGGGCAAAATTGGTTTTTTCCCTTAACATTGCACAGCTGTGGATATCAGAACCCTTTTGCTCATTCAACATATTTTGTCAAGTGTCAGGAGCCCTGCACACTGAAGTTTCAATGCCAAGAAGACAAACAGTGCTGCGTGTGCCCAGCAGTCTCCTCACGGTGGGGGAGACAGATGTCTGCCTCTACGTGGGGGGATGAGGAACCAGTGACAGCTGCAACATGCAAGGAAGTTAGTCTAGTGCTGAGAGAGACAGATGTCTAAACCTCAAAATTGGCATAACACAATTCTTTGCAACTTCTGTACTCACTCTATTTACCAAGTTCTATGCAAAACAGAGAGGACAGGATGATGAGCATTGTCTGGGAAGGCTTCTGTCTAAGGAAATCCTGACCACGAGCTGGCAGCTTTAGCAGGAAGAAAGAGGAAAGAATGTTCATGACCATGAGAACACATGTTCAAAGGCCAAGTAGCCTCAGAGATGCTCGGAGAGCAAGTTGTTAGGAGAGTAGAAACACACCTTTAAGTGGTGATAGACTCGGAAACTCAGGGTCCCAGGTGGAGGCTGGTAACAGAAGCTGGAGAGGGAGGTTTGGACCACTTAGTGAAGATCATATGGTGCATGCCCAAGTCATGTGTTTTAGCCTGTAAATAACATTTACTGAATATATTTAAAGAGAGGAGTGTCTGCACAAAACTAGCCATTTTGAAGAAAAGCATGTTTAGAATACTTAACCATTTCTTGTACACCTTCCAGGTTTGTAGAGTGTAATTTTGGTAGGAAATTTTAAAGGAAACTGGTACTCAGTAGGAAAAAGTGCAGCTTCAATTCATTATTAGAGGAACATAGTTAATAGATTTTATGATCCTGTGATGCTTATTTCCTTTCTAGACATTCCAAATATAAACAAATTTTAAAGGCTTTATTTCTACTTCAGGATCCATCTGAAGGTGTAGTGTGTGTTTGGGTTTTCTGTTTGAAAATGAAGCAGCAAGTGTGATTAAGATGGACTTACTGCGGTCACAAAGTGCTCAGGAGCCTTGCTTTAAAAGACAGCACTACTCTAATTAAAAACATAGAGAGGATGCTAATGTTATTTTGCACATCATTCTCAGCCTTCCCCAAATCAGATATTAAGCTCTCCCTGGCAAAGGAGGCAGTAATGCAGAGTGTTTCCTAGCATGGGCTCTTAGCTAGCTGAGTTTTGCCAGTCACCTATCTTAATATATAAATTGAACAAACATTTATAGAGGACCTACTGTGTACTATATAACATTCCAGGAAATAGGGATCCAGCAGTGAAAGAAAACAAGTGTGCCTTCTCAAAAAGAAAGAAAGAGAGAGAGAGAGAGAGAGAGAGAGAGAGAGAGAGAGAGAGAGAGAGAGAGAGAGAAAGAAAAGAGAAGAGAAGAGAAGAGAAGAAAAGAAAAGAAAAGAAAAGAAAAGAAAAGAAAAGAAAAGAAAAGAAAAGAAAAGAAAAGAAAAGAAAAGAAAAGAAAAGAAATAGAGGAAGGCTGGTATAGTGGCATTCCTGTCTTTAACTTTGTCTCTTATTTCAAAAAATGTACTTAAATTTACTGGGGTGACATTAGTTAATAAAATTACATAGGTTTCAACTGTACAATTCTATAATACATCATCTGTATAATTCACTGTGTGTTCACCACCCAAAGTCAAATCTTCTGTCACCAAATATTTGACCCCCTCTACCCTTGTCTACCTTCCCCCACCTCCCTTCCCTCTGGTACACATCATACTACTGTCTGCGTCTCTGAGTTTTGTTTGGTTTTTCATTTGTTGCTTTCAGTTTTATATCTCACATGAGTGAAATTATATGGTTCTTGCAGGGGGGTTGTCTGACCCGTGTCACTTAGCATGGTGTCCTCAAGATTCATCCATGTTGTCACAAATGGCAGCATTTCATCTATTTTTGTGGCTGAGTAGTAGTCCATTGTAATATACAGATCACATCTTTATCCAACCATCTGTCAAAAGACACTTCAGTCATTTCCATGTCTTGGCCACCACAAATAATGCTTCAGTGAACATAGGGGTATATATATCTTTATGAATAAATATTTTCAAATTTCCTGGGTAGATACTCAGAGAAGTTGTTTCTGGGTCATAGGGTAACTCTATTCTTAATTTTTAAACTTCCTCTCTTAATATAAATATTCCTTTTTAAGAAATGCAATCCCTCATAAGCCCTACCTGCCAATGCTTCAATAATCATATAGCAGTTCTTGGGGATTTTTCCCTTTCGGCTGACGGTAACTTTGGAATCCAAACTTCTCATTACACAGCACTGTTAATCCAGTAGAGAAGTGAATGATTTTCTCTGTGTCATTGTTAACTAGCAAGTCACATCAGAAAGAGCCACAGGCAAGGTGGCAGGGCCTGGGAGGCAGGACAGTTGATCAAGAGATGGAATGAGAGGAGGGAAGAAGAAAGGGTGTGTGAGATGAAGGGTCATCCCTTGAGGTGAGAACTTAGAGCTATGAGGGGAGCTAGAAAGTTACCTTTAATATCTTCCCTAAACAATCTGACTTTGATTGCATGGTGAACATGTTACCCATTTTCTTTATTATCTCTGAAATAATCCAATGAAATACAACTTATTTTTTTTTATTTAAACCTAAATTCTGGACAGTTAAGGAACTTTTCAGGAGGTAATCTAACTATATCACCTTGTAGTAAGAGAGTTTCAGAATTTGCTAAAAGATAGTTCCGTTCTTCAAAGGCAACTCCAGACCGAGGCAGTGATATGGTCAGTAAGTGCACAGCTGTGCAATAATGGAATAAAGTCTCCCTGTGGTCCGCCTCACTGTGAGGCGTCCCACTGGTGTGAACGCTACAGTTCTGGTGTATCTCCTAAGTTCTAACAGCACTACATCAACACTGAGCTCATCCAAGCTCTGTTAGTGGGAAAGATATATTCACAGGTTGGGTTCTGCAGTTTCCTCCAAGAAGAGGAGTGTTTGTCTATATTGCTTCATCATAAGAATCACAATATTAAGGCTCTGTGTAGAGTTCTAGTGTCCAGTTCACTAGCCACATGGGATACATACTGACCTGTAGAAATGTGGGTAGTCCAAATTAAAATGGACTATGCATATAAATACACCCTTGGGGTTTGAAGAATTAGTAAGACCACAAAAAGCAGTAAACTGTCTCTTTATGTGTTAAAATGATAATATTTTGTCATAGTCGATTTAATGAAAGATATTCACAAAAGTAAACTGACCTGCTTCTTTTCACTTTTTTGAGTGCGGCTACTTGAACAATTGAAATTATGTATGTGGTTCACGTTCTATTACTCAGTGCTACTCTGGCCAGTCTGATTTGCTTAGTTTAGAATGAAGTCCTATTGAATAAGGCCTCAAGTGTTTTGTTTTGTTTTTTTTTTTTAATAATCAGGAAACTTTGAGACATATTCTAGAGGAAAAGATAAGTGGCGCTCATTATAACAACTGGTGGGAAAAGCTGATTGGTGTGTGGGAGAGAAAGGGTTAGGGACCGCCTCTCTTTTGCAGCTTCACCCCATTCCCAGTGTTTCTTCTTTTCCTTATTTCATCCTAAGTCAAAACTGAAGAATTTACAGATGGTGCTCTGACTCAGGAAAAGACTTGGAAGTACAGTCTAAACTCTCCTCCAGGCACTTGCATTTAGAAAAGAAGCCTAAGATTAGGGTCACTGCAAATGTTGTGCAATAGGTATAGGGGGGTATGCTTTTGAGGTAGGAGCTGCAGATGCTTCTGATATATAGCTGTTAGTACCCCTCACTCTTTCCAAAAAGTTCACATAAGGATAAAAGAGGTGGAATCCACATTATTTAGTAGCCTGAAATTATGAGCTCCCCTCACTTCTGCTACCTGCTGGGGACCCCGCAGGGCTCAGTGAAAACTCACTTATTCCAAAGAGGGAAACAAGTGTGGTGGGTCTCAGTATGTGCAACTGACAAAGCTTAAGTGAAGGTGGACTGTGTTCTGTAGTTGACTCTAGTTGAAATTTGTGGTTCGCTTCCTAGCTGAACTACTAATTATTGATATATGTCTTGACAGTGCCCAAGGAGAAAGATTATCAAAGGCAATCAATGTCCAAATTATGGTATATATCTTGGCCATGGAAGTTATTGATTTTTAACCAATATTTTCTATTCTTTTATTTATAGTATGAGAAAACAGTATAATGAGCCTAACTCTCACTGTCTTGACTTGCTTTTCTCATCACATTCATAATAAGTGCATGTCAATACACATGTACATTTCATATTTCTAAACTTGATTTTACATCACTTTGCTACTGATCGAAAAGAAAAAGAAAACACTATCGATTGCAAAATTGTTTCATCTTTAGTCACTTAGATTCCTTTGTACAATATTCAAGATCTTGCATGGACATGGCATCATGAAACTAAATAGATTTTCATATATAATATAAACTTTTTCAAATAAATATTTATGTTTTTGAATTATAAATACATTATAGGTTTATTGAGGGCATTTGGGGTGATAGAGAAAAGTATAAAGGGAACCTATAATTCCACCACCCAGTATCAAAGTGAAAATTTTTAAAAAACATAATTTTCATGTAAATTATAGTGAACAGATGGATTTTATTTAACACTTTAATAAGGGAGTCAGTAGTAAAACAAAACAGCTTCAAAAGAGGATACAAGAAACAAATGCTTTTATAACTAGTAACTTTAAAAAATTCTGGGATAAGATTGGTAAACTAGATTCAAAGCAAGTTAATATCCTAGAGCCTTAGGGGTTATATTCTCTACTGAATAGAAAGTCATTGGCATCATACCAGTTTTTTATAAATTAACATTAAATTTTATAGAATTATAAAGTGTCCAGACCCAAATCAAATCAACTAATGTATCTCAAATGTAATGTTCACTACTCTTTAATTGTTCAAAAAATATATCAGCAACACAGTGTTATCCTTTCAGGGCATGGCATTACTAAATGTTTTGACACTTATAATTAAACAGCACCTTTTTTTTTTTTGGTATGAGAAGTGTGACAACTGGGTGCTTCCAATAAATGCATAAAAAGACTTCTGTGATTCTAATTACAAAAAGTCATGGTTATTGATAGGGGCAGATATGTCTGCCTCTAAAAATGAATCAGGTCGACATTACCACCTTTTTTACTACCCTCATGACAAATGGAAAGTGGTTGATTTGGGGCCTCTGAAATTTCTCTCTTGCATATTTTTTCTCACTTCATATCACCACAAAACCCTTTCAGAGAGCTGCTTTTTGATATAAGAAAAAATATCACATGGTTCTTCTAAATAAATTGCAGGGATTCCAACATACAAGTTGCAAAAGACTCATCCAGGAAGGAGGATGAAAGCATGCATTTAAAAGTAATGCTTATTACTCTAAAACAATCTTCTGGCTTAATTAATCCATGTGAAAAAATGTAAAATAAACTTTTGCAAATAAATAGGATTATAAGTATAGGTCAAGAAGAATAGAGAGAGTTAGAAACATCTGCACATATGTTCCCTATGTTCCCACCCAAAAGTCAGGGCTCATAGATCTGTTGTATAATATATGGGTTACATAGTCAGCATGCAAATACCGGTAAGTTTCCATAGAATTACATAGTTGGAAATTGAATTTTCATTTAGGAAGAGCATCTGTAGATTTCTGGTGTTTTACACTGCAAGGAACTTGAATCATTTCGCTATCAATTTGGTTCATCAAAGAGTTCAGAGCTTAAGCTATGTGTTAAACTCAAGGACAGGTAGGGACAAATGCAAGGTTTCTTTACTATGTACGCAATACGCCCATTTAGCAGTGTGGTGAAGCCTATGAACATGTCAGAACGATGATTTTAAATACAAATATAAATGCACAGAATCACAAAGGACACCAATTAAATATTATTGTAATTAGCACGGGCCTGTGAACCAAAGGAGCACGGTTCAATTCCCAGTCAGAGCACATGCCTGGGTTGCAGGCCAGTTCCCAGCAGGGGATGCACAAGAGGCAACCACACATTGATATTTCTCTCCCTCTCTCCTTCCCTTCCCCTCTAAAGATAAAATAAATAAAATCTTAAAAAATATATCATTGTAATTACAAGTTTCATACAGTACTATGTATGCCTCTTAGTGCATTCAACAATAAGATGGAGAAACAGGTTGGTAAGTACTGCAGTTTGTAGTAGTAGTAGTAGTAGTAGTAGTAGTAGTAGTAGTAGTAGCTGTTGTTGTAAGAACATGCAACACAAGATCTACCCTTTTAACAAATTGTTAGAGATGCAAGAAAGTATTGCTGAGTATATGACAGTAACCAGAGGGGCTAATGGGAAAGAAAGAGAAGGGTCATCAAGGAATATGTATAAAGGACCCATAGACAAAGCCAAAGGGGGGAAGGATTGAGGGTGGGAGGTTGGGATGGGTGGGGTGAGGGGAAGTGGTGAGGGGAAAATGGAGACAACTATACTTGAACAACAATAAAAAAAGAAAAAGGAAGACAGAAAAACTAGAATTTGTTAGTTATATCATAATCATTGTATTAGGCTACACTTCATTCATAGAAAACTTGTGAATGATGAAATGTGTAGTTCTTTATGCACATTCCTGGAATAAGAAATATGGCACCTTTAAAATAAAATACTTGTAAAAGTAACAAAAATCATTAAATTAAAATAAGGGAAAAAATCTTGCTAAGTATAAACCCAATGTTGTCCAGCAGACTTCTATAACAGTGGTCCCCAACCTTTTTGGCACCAGGGACTGGTTTTGTGGAAGGCAATTTTTCCATGGACAGGGGGAGGCAGGGGAAATGTGAGGTGGAGCTCAGGCAGTAATGTGAGCAAAGCTTGGCTTGCTGGCCCACCACTCACCTCCTGCTGTGCGGCTTGGTTGATAACAGGCTGCCACCTGGGAGTTGTGGACCCCTGCTCTATGACATTCATCTTACACAATTGAAACCTTGTTTCTACAGGACAGCATCTTCCCATTTCTCCCTCAACCACCAATGTACTCTTTGCTTCTATAAGTTTGACTACTGTAGATTCCTCATGTAAGCAGAATCCAGTAGTATTTCTCTTTCTTTGGTTTATTTCACTTAGCATGATATCCTTCAGGTCCTGCCATGTTGTGGCAAATGGCAGGGTTTCTTTTTTTTTTTTTTTTTGAGGCTGAATAATATTCCATAGAATGTTTATACAACATTTTCTTGCTTCACTCATCTGTCAGTGGACATTTAGGTTGTTTTCATATCTTTGCAATGAACATGGGAGTGAAGATATCCTGTTTTTATTTCCTTTGGATATATCCCCAAAATGGGATTGCTCAATCATATGGTAATTCTATTTGTAATTTTTTGAGGAACCCCCATACTGTTTTCAAAAGCAGCTGTACCAGTTTATATTCTCACCAACAGTGTACAAAGGTTTCAATTTCCATACACTTCCCAATACTTTTTTGAAAAGTAATGGCCCTCTTAATGAGGCGATAGCTCATTGTGGCTTTGATTTGTATTATCCTGATGATTAGTGATGTTGAGCACCTTTCCATATGCCTGATGGCCATTCGTATGCCTTCTTTGGACAAATGCCGATTCAAGTTCTTTGCCCACTTTTAAATCTGGTTATTTAATCTGTCTACTATCTATCTATCTATCTATCTATCTATCTATCTATCTATCCATCTATTATCTGCTATTGAATTATAGAAGTTCTTTATATATTTTGGATATTGACCTCATATCAGGTAATTGTTCACAAGTACTTTCTCCCAATCTATAGGTTGCCTTTTTACTCTGTTAACTGTTTCACTTGCTGTGCAAAAGCTTTTTAGTTTGATACAGTCCCATTTATCTATTTTTGCTTTTCTTGCCTATGCTTTCATGTCAAATCCAAGAAATTGTTGCCAAGATCAATGTGGTAAAGCTTTCCCCATGTCTTCTTCCAGGAAAAACATCTATTGTTTCTATTGTTGTGGTTTGTTGCCCACATTTAACCCAAAGGAAATGCTTATTTTCAGGAAAAGCTCAGTGAAAATACAGATGTAATATTTTTCCCATCTAACTTTACTCTGAGGTGAAAGTCTTTGAAACCCAGGCAAAGAACACCTTTGTATTAGTTTTCTTTTTTAAACATTATATATATATATATATATATATTTTTTTTTTAAATGTTTCCATTATAGTTGACATATATCATTGTATTACTTTGTGGTACACAGCATAGTGATTAGACATTTATATTACTTATGAAGTGATCACCCCAAGAAATGTATTAGTTTTCTGAGGCTGCTATAACACAGTATCATAAACTAGGTAGCTTAAGACCACAGAAATCTATCTCACAATTCTGGTGCAAAGAAGTCTGACATGAAGGTATCAGCAGAGCCATGCTCTCAGGGGAGAATAGTTTCTTGTCTCTTCCCAGCTTCTGCTGGTTGCCAGCAATCCTTGGAGCTTCTTGGCATATAGACACATCACTTCAATCTCTGCCTCCATCTTAACATAGCGTTCTCCATGTGTATGTGTGTGAATCCCTGTGTCCCTTATTTCTCTTCTTTTAAGGACAATATATTAGGACCTACCCTAATCCAGTATGACCTCATATTAACTAATTACATGTGCAAGCCCTTATCTCCAAATAAGATCATAGTCTGAGGTTCTAAGTGGACATGAATTTGGAGGGGGGGATACTATTCAGCCCAGTGTACACTGGTGTATGATCAAGCAAGTTGGGTCATTACCATAGGTTCCAATCAATCAAGCTAGTGGGTTGTTTTTTCCATTTTAGAGATATTGTTGTCATTCCTTCTGGATATCAGCCCAAGGTCACTCCAGTGGGTCCAAAATAGGTCTTCAGTAGGGTGGGTTTCTTCATTAATAGTGACTCTCCCCAGGATGTGTCAATTGTATATTCTCTCGTTCTTCCACTGGGAAATTTCTCAACCGGCCTTCCGATTATGAGCCTATCTGACTAAAGACACCAAATTAGTATGTATGTATGTATGGCTTCAAATTTCTATAAAATAACATGGTCTTTAGATTTTAAAAGAAATTGTCCCCCTACCATTTTTCCCTATTTCAGCCTTTCAATCAAATCAAGCAAGTTCCTTCTATTTTCCATTAAATCAAAAATGACAAGTATTCTTTAAATATAATTGAAAAAGCATTTCTCTGTAACTCACATGCTATCCCTTTTCTCAGTTGCCAGTACAGAAATAAGCCAAGGACATTCACTAAGAGTAACGGAAAGACTTGCCACTTTTGGTGGGAAACCATGGGGTGCTCCCTTTTAAAGGATTGAGCAACAAATGGATGATTAATTTTACAGAAAGAAATAAAAGTGGTTAATATTTCTATACAAATTTGCAACCTATTGACCCCTGTAGTTCACTGCTGACCTAAGAGAAGCAACTATATCTTAGGTAAAAATACCCCAAATCACCCACAAAACCCAAAACTCATGAAAATATAAATAAAATTTCCAAACAGTTTTATAGACAAAATGTTTCTTTTTAAAAGAGAGAGAGAGAGAGAGAGAGAGAGAGAGAGAGAGAGAGAGATGCCAATGTAAGCTAAGCGCTATGCATGTCAACTCAAAATGAAAGTACTTCAATCGAGATGGGAAAGACAATGACAAAATTATTAAGTGAGAAAGGAAGAGCTACAACTTGTTCATTAAAATTCAAAGTCCTCTGTCTTATCATTTTTTTTATTTCCATGATCCTAAGACTACATAAATATATGTGTGGCTTATCTAAACTCTTCTCTCAATGGGATCAATAATTTAAGCAATGGATATATAATATATGAAATAATGGAGACGACTTAATCAGTACACACACAGTGCATGTGGAATCCAAAATCATTGTGAAACCTGATATGAACTAAATGTTGAATAATAGGTGCTTTTCTATGTTGTAGTCATTTTAATATATTATACTAATGCCTTACATTTGTAGACACCTTAACAGTTTTTATTTTGCTATAGTTAATTGGCTTGCAGATGTCAGAACCTCATACAGCTCCAGGGCTGCCACCTGGACCCAGGTTTTCCTTCTGCTGGTCCAAGGCTGTTTTTACACAGATTACCAAAAAGGGAGCTCCACTGTGGAGTGAAATTTCTTTGATATTTGGAGCAATAATGTAGAAGCTGAAAGTATTTTCCAAGATGTCATAAGCCTATTATTTCTCTACATTGTAGAACTAAAAGACATCATTAAAGGCTAAATACCATACTTAGCAGTACTCTATATTGTTTAGGACTGGAAATGTGCCAGAAATATACTTTTTTCCCCAAAAATTGTTTCTGTAATATTCAAAATCTGACAAATAACCTAATGATTCCCTGGCATACTTTCTAGTGTAAGTGTGAAGTTGATAAAGGCACAGGCAAATATTCAGAATAAGCATTTTAACATAAACTAGCAGAGGAACTAGATGTGAGTATTAGTATGGGACCATAGAGGATAATAAATAGCTCTTTTGGTGACCTTACATATGTTCAGCCTTTCAGAATGTCTTGTCGATGCTCCGCAACCTATTTCCAGCAGGTTAGACATTTGGAGCAGGCCTTGCAGAAGACTGACTCTGGCCTTATGTTTCCCACTACTACACAGATAGGGAGAGGGGATAATGGACCAGTGTCTCTCTTCTTAAAACAACAGTCTCTCCCAGCTTCCACAATATCACTCTCCTAGCTTTTTCTCTATGTCACTGGTCACTGGCTGCTGCCTGTCAGTTTCTTCCACTAGCTCCTCTCCTCTCCTTGACCTTCAATGCAGTGGTTTGCACATTTTAGTTATGCTTTCCTATTGGAACCAATATTTAAGCACATTTTTTCTCATAAATGATCAATCATTTATGCATTTTATATGCCTATGTTTAAATAAACATGTAAAACCTCTGCAGGGATACACATCAATACATATCAATACCCATAAATATAGGAGTGCTCATGTTTTCCTTTTGTGTCCCAGTGAATTACGTTGAATCTCTAAGGGGCATGCACAACACAATTTGGGACAACACCTTAATCGTTAGTTTCCCATGACCACACCCTCTCCTCCTAGTGACATCATCAGTGTATGTGGATTTTTAAATACTGTCTTTAGTTTGAGAGTTCCTCAATTCCTCTCTCTCCAGGCTGGATTTCTCTGAACTCCAAACCAGCACAAGCATCTGACTCTATGATGCCATTCCTTGCCCTCCATACCTGCAGGTTTGACATATCCATTAAAAGGTCTCCTCTGCCTCAGCCCCAGTTTACCCTATAACAACTTCTTATTATCATCTACTAGGTTAATAAAGAATCAGGGTTGACATGATTCCTTAATTTCCCTCCTTTCCATATGGAATCCCTAGACAAGTAATGCCAGTCGTGGAAGGACATTTCCATGTTGAAATCCCTCCATAGACTTTTCTTGCAATTACAATGAGCTCCAAACTCCTTAGCGTGACCAAGTGCACCAAATTATGGAATGTACTGAATATTCTGAATTCCTATCTTTTTCATGATCTTCTGTGGCCTCTTTTCTCCTTTCACACATTCTAGTCATACCAGTGTTTCTTCACTTTCTAGAACACCTCACAGCTTTTGCACATACATGCTTCTTTTCTTTTTTCTAGAAATGTTCTTCCCTTTTTCTCTGTGTTGCTAGGTGCTACTTTCCACTTAGGTATCACATGAAATGCCACCACCTCCTGCTCATACCCTCATTATATCACAAAAAGTTTATGCCTGTGTTAATCAATTACTAGAATTCTACTCAAATTGAAGAAAAAAAATAAGCTATCAAGAGAAGCAACAGTATGACCAATCTCAAAAACATTATGTAGAGCAAAAGGGCACAGACACAAATATAAGCACTTGTCTGGAGTTAAGGAACAGGAAAACTAATATGTGGTGATAGAAGTAAGAAAGTGATTGCCTCCAGAAGATGGTTGGAATTGACCAGACAGAAGCACAAGGAAGTTCTGGGTTGATAGAAATGTTCAATGTTACGTTTGAGTGGCAGTTGCATGGATGTAGTCGATTGTCAAAACCTACCAATCTGGACATGCAGATTTGTGTATTTCAATGTATATAAATTCTGCCTCAATTGGAAAAAAGTAGCAATATGATCAGTCCCTAAATTATGTCAGTAGTTGAAGTTCTTTTAAAGATTTGATTCAAATTCAAGTGACATTCTTTCTGTAGCCATCATTGGTGTGTGCTAATTTTGCATATTGTTGAGTCCATTTTAGATCACTGAAAGTTACAGTCACAATAAAAATTTACTTATGATGGTTGCATAGTGTAAAGTTTATCTCCATTGCTCTTTAATAGCTTTTGAGATTTCAACTTCTTAATGGCTTGTGGAGGAGGTAATGTGAAATGGTCAAGTGAGTGTTGTGTTTTAAAGGAAGATGGGCCCCGTGTAGAGTCTCAGGTCTACCAGTTGTCTCCGACATGGGCACTTGGCTGGATCCGAAAGACTTCAAATGTAAAATGGGAATAAAGTCTGGTTTACAAAGGAAAGATTCTTCAATTAAAAATGGTCATTCCTGAAAGTCAGGGACCTCCTTAATCACATCCAGATATGCCAGGTTAAAGACCCTTACCATGGACTAGAATAAATTGAGATGTCAAAATGAAAGCATATTTTAGCTTGGCCTGTTGTGGCACATGGTAGGTGCTGTCTGGAACCTACTTATACTTTCCCACTTGTGTTTATGAAGCATTCTGTATGTGGAAAAGAAAAAGAAAGAAAATGGTTATTTGCTGTCTGGCAGTTGGGATTGATTTATTGAGGACATGTTAGCAGAGTAATGGCAAAGGTGAAATATTAAAAGCACCATCAGTGCCCACACAGAGGTCAAGCCATAGAGCATTTATTTTTATTTTTTGTTTTCATTTTTTATTGTTGTTCAATTACAGTTGTCCCCATTTCCCCCCATTACTCTCCCCCACCCTACCCACCCCACCTCTACATTCAGTCCTCCCCCCTCTGTTGTCCATAGAGCATTGGGGTTTAAATTAATGCACAAAACATAACGGGTGTGCTAGAAAAAAGACTTGCATCTGTAAAAGGATATACAAAAGACATTCATAAAGTTCTGTTGGCAGGTTTTGTAACATTCAAAAATAGGCTTTTTATTTTGTTGTTTTTAATAATAATCTACAATTTTATTTTATTTTATTTATTTTTAATGTTCAAGTACAGTTGTCTCCATTCCCCCCCACTACTCCCTCTGATCCCAGCCACCACTTC
This sequence comes from Anoura caudifer, assembly GCA_004027475.1. Lineage (NCBI taxonomy): Eukaryota > Metazoa > Chordata > Mammalia > Chiroptera > Phyllostomidae > Anoura > Anoura caudifer. The sequence continues at coordinate 332,299 of PVKU01000187.1, forward strand.
CTCCCACCCCTGATCCCACCCCTCTTTGATTTTCTCCATGTGTCCTTTTTAAGTTGTTCCTGAAAACCCTCCCTCCTTTTCCTCCCATTATCCCCTCCCCCTGCTCTCTGGTCACTGTCAGTTCTTAATTTCAATGTCTCTGGTTATATTTTGCTCACTTATTTGTTTTGTTTATTAGTTTCCAGTTATAGGTGAGATCGCATGATATTTGTCTTTTTAAAAATTTAGTACATTAGGTGCTTACTGTTTCAATGTATATTTGGGGATGTAGGTGTTTAATCAAGGGGAGACCCCTGAAAATTGTCAGTAACAGTGTTTCACTTTGTGGACTTCTATTAATGGCACAAACCTAGCTCTATCCCCAGAAAACTCTGGTGTATGTACCTTGGAAGATAGCTGATTATTAAAAGTGGGAGAAAATTAGCCCTGGCTGGTGTGGCTGAGTAGCTTGAGCACTGGCCTGCAAACCAAAGGGCCGTTGGTTCGATCTCAGTCAGGACACATGCCTGGGTTGTGGGCCAGGTCCCCAGATGGGGGCATGTGAGAGGCAACTGCTCGATGTATCTCTCACACATTGATATTTCCCTTCCTCTCCTTCTCCCTCCCTTCTGATCTTTCTAAAAATAAATGAATAAAATCATTTTCTTAAAAAATTAGAGAAAAATTACCTATAATCACTAAAGTCATTATGATCCACATGTAATAATTTTTTTCAAAGTAGTCATGCCAGTTAACACATATGCAGAGTCTAAAGACCACTTGACAATAAAACTAAAATAAATATAGCAATCTTTGCCTTATATTACTATAATCCTTTTATAAATTTAAATGAAAATTCACATGTGAAGGTACTCTGTAACCTCTCTTAAATTTTACTAAAATGTACTCAGTTTCACAGATGTTACACTTCCACATGGGTATGAATGCAGTCTGTGTTGATTTAGGATTGGGGGGTTAGTGTATTTTCTCTCTGGCTTCTGGCTACTTTCACAATGCTGAAAGACATGTTCATTCTTGGTTATTCCTTTCATATTGGTGATCAAAAGAACCATTAAAACTTCTCCCCTGTTAGATGTATGTTTCTTTCATTTCTGGGTATCCCTGTCTGACTCTCACATCTGGCATGTGCTAGGAAGCACAGTGCCAGACTGCACCATGAATTAGGACCATGCAGTCCTTGCTTTGAGTTTTGGGGATACCCCTCAGAGAGAGAGGTATCCCCGGGGCTTTTCTTGAGGTCCAGATCCTGCATCCATGTTAAGAACAACTCTCTGTGATCTTGCTTCCTGATTTATAAAGTAGAAATAATTAATTGGGTCATGCTGAGGATTATGTGAGATACTAGTTTTCAAGTCAAGCTCTCTGATACTTTATAGCAGGGGTGTCAAACTCATTTTCACCGGGGGCCACATCAGCCTCACGGTTGTCTTCCAAGGGCCAAATGTAATTTCAGCTCCTTAACAGTTAAAGAGTAGTTATATTTATACAGTCCTAAAGTTATTTCAGCCCTTTGAAGGCAACCATGAGGCTGATGAGCCCCCGGTGAAAATGAGTTTGACACCCTCACTCTACAGTTTCAGATAATTCCTATGACATTTGTAATCTCACTTATAACTGTCAATGTTTTTATCAATGCCTTTCTTACCTAGTATACTGTAAGCTCGAAGATGTAAAATGGTCTGATCGGCTCACAGTTATGTATCCAGAACCTAGTGTGGTGCCTGGCAAATAACAACTGTACAATACATATTTGTTGGAGGAAAAAATGGAGGGAACCATGTTGACTTATTCTCACTCAATATTTCTGCGTTCCTTCACCAGAATGAATGAAGGAATTAAATGAACAGTCAACTTCTATATGACATTTTAAGCCACTCAGAGAAAAGATGGAATTTGTTCATAGACTGAGAAGCCTTGACATTGTATTATTTAGTGAGCAAAGGATGAGGGATGTTTAGCACAGAAAAGAGATGTGATAGCTGTCTTCAAATGGTTAAAATATTATTATGCAGGTAAGAACTCAGTCTTGGTCTGAATAACCCTGAGAAGTACAGAGATCCCAAGCCTCTGGACTGGAGCTCCAGGGAGGCAGATTTTTAACTCACTAGAGATCCCTGTAATAGTTAGAACTTCCCAAAGAAGTAATTGGGTGCCTCAAAAAATAGTGTGTTTTCGAGCATGTAAGATATCTGAACACAGGCAAGATGATGGGAAGTTGGAATCTGCGAGTTGTAAAAGGAGATTGATGAATCAACTGGGTGATTTGCAGGGTTGATTTTGAAAGTCCTGTGGAATTGTAAGAGTTTGTGATTCTATGTCTTATTCCCCTGACAAAAGAGAAGCAGTGAAGAAGGTGGGACTGAGAGAAACAGGATGAAGATGTCAGGAAGCCATAAAAGGTAAGAAGAGAAAGTCAGGCAGAGGATGACTGTCTATTTCAGGTGTTTGCCTAGAGCCAGCCCTACATAGTTGGGGAAGCCTGCTGAGCTAGTTAAAAATCTTTAACAGCAGCAATACAAAACAAAACTAACAAAAACTAAAGTTTTAGAGTATCCTAATCTACTTCTCAGGTGATTTTTTTTTTTGCCACAAACACCTCAGGGAACATCTATATAAAAGGCATAAGTGTATTTTTAATGATAGAAATGATATTTCTTAAAGACTTTGTGACTCTGTGAATAAACACACACTTATCACAATCCCAAGGTGAAGTGAACATCAAACATTTTAAATATGTCTAGCTAGAAGAGAACAATATTTACTAAAGGTTTAGAGACTTCCTGACAATACCATGTATTCAGTATAAAACCTTAAGTGAGTTGTCTACTCCTCACTCATTCAACTCATACTTAATGAGTACATACTATGTGTCACTTATTTTGTAAGGCATGGGGGATATAGCATGGACCAGAACAGATGTGGTTCCCAATGGAGTTTTCAGTCTAATGGTAAAATTAAGAATGCAATGAACAAGTGGCACAGACATTAAATAATTACAATTAGCTGCAGAAATGACTCTGAAATTTGGGAGAAGCCAATTTGCCTAGGGCATTATTTCTCAATATCCCTCAACTTCTGCACAATATTTCTCAACCACTGCTGAAAACTGATATTTTCAGCCAGATAAGTCTTTCTTGTGGTGGGGTACTTTCTGGATATTTACCAACATCTCTGGCCTGCACCCACTGAATGCCAAATAGCACCCCCTCTTATTTTTAAAAAGATTTTATTCATTTATTTTTAGAGAGGGGAAGGGAGGGAGAAAGAGAGAGAGAGAAACATCGACGTGTGGTTGCCTCTCACGTGTCCACTGCTGGGGATCTGACCCACAGCCCAGGCGTGTGTCCTGACTGGGAACACTCCCTCTTATTTTAACAAAGAATTATCTCAGACATTCCCTGATGTCCCGCTGCAAGCAAAACATCCCTGATAGAGCATCATGAGTCTAGGGAAAGGGCTTTCTGAGGGAATGATATTAATGGAAGCTGGTAGTATGTGTTCGGTGTTGGTTTTAACAAAACAATGGAATATGGCTCTTGTCCTTATACAGCTACAAATCTAAAAAAGAAAGCAGGTGACCAAACAACATAGTGTGGTAAGCGCTATGGAAACATTGGTGAATTGCTCATAACCCACAGGTATGAGCTCAAAGTTACAAGTTTTCTGCGTCACAGTCCCAGTTACTTATCAGCCAACTTAGCTTCTCTGTGCCTCAGTTTTATCATCTGTAAAATGGGGCTAGGGAGGCCACCCATTTTCTAATTCTTTAGAGGATAACAAGAATTTAAGTAGGAAAAGCCTTTAGAACTATGCCTGGTACACAGTAAAAAGAAGCAAGAAGAGAAAGAGAGGTCTACATTTTTTTTTCTGTAATGGGCCAGATAGTAGGTATTTGAGGCACTGTGGGCCCAGCAGTCTGTCACAGCTACTCAGCTCTGGAGTTGTAGTGTGAAAGCAGATATGGACAACGCTGAAATGAATGAGTGTGGCTGTGTTTCCCAGAAAATTTGTTTTTATAAAAACAGTCTTTGCAAAACAGCTATCTGTAGATTACTAACCCCTGATACACACACACCATTCTCAACACTGAAAATTACCAAACTTTTTTTATTTTTCAGAGTTTTCATACATGCTTTGGTGCTTCTAGCTCATAAGTCAAAACAAGAAAAAGAACTAAGTATTATGCACATTTTTGAAGAGTAAAAAATATTATTAAATGGCATGATTATACATATACCATGAAAGCCCAGGGTACTGAATTGTTTAAAATGTGAGAAATAATTTTTAAAATATGTTAAAATGAATTAATGCAGTGCAAATGTATAAAAATTAATAGTTTTTCTTTATCCTCTTAACATTCTATAACTGCAAATGAAAAAGTCTAATTCACAATACTGATAATGTATAAACTAAGGAGGAATCAAGTTGAGAAAATTATAGGTTCTGTATGGAGGGAAAAGCTATAAAAGTATACACAATGAAATTAAAAAACAAACAAAAATGTAAATGAAAAGGAATACTTTGTTCTGGTCTTCAAGCCTTCCTGTCAATGAAGCTGTAATACTTACCAAATTAACATTTAAGTTCAATGCAGTTCTAATCAGAATGCCTTTGGTGCATTTGTGGAAATTTGGTAAAATAATTTGAAAGTTTGTAGGAAATAATATGAAATAAATTTAATACAGAAGTAAATAATGTATGTATGTGTAAATTGCTAAGAACTTTATGAATAGGAAGTATATTGTGGAGGTACTTACTCTTCTAGATTTTGATTATACTCTGAAGTGATTATAATTGAAACTGTATGACACTGGGTCAGTGAACTAAAACTGGGTGTGCAGAAATAAATCCAAATAAGATCGAAAAGGGTCCTGACTGGTGTGGCTCAGTGGATTGAGTGCTGGCCTGTGAACCAAAGGGTCGCGGGTTTGAATCCCAGTCAGGGCACATGCCTGGGTTGCGGGCCAGGTCCCCAGTAGGGCAAGTGAGAGAGGCAACCACACATGGATGTTTCTCTCCCTCTCTTTCTCCCTCCCTTCCCCCCTCTCTAAAAATACAATAATGAAAATCTCTTAAAAAAACAGTTGAGAAAGTATTTCTGTTCTGTGTGAGTAGCCTATTTTGTTTATTAAATGCTGTTGTGTAACTAATGATGCATATGGGGTGGGGGCTGTGCCTTTAATGGTAAGTAAAAATAACTTCCAGGTAGCTTAAGGAGCTCACTGAAAATATAAACTCACGCAAATGATAAAAGGAAGTGCAGGACACTATGCATTTGTCATGAGAAAATCTGTTTTAGTAAGGCAAGAAACCTGAAAACATAGGACATAAACTTAGCAGACTGAACTGAAAGTTTAAAGCTTCCATGTAGAAAAGAAAGCATAAGCAAAGTAGAAATAAATGACTAATATACTTAGAGAAAGTTTTTACAGAATCTGTGACCATTGGGTGTTGATCATAATTCTAAGATGCAAAGAGGGTATGAAAAGTAATTTCACTAACAGTCAAATTATCCTGTAAGTATATGAAATAATAGTAATGTCTATAAGTAATAACTGCACCACACTGCAGTAATACAAATTTTATGCTTCTGTTTGGTTTATCTTTCATCTTTTGGTGGAACTATTTACCCCTAAGTAACACATTCTAACTTAACCCTACCAGGGGCACATGTTTCCAATCAGTGCCCTTCATTATGTTGTACTTACCAAAGAAATAACATCTGCTGCAGTTTTTACAACTCCTGTAGAGCATTACTGAAAAGTGGTAACATTTGATGGCAAACTTAGATTTAAACGTTGTGTTTGTACATGTAGTTTCTGCCATTAACTCCCTTTTGTCCCCAGGAACCAGATTATACTTAATGGAGAGGTGAAAACAACAACAACAACAACAACAAAAAGCGAAGCATCTGTTTTTGAAATTTTTAAAATTTTATTTCAGAGGATAGAAAGTTTTAAGTTGCCTGTTATAAACAAGTAGGTTTCCTTTGGTCTTTAGAGGCTTTATACTAAATGGATTTTTAATTCAATGACAGTATATTGTGACTAAATATTCCCATGATCTTTATACTTCTGTTTACATAGCAAAAACTTGGATGCATTCACTGCCCTTCAGAGACTAGTACTCTGTAATTTTTTCATATAAATATATATCTCTTTTTCAAACTTCTGTACTTCCTTTCACAAAGGAAGTCTTCCCAGTTGGATCACCTGTGACTTAAACATCCTGGGAGGTGTGGGGAGGGGCAAAATGGCTGACTATTGGCAGGGGAGTGGCTTGGGAAGAGTGGAGGTGGAAGAGGGTATAAGGGGGATAAATGGTAATGGGAAAATACAATAAAAAAGAAAAAAGGAAACAACAACAAAAACAAATGCAAAAATGTAATGTTTTTCTTTGATCCAACTATATGAAATGACTTTGAATGACATCCCTACTCTTCTCATTTTCCCCACAAGGATGGTTCCAGTCAATTATAGAAATTGACGTTTGCAGTGGGCCTTCTATAAGAGAGGTGCCAAGTTGGAAACAATTTATTTTAGAAACAGAGAGGATGTAAACATATATATCCTCTCTCTCCAAAGTGTGATGGTTGAAAAGCAAGGCGATGATCTTCAAAGGGTCTAAAATATTGATTGGTGGCATAGTTTTACAAAAATACTTTATATGAGTTGCTTTTTTTTTTCCTGGATGGCCCCTTGTGCTTTGGGTTAGTTGGCGCTAAAGCTTGAATCTCTTTATGTTTGAAATGATCTTTTAAAAGAATTTTATACTGTCGTCTAACTCCTTTTAGGTAGTCATTGCTGAAAAAGTAAGAACTATGCTGCAAATTCACATCTGCTATTTTCCTAGTATCACTGGTTTTGTTTGCTCTGTGTCTATATGAACCCTCTCTCCCAGAAATTGCCCCATTGCAACACTTATAAAAGGCCCATTTTCAATTGCTAAATTTACTTCAAGAACAAAGATATTTGAATGAGAGTTACCTTTAAATATCAAGATAATACTTTTAATAAATCAAACATGAGCAAAACAACAACTTAGCATTTAACAAAATCTTTCCACTGCACACATCCCAAGCCATAAATATGTATTCAACATCCATCATTCCTAAGGAGATCATGACAAAGTGATCAAACAGGTGAAAAAATGGTACTATATTATTATTAGGAAAAATAAAACTTTATGTAAAGCAGCCCTTCTGGTTAAGATTTTCAGCTCAATGGTTGTAATTAATTATTGGTCTCATAAATTGAAAAAAAGAACTAAGAATGCAAAATCTTTTCTGGCCAGTGTGGCTTAGCTGGTTGGAACATTGTCCTGTAACTGAACAGTTGTGGGTTCGATTCTGGGTCAGGGTACATACCTAGGTTGTGGGTTCGATCCCTAATCCAGGCACATACAGGAGGCAAGTAATCAATGCTTCTCTCTCACATAAATGTTTTTTTCTCTCTCCCTTCCTTTCTCTCTAAAAGCAGTGACAAAATGTCCTTGGGTGAGGATTTTTAAAAAATTTTAAAGGAATGCAGAATTGATCGGGTAGTCCATATTACATAAGGTAAAATATATAAAGTATAACAGTGAGTTAAACTTCCTGACCAATTTGAGTTAAACTTATTTAAATTACTAGGACAAATCCAGTAAGGAAAGATGGACCAAGAAGAAGAGAGTAGACTATATATGTCTATAAAATACAGTCATGTAAAATACATTCACATTTCCTCATTATGAGCATTACAGTAAAGCAAGAAAACAGCAACACAAGCAGGGAGGTATGCCCAATTTCACCTGGTAATGTAAAACATTATTCACTGCAAGAGGGGATTTTCTTTTTTGGGTTAGCTCAATTATTTCAGATCTTGTTCATTTAAATGGTTGATTTACTTTGCTTCTGAGATTTTTCTTGGCCAAGAACAAAGAAATAGGTTTTGATGTATATCTCGAGTAGAACTAATTGTTTATTACATAAATTTGAAGAGATCCAAGAGGCAGAAAAGGTGGAATTGCATGTCCCTACTGCTCTTATAAATCTCCTGAGGAAGGTATATATTCGGGTTTATGAGTTTTTAAGTTAAAACCATGATGCAACATTAACTAACAGCAAAACTTGGGGATGCCTCTGTACTGTATATTCAGTGTTTTAAAAAGCCATTATAGACAACATTGCCTTCTCTATTTTGCATAATTTTTGTATAAAGAATTTTTAACCCTGGTAAGTGCAAATATAACATTTATTTCTTCAAGTAGCAGTCGACTTTTTAAAAATAACATGTAAATGCCTTAACATAAGAAACTTGCAATGTTGCTATGGTAGGCTCCTTAATAGATTTTTGTTGAAAGACTATATGGATGATGATTTCAACCTTGGCTTTTCCAGTTTTGCCTTTGCATTAGAATGAACAAGAGAGCTGTAAAGAAACCCAAAGTCCAGGCTCCAGCCCAGATTAATCAAATCCAAATTCCTGGGGGTGGCACTTGGACATCGTCATTTCTTTAAAGCTGAGAGTCAAGGCTGAGAACCCTTGCGAAGCAACTGAGATGCAGAAAGGTTGAGAACCTCGCCTAAGGCAACACAGATAGTTATTAGCAATGCTGACTCTGAATCAGGTCTGCTTCTTTGTTCTCTGACTCTCCACTATGTGAGACTGCCTCTTGGCGCTGCCTTTTTCCTACTGAAAGAAACAAATTCAGTGGCTAGAGGATAGGAGAGAGAGAGTTATGAATTTTATGTAGACACAAATACCAAAAAGGCTATTTCCTCCAGAACTGCAACTTCCCTTATTTTAACACATAACTGTTAGCTGTGATATACAATTGAAGAAGTGTATGCACAAGCTACTGGGTGGTTTTGATATGCCTGTTTAGATTTGTGGTCTAAGGCAATGACTGAATTTCTTAAAGCAGGTGTCTCCATACTGGCATTCACGTACCCTAGGGGTACATGAAGACCTTCCAAGGAGTAGGCAAATTAAACAGATAGTTTTGTTGCTGGCGGAAATGAGGCTCTTCCACAGAGTCATGAGCAATGCATTTTGATGATGCATGCGTGGGACCATGAGGGGTAGTAGTAAGATTTATTGCAGTAGCAATAAAAGACTGCTCCCTGGTTCCCAGTGTCTCATCCACAGCCAGGTGTCTCAGGTCCGTCCCACTGTGGAAAAAGCCCAGCCTTGTCTTCATCAATCCTAGAAGAAGGGCCAGGGTCCAGAGATGTTGTGCCATTGTTTCATTCAATGCCAAAGCTTAGTCCAGTTCCACCTCTGTCCCCGTCCAGCTAGCTTAGTCTCTGTTTCCCATGGCACTGCAGGCAGTGCTGCATTGCCATTGGCAGGCCCCACCCTTGGAGCTGTGCTCCAGCCCACACTGGGGCTCACATGGCTGCTATGGAGAGAGAAAATGCAGAGGACAGGCAAATGGCATGCTACTGAGAGAGGCCTTTGTTAAGCTTTAATTAAATTACGTCAGGCTTGGGAAAGACCAGGTTCTCTTTCAGACCATCCAATTTCTTTCCCATTCCTTCCTGGGCTTCTGCTGGGCCCTCCCCGTAACCAATCTGATCCCTTTCCCAGGCTAGACACTTGCCCCTATGGTTGCCATCTTGGCTTCTACTGCACATGCCTCAAAGTAGAAGGACCTCCCCCTTCATCATCTGGACTTCTACTGCGCATGCCCCCAGGAGGGGAATGTCCCCCCTCCTTCTCACCCTCCATAATCCTGGTACTGGGATGGTTGTTCCCTGGGGAGACTTTTCCTATCCAATTTGGAGGTTAAGTCCCGAGGGCACAGGATGCAGCAGTCCCCAGGGGGAGCCTATGAATGCTGTGGTTTCCTAGTGAGTGAGGCTTAATGCCTGATCTTAATATGTGACTCAGCAACCAAGCTTAATGTCTGATTCCCTTTGCCCCCTCCCTTTATTTGCCTACACTAACCATTGTAAAGGAATTTATCCCTAGATCTTTAACTTCCTTTTGTACTTTTCACTGAAACTAGGTTGCCTGGGGGAAAATGCCTTCAGTCAAGACCCCAGGTTGGTTCTGCTTTCCCACCTTCATTTTTAAAGCACTTGTCTCCCTTGAAAAATAAAACACTTATCTTTCATCCACCTAGAATCTTAGTAGGGCTTCTTCCAAAAATAAAGAGGAGCATGAATGCTTTGAATGATTGGACAATATAGCTTTTTCAAGGAACATGATTGCTAATTTTGCCTTCAACTAAACCTGAAGAGAGAGCTTGATGAGCTGTCAGCTGATCATTAAAAATAAGTTTTGGTGATGGATCACCATGTACTTTTAGCATTTGATATAGAAGGCCTTCACAGAATTAAGCAACATTACTATAATAAAATTCCTTCTATTGCCTTCTCCTCACTTATTTGAGTAAGATTTATCAGCAGTTACATCTATAAAAATGAAAAATAGAAATAGAATTGATGCTGAAACTCTTCCAATTCTAGAAATAATGTCTATTCTTCTATAGGTACATAAATTGGTTGTTAAACCCCCATCTGTCTTCTTAAGAGAAGCATTTTCAATGAAACTTTGTTTTTATGTTTATTATTTATCAAGTGTTATAATATATACATACTATTTTTAAAATTATGCACCATTAATAATTGTAGAGATAGCTCAATCCAAAAGGTTGTTTTTACACTTTGGAGCCTATAGTGACAGAAAAAATATATAAAATATATATGCATATTGTTTTAGAAAATGAGAAAAGATCAATAAAACCTTTCAAGCATAAATATATATCTTTTATTTTAAAATATTCAAATTTACAGTGTGCCTCAAATTACATTCTTTGCAATCATTTTTAACTAAGAATGAAAGACTCTAGACACAATTTTAAAAATCTGCAACAGGTACGAAGTTTTTCAAAATTCTTCTTTAGGGGTTCCATAAGCAAGAAAGTTTGCAGACTCCTGACCAGTATTGCTAAAAGAAGGTATTACTCGGTAGCTCCTGGAAAAAATTCTAGAAGTTCATCCTGCTATTTAAAAGATAATAGTAACTGTTGTAGTCCTGGTTGGTGTAAATCAATGGATTGAGCACCGGCCTATGAACCAAAGGTTTACTGGTTCGATTCCTAGTCAGGGCACATGCCTGGGCTGCAGGCCAGGTCCCAGTAGGTGGCATATGAGAGGCAACCACACACTGATGCTTCTCTTCCTCTCTTTCTCCTTCCCTTCCCTCTCTCTAAAAATAAATAAATAAAATCTTTAAAAAAGATAATAATAACCATTCTAAAGAATGCTTTATATAAAAATCATGCATACACACACACTTTAAAAGGATATTTACACAATGTAGCTTGCAAACCCAACATCATTCATGGATATCAGTGAAGCTCTTAGTTTGCAAATATCAGAAGTAAGCTATTAAAATGCAGAAATGTCACTTGCCCTGATGTATGCATAAATTTATGTCACCTCCATCTTGTCAGTAAGATTGTATTTTAGTGTCTCTTGTGCTATCTATACCTATCTATTTTTTATTAATAAGTCAAAGGACAGTATTAACCTAATACAATAATTAAATAAAACATAATTATAATTTTGAGAATTAGCTATATGGTAATTTCTTACTTTAATGAGTAGATGAAAAGAATAGGGCTTTTACTTATTCAGACAAGCTTCATCTTTTATCCAAACATTTACTCAGCTCACTAAACTTCACTAATTTAAATGCATCTACTTCAGATGGGTACTAGTTTAAATGCATCTACTTCCTCAAAGCATCTACTTCAGATGGGCACTGAGTAAACTAAAAATCCCACCAGAGCACTTTGTCACCACCAAAATTTTAAAGATTTCACTTATTCACAGCTGGCATTTATAGAATGGCCAAGCTACTGATAACATCTTGGAAAAAATGGCAAGGTTAGTGACAAATGTAAAAATGCTGTTCATGGAGGTGATCTGGTTTGAGGAAAATACGTAAGTTTTGGAGTTATACTGACTTGGGTTTAAATTCTGGCTTTCCTCTTTGGGAAAGTTGTTCAGAGAATCTGTTCTCTGTTTCTTCTGCAAAAAGATCTTTTCCTTGTGAAGATTAAATGAAATATGGACGTTTAAGAAAAACAGGTACTTGTAAGTGTTAATTTTATATTTTCTCAATTAGACTAGTAAGATGGATAGAAAGCTGTACAGAAGGATGAAAAAATTATAGCTGACAGAAGAGCAAAGTGTCATTTATAGGATAAAACTATTCAATGATTTTAAAATATTAGGAATGAGTACATTTTGTCAGGCATCATAACCATATACACTCTAATTAAAGTAAAATAAATGAAATACTTTTTTTTCCATTTTTTCACTCATTTCTCTTTACATTATTCATTCATTGGCCTAATATTAAGGACATATAACGTGCCATACACCATGTTAGGTATTGGCTCTATTGAAAATCTTATTAGCACTCATAAATATACATATATATGATATCTATTTTATGTTTTGACAATTGATGCCATACACACAGATATATAATATTTTTATGCATATGCGTTCTTCAGAGGGCCTTATATGGGAATAGTATCAGCAGATCCAGAAGAATCTGTTCACATCTGTCTCTCATTTTGAAGTTCAAATGCACCATCCAAATAACACTACAATCCACAATTTAGCTTGGAAATACATTAGATTTCTATTGCACAGATGAGGCTATAAAATTTTTCTGGAGTGTATGTATATATCTATCTATATGCAATATATACATGTAAAGTTAAATATTGAATAAAGCCTTGTGTTAAACAAAAAGTAGTTTCTATAATATATAGTCTTAATGCTTTTCATTTAGTTTTATAGAAATGATGTGAAATATATTTTCTGAAGTAGAATTATTAGCATTTTTGGTTCTGAGAGCAGAAGAAAGCTAGAGGGGAAGAAGAGTAAGAGAAAGACTATAATAGGCAAAGCTTTGCTCGAAGTCAAACCACCAGTTTATATTTCAGAGCTGACAGGCTTCCCCTTTTTGGTTTGCTGCCGTTGAAGATTTCAGATGCACCTTGCCCATGGCTAGGTTATTTTCAAAGATTAAAATGCTAAAATGGAAATAAACGCAACTTAATTCCCAATTGAAATTTCTATTATTTTTGAAAAATAAAAGATTAAAAGAATTGCATAATTGCATTTCTGTTGGGAAAAGTAATTCTGGAGGAAAAGATGGAATGTACAGTGAATGGGCATAATCTATCTTATTGGGTGAGAGAGGAACCTAAGCTGTCATTATTTTGAAATTGGTTTAGAAATCTATTTGCACATGGAAACTATACCATATTTTTAGTAATTTCCTTGTCATTTTATTGTCTCCTTTTCTATTATAACACAAATCCTGAATTCCTTATTCTATTTGAGATCTGCCTCCTATTGTATTACTTTTTTAAAAGTTATCAGGAAATAATAAGCTACATAATAGTCCAGAGATGTCAAAGCAATTATTTTTAGGTTTAAATATTATACTCTTGACCCTTTAAAATCAGTAGTATTCCAGGTTGTTACAAAAAGAAAGCTATACTCAAGTAATAATAAATCTGTCCACTTGAACAAGTCAACAAACACATTTAAAATTTGGTTTATACCCCTGGCCGGTGTGGCTCAGTTGGTTAGAGTATTGTCCTGTGAATCAAAAGATCATGGGTTCGATTCCCACTCAGGGTACTTACTCAGGTTGTGGGTTTGGTCTCCAATCAGGGAACCTATGGGAAGGCAACTAATCGATGTTTCTTTCTCACATCGATGTCTCTCTCTCTCTTCCTTCCCTCTCTCATTGAAAGCGGTGAATAAATAAATAAATAAATAAATAAATAAATAAATAAAATAGGGTTTATAAAATGCAACTCCAGACAATAGGATTTTCTGTTGTATGTTCCAGTTAATTATCTTGGAAGGCTGAGCAGGAGGCAAGACTGCATCCAATGAAAATGTCCATTGAAACTCTGCTACCATTTTCATGTGGCCTTAGTAGGTGGCACTTAATGCCTATTACAGAAATGGTCCAGATAAGGAAGAGCTCTTTCTTATTGGCTAGCATTTCTTGGCCATGTTTTCCTCCCAGCACATACAGCAACTGACCTTCACAACTTCCATGAGCATGGCTGTGCACCATGGACTGCAGCTTATATAACAAGGTGTACATCAGGGGCAATTTCCAGCATGCCTCTCCTAAAAGTATAATTCAAATGAGACCGATGTTACTGTTGGAATCGGTTCTCATTTAGGGAGGGGGAAACCATTTGTAAAGGTCTATACTTTAGCTATTATGAGTAACAAAAGATCCATGACATCGGGCACGTGTCATGGAGATAGAGAACCATCATCCTGCAGTGAATCCCTCAAGAGTGTCAGTGATGCTTGAACAGATAGATCCACAACTTCTTGCACAAGGTTCAAGCTGAGTCCGAAGCTGGCCTTATGGGCCCACTTCTCTGTGAGGCCAGGAAGGTCTTCCTCAGACCACTAACACATGTAAGGCTTCTCAGTTTTCTTTAACAGTATGTTAATAACCATCTGCTCATCTAGTATCCAAAACATGCCTGTCTCTCTCAATTAGAGCTCATTATGCCTTCATCATAAATTAGAGCTTCATTGTCTGCTCTCTTTCTTCTACTAAAAACCTGGCTGGAGGTAAGAGTTAAGGGTGATACTATAACCAAATGATTATTTCAAAAGAGCTGCTGACCCTACAGCTTTGTAATTCTGTAACTCCAAAACCTCCTGTCCATGTTTCCCTTTGGAAAGTCCACGATCTTTCCTTATATCTGAAAGCTACATACCTAGGCCACATCACCTTGTCTTTCCCTGAATAAAATACTGGGAGTGCTCTTTTCATACTAAGTATTCAAACTCCATCAGAGATCCATCAAAAAAGTCATTAAAAATCCCTTTTTACTTTGTATATTTGATATGTATTTCTCAATAATCCTGTCACTTTGGATGGTCAGTATTATCAGGGTATGCCACCATGGGCTTATGCCTTTTACAATTTAACACCAAGACAACACTTTGTGGATTTTGAAGGATGGGGTTTACTATTTCCTGTAAGGGTATTTCTTCTTAGATCCAGGCACTAGTGACCATCTATCACCAACTTAAATTCTGAATCTTGCTTAGGGTAATAGGTTTAATAAAGCTGAATGTTCTTCTGGAAGTTGTGCTAGCTTAACACACATTAAAGGTACCTTTCATTCATGGGCCATTTTGTGCCAAAACATACTCACCCGAACTTAGCTCATTCCCTTGGTCTTTGTTTCTACTACCAATGGAATAAAAACAGTTTCTCCAAAACAAGTCTGATACCTTGCAGGACATTTCTGCTTTACTCCTTTCTGTTTCTCCCATCATCACCTCCAAGATGATAAAAGAACTTTAGAAAACAGAAAACCTCTTCTATAGTTGTTAGTGGCTAGCTCATGTGGTAGTTCACATGAATGTAGTTCCTGTCATTTGGGGAATGGTGCCTAACACAGCCTGGCACAGGACAAAATGAAGCTATTCAGAATTCTATTTTAGAGTTACTTTAGGGCAGAAAGACAGAGAATTTACACTGTATTAGATCTTCATTGGCATCAGAGGGCCAAGGGATATGTAATCATTAGATTATAAAGTAATACATATTATTCCGATTTTATAATACTTAACCTCATTAATATATTTCATACCACTATTTCTAGTGCACATTAAAATTAATTTATTGCTGCTAATTATTAAAAAATGGTTTTCAGGCTTTTGGCTCATCATGTGTTCTGCCCATAAGATAGATTTCCACGTGCCTACTGCATACCCTGACTTGATATGTGCTGAATGGCCCATCAATTCAGAAATGTCTCAGTCCTTTCCAGCATTTCTCAAGTTTGTGCTTCATTCTGTATTTCTTATATTAGCTTATGGCTTCATCATTCTCCCAGTCACCCAAACTGAAAACAAACAAACAAACAAAAAACCCTGCAGTAATCGTAGACAACCTCTAGCCATTCTGCCTCTTTGTCACTCAAATATGTACCTATGGTCTGTCATTTCGACCTTTGAAATGTTTCTTGAGGCATTTATAATCTGCCTCTCATCTGCATTTTCAGTCCTCTCTTCTATCACTTCACTGTTTTGCATCATTTCATTTTCATTCATCCAGCTATCATTCATCCAAGCAATATTTATCTAGCTTCCTCAGTAATCGTTATTATTATTAATTATAACTAGATGCTGAGAATACAAAAGTGAACATGACAGACACAGTCCCAGCAGGGATGTCAGACTTTGCACAAGTAATCAACGCTGATGAGTGTCAGGAGGTATGCATGAGAGAGAGAATGAGAGAGTGGGCGAGAGGCATGAGAACCAGTTGGAATACAGTAAAAAGAATCTGAATTTGTATCTATGTCAGGAAAAGTTTCTCTGAAGAAGTGATATTTAAACAGGGAATTGAAGGCTATTTAAACAGGTAAGAACTGACCTCAGAAAGATATTGTGAGGGGTAGGGGAGAATTTCCCATGCAGAGGGCAGAGCTCATGGAAAGATCTAGAAGGGAGAATGTCACACTATGAGGGGACTGAAAGAGTGTGATGAGAGTATATGTGAAAGGAAGAGGGCCAAGAGACCATGCTCAAGAGGAGATGGAGCCAGAGCCTGGAGGGCCTTCGGCTCCCGGTGGAGATAATTTTGTTTTGTTCCATGGGCTTTGGGAAGTCAGAGGATAGTGGGCAATAGGAAAGAATCATGATGAGGACTGAGATTCAGACAATTTTTTTTTTCTGAAGAATGGAAAATGCGTCAGAGAGAAACAAGTCTGAAAGGAAAGAAAAGGCTATTACTGTAATCTTGGCAAAAATGGTGGCGATCTTGACTATGGTGATGCTAGTGAGGGTTCCCAGAAGTAGACAAATCTGAGAAAAATGCAGGTGGTAGAATTCACAGAAGTTGGTGTTAGATTGAGTGAATATATGGTAACATTGGAGGGAACAGTCACGCGTGATTCCCAGTTTCTGACTCGCTTTTCCTTGGGAGATGGTGCTATTGTTTATGGAAATGTTAAAATAATAAATGCTATTGTGTTGAAAAAATAATAATTAAATGCCTAACAAGGGGAAAGGTGATTTGGAGAGAAAGAAGTTATGAGTTTCTTTTGGATGTGTTAATTTTGAGATATCTGTGAAAGTTCTAAGTGAAGGGCTGAGTAGGCAGTCAGAGAAATGCAATGGGGATGTCAGGAAGAGAGGTGGCCATCATGAACTACATGCCTGTCCCAAAGCATGTCATTTTGCTTCATGTCAGGGCACTTGTGACAAGCATGCACCTGGACCCTTCATTCCTCATCTCCCCTTCTATACTTAGCTAAAATATCACCTATAATAATTCTCACCTATCTCCACTGTCCTCTAGTTTGCTGTTGTTCATTTTTTAAAAGATTGTATTTATTTATTTTTAGAGGGAAAAAGAGAGCGAGAGAAACATCAGTGTGTGGTTGCCTCTTGCATGTCCTCTACTGGGGACCTAGCCTGCAACCAGGCATGTGCCCTGACTGGGAATTGAACCAGCAACCCTTTGGTTCACAGTCTGGGACTCAATCCACTGAGCCACACCAGCCAGGGAGATCTTCTTCATTTCCATCTATGTTCTGAAAATACTTGTTTTAGTAATGTGGTGGATAGTTCCACAAGTGGCACAATCATGTGGTTTGTATGTGAGTATTTTTCCCTAACCAGATTAGGAGCACTTTAAGGACAGGAAAAAAGCTTTACTGTTTTTTTATGTCCATGCTTAGCACCACATCTGGACAACTGTGGTTCTGGCTTTCCAAGATGAACGTATTGATTAATGAATCAAGTGGCCACTGTATTCCAAGCAATGTTCTGCATAGTATGTAGAAGAGAGAATAATAAGTCTCTACTCTGATCAGCTTGGATGCTAGTCAACTGAGCTAGGAGAAATACTAAGAGGAAAAACTTTGTCAGCAAGTGAGAAATACTATGCAGAGAATTAAAAGAGAGTTGGAAAAGCTTGAAAATTATTTTAAGACTTCACAGAGGTGTTCATTTGTAAGGGGACATTATTTACAGAAATAAATAAATAAATAAACGTCAACCGAGTAACGATCTGGGGGCAAAGCATTCTGGGTATGAAGGCCCTAAAAAATGAACTAGCTTTGTATGCTGAGACAGGGCCTAGAGAATGAGGATGCCTAAGTGTTATTAGTGAGATGATGAATTCAATACTCCCCTCATTTTTGAATTGCATCTTTTCACACCTCTGAGTTTGTTCTTAGCTTCTTCTGGACACAATGCTTCAGGTAAATGTCTTAATGAATGTGAGACTATATATTATTGCCCAAGTGTCACAAATATACACCTAAAGGACACATTTGTTCATGTGATATAGATACCCTACAGAAGCAAGGAAACAGTAAGTGAATTTTATTTATGAAATGTAAGGGCTATACAAGTGGTCATAACAACTTCAAATTTCAAAAGCACCCAAGAATAACCTTTAAGAAAGATTTAAAGGCTAGAAAATAGCCTAGGATCCATGAAGGTAGATTAGCTTGAGGTGCTAGGCCTAAGCATATATCTTCATGAGTGTGTATGAGTTTAAGTTTCTATTGGCCAATTTTATTGGCTTGTTTATTTGTTTCCAACATGTCTTGTGTTAAGACCAAATGTTTCCCTAGAGAATAACCACTCTGACTATGCCAGTTGCTATATTTTTATGCAACCTTCAACTCATACTAAAGTGCCTCCAGAATAGAAAATAAATCTTTTCAAAGTTTCAAAAGAGACTCTCCACATATTCCCCTTATAAGTACTAGGCAGACATATTTCTAGCATCCTAACATATTGCATGTTGCCAGGAAGTATATTCAAGCCTTCACAAGTTACACATTTAGTAGTGTGCTTCTGTTTTGGTGGCTCCTTGAAATTGGAAACCAGGATCCTTCCAGGAAAAAGAAAAAAACCTATGGAAGAAGAAAAGTAATTTTACTTTTAAAATAAGATACATGGGAGTCATAGTGTTACTGAACAGACCCAAGGGAAGGGTATACGATATACTATTACCGAAAGGAACCCCACTTTTTCTGGGAGTTCTCCCCACCTACTAGGTTTGCCTTGCCCACCACCAGGGAAAAGATGAGTCTCAATGCCAGAGACCTGTGAAAAGGAAAGGAATTATTTATTTAAAAGCTATACAGACTTAGAGTAGTGACCTAATGTCTTCATTAAAATATTAAAGTCCTTTAGGATACCCACAGACGCACACAGTCCCTCCTTCTCCCTCTACCATAGTCTGGGGTACCAGATCTCAGGAAAAGAAGTAGAAGTCCGTGATTCAGGCTCCTGGCACCATCAGCTGTGTCGCCATTTAGGATCTCCAGCTAATCCAAAGCCATGGGGCACCTTCTCATGGCCCACCAGCAAGAGTCCTTTCACCCCTTTTCTTCCAGGCAAAGTCTCTCCTGCTTCCTAAGCCATGTGGCAAAAGGGAGCACCCCAAAGCCACATAGTCCTCACTCTCACCAAAGCCGCCTGGTTCTCTCCTCACATAGCTGCCATGCCTGGGTTTAAATCCCCACACCAGTCTTCCTCCACAGCCCCATTTCCGACTCATCCTACAATCAGCTACACCTGCCAGCACTCCCGTATCCTTCGAGCTTTACTGGGCGGCCATCATAAGTCTGGGCAGGTGTGGCCCCGTGTCCTGGAGCCAATCTTCTCCAAGCTCTCACACAGGCGCTGTAACCAGGGGGAGCTTCCTCCCAGTTACATCTTGGGTGGAAATCACTTCCATCCCCCTGGCTCAAGGCATGGCCACAGCTATTTAATATCTGCAACCAGTTGAAGGCTATAGATATGTTAAATGACCATGCCAGAGGTTAGCTGCAAAGCTGTTGCTGTACAAAACAGCTCTGAATGGCTCTGCTCCATGTGTCCCATTTCCCCAGCTAGGACTTGCGGGGGTGAGCACATCCTATATATTTTTTCTAATATTCCCTGGACACCTTGAGTTCTGGATCCCATTCCAAATCCCTATTTGGGGCCCCCCTTTTGGCTGTACCCTGTCACAATAGCTTTGTTTTGTTTAATTTGCCACAGCTTCAAAAGGCATCATTGTTTTAGAGCAAGGAGTAGCAACCTTTTTCTATAAAAGATCAGAAAGTAAATATCTCAGGGTTTGTAGGCTGTTAGGTCTCTGTGGCCACTACTCTATCTCCCCATTGTCATGTGGAGGCAGCTGTAGACAATGCTGAATGAAGGTGCATGACTCCGTTCTAATCAAACTGCATTGACTGGAACAGGCAGGGGGCCACATTCGGCTTGAGGCCTATAGTTCAGAGCTAACAATTTGTCAACAGGCATCAACTGCTTGTGGGAGCACTGTTTGTAATTAGGGACTATAACACCTAAAAGATTTGTCTCTTCCTTTTTCTCTCTCCTTTTCTGATGATCAGTGATCAAGGCTAGAAACGTAATTAATGATAAGGTCCAATCAGTGCAATTACAGTGGTTAGAAGCACATTTGTAAGCCTGTTAGCCAGTCTTATTTAGTTGCCAGCAACTTCATTTTCACAGAAAAATATTCATATGTTTGCAGTGTCTTTTTTTCTAGTAGAGGAATTATAAATTGTGATGATGCGGGGTCACACTTTTTTTTGACTTTTGTAGTGCTTAATCAACTCACCATTTTTCTAATTTGCATAAAGCAGCAATTTTCAACCCATTTCATCTCATGGTGCACATAAACTAATTACTAAAATTCTGGGGCACACCCAAAGGTATATTTTTTGTCCATCTGACAAAAAATAGGTATAACTTGATTCACACTGGATGGCTGTTGTTGTGTTGACTGTTGTCATTGTCTTATTTGATAATCTAAGGTAAAAGAGGTCAGTGCCTCTGACTTAAGTAGGCAGGTCTTGCATGTTTTAAACATTCTTATAGCACACCATTGAAAATTGCTGGTATGAAGTAAAATATTTTATCTAAATACAGACTTGCATCCTTTTCTCTTATCCAGTTTTTCTATGACAGTTAACAATGCATTTATGTAGCTTTGTACCATTTGTTTTTATTTCTCTTCACCTTCAGAATGTGACTACAGAGCAGTACTGTACCGTGTATCCTTCCTAATTCATACATATTGTCTTGGGCTACTTCATAAAAAATGAAACAGAATAATCTTGCAACAGGTTAAATGCACATTGATCAAATAACAGGAGAAGGTGAGTCTTCCATCTTTCCTTAAAAAAAATCAATTTCCTAAAGCATGCAGGTAAACATTCAGAATTATATTAAAAGGAAAGATGCCTTTAGAATTAAAATGTTTTAATGGATTAGTCTAGTCTATTAAATGGTTTTGCAAACAATATCAGAAATATACAGGCAGAAGATTAGTTGCTTATAACTGTTGCTTTACTACAAACTCCTCTGGGATTTTTCAGGAAGGCATGTGTATTATTTTATGTGTGCATGTGACTTCCTCTTCTGGATACTGTCACATCCATGAGACGTGTGTGTGAGTGTGTGTGTGTGTTTTCTCCAGGGCTCCTTGTGTTTTGGTCAATATGTCATGAGAGTAGCATACCCTAAATGTCCACACATTGCTAAAAATATGAATGTGTCACAATCTTTCAGGCATCTCATCCTGAAAAAGAAATTAGGTCAAAATTAAGAAAAAATATTCTTGGACATTTAATGTCCTTAAAACACTTATTCATGTCATCTTTATTTTGATTTGCTGCTTGGCAATTATCATGGACATTCAAGTTTTACCTAATTTCCAAGTGCAAATTAATTAAAAATATTTAATTCAATTTCATAAACATGTTTTTAATGGCCTCTCCATATGAACAAGGTTGTAAAGAAGTCATCCCATGAATATAAAATTGATTAACTTATGGTCTCTGGCTTCAGGGAGATCACATGTAAGTGAGGCATACAGACAAAATCACAATTTAACATAGATTATAAATCCAAAATCGAAACACTATATATATATATATATATATATATATATATATATATATATATATATATAATGGAGGGTGAAGAGGGTGTATGCAGGGGACAGAAATAACTCTGGCTATAGGACTTCAAAACTGTTTCACAGTGCTGGTAACATTCAGTTGGCCATGAAAATGAAATAGAGTTCACTAGCTAGAGAAGACAGAGAGAGGGCATTCCAGCTAAATTAAGATTCTATGACATATTCAGAAATTGATATGTTCCAAATAAGTGTAAAGTTTATTATATTACATTGCATGAATTATATTTCAATCTAGTATGAATGGTGAAAATATTTAAAGCCAAGTACCTTATAAACTCTGAATGATTTCCATCATAAAACCTGTGATGTGTTTTCATTTCTGTTTTTCTCATATCATTAGGAATAATGATCTGAATGATTATTAAAAAAACCTTCTCCAGATTAGAAAAGGATTATTGAGATTAAAATGAACAAAGTATAGTATACAGATCATTCAGGGATATTCAGCCTTTTTGTTCTGCCTTGTCTTATTTCTGAAACCATGCTGTTCCCTGAGATGATTAATCAATGATATATTTGATGACCTCCTAAACTAAAGAGCTTATCGAATTAGAAATCTATTGGACTTTCGTTTTCTTCTGTTTTACTAATGCTGCCCATATTTCTTTATGTGAGTTATGGACATATTGGACTGATTAAGTTGTCCACTATCTTAAGGGGAAAGAATGCTTGCTATGTTGTGAAGTGGAATTTGACTTTTTAAATTTTATTTTAATTGTTGTTCTTGTACAGTTTTCTGTCTTTTACTTCTATCCCAGCCCACCGTCCCAGCCCTCCCCACCTTCCTCCCGTTTCCACCCCTGCCTAGTTTTTGTCCATGTGTCCTTTATACTTGTTCCTGTAAACCCTTCCCCCTTTCCCCTGAAATTCCCTCCCCTCTCCCCTCTGGTCACTGTCAGCCTGTTCTCAATTTCAGTGTCTTTTTCTTCTTTAATTAGCCACTTTTAATTGTGGTGGAGTAGCATTGATAACATGAATATTATACTTAAAACATAGCATTTGGTTATACAACTGTTAAATGATTATCAGGTGGATGAACGATAAAAATGAATTTTAATATATAAGAAAACCATAGTAAATATAGGTCTATGGACATGCATTTCAAACAAATATGTACATACTTATTTGTCCATTTACTCAAATCACCATATGTAGTAACAATTCAATATAAGTTATCTTCACTATTCCTTTCTATTTCATCCCTGATGAAATTGGGTGTTGCTTTTCTACAGCTGCAGCTAAGCACACAAAGAGAATCCTTAATGCAATTTCACTGAACCTCACTGTTATACTAGTTCAACAAGGTGTGAATAAGAGTGTGACTTAATGATCCTTTCAAATCCTGCTGCTAGAATTAGCCATGGGCAAAGGCAATAAAAATAAAATTAGGAACAGACACATTAGAAGAGGAAGGATTAATAAGTACAGAGTAAAGGGTAGGATATTTTTATTTATTGATGAGAAGATATTAGTGCAGAGGAAAAAATTGCTTAACCATAATGTGTGGTGGCAATAAGAACTATTATTGCATATTTTTTCTGCCTAAAACTTTGCTTATCTGATTATGTTTTCCTGTATTAAATAAACACATGTTTAATCATATATAATATATGTACATAATATATATCACCATTTGATCTCATTCCACTCTTATTGTAAAGGATAATAGGTATAAATACAGTTTGAGGGAGTATATCAATTAGGGTCCAATCAAGAAAAGAGCTGTCCTAGTCTAATACAGCAGTTCTCAACCACAGGTGATTCTGTCAGGGGACAATTAGCAATGTCTGGAGACATTTTTGGTTGTCAGCAGATGTGTTACTGCAACATTTAATGGGTAGAGGCAGAGATGTTACTAAATGCCTTATAAGACACAGAACAGCCTCTCACAGCAAATAATCACCGATGTCAAAATATCAGTAGAGGTGAGGTTGAGAAATCCTGATCCAGTACAAGAAATTTTATATGAGGAACTCGTTACAAAAATGTTGAGACAGTTATAAAGTCAAACAAGGGATAGTGAGGCAGCCCAAAGATTGGCATCTATGGGAAGCAACTACTACACCTAGGGCTTTAGGAACAAGGGAGTAGAGGACATTACTAGGGCCCAAGAGCCAAACCAAGGGCTGTAGCTGGTTAGGACAGATGCTGCTGGTTGAGAGTTGGAACCAAGGAAGGAGAGTCTTTCTAGTACCTGGAACTATAGGGAATATGCAATGCTTGCTGGGGCCACCACTAGAAGCAGAGAGAAAGGGCAAGAAATGCCCATGCTCCTCTCTTCCTTCCACCTACCAATCTCCCATCATTGTTTCCCATTGGCCAAATCCAATAGGAAACTGATTGCAAGGGGTTTGGGGAAATGTAAGTTGCAAGGGACTTAAGAGGGATGGATCTAAAAGGAAAAAGGAAAATTACCAGCACAAGAATTAACAGACATAGAATTTCTAATTGTATTATTCCAGAATCCATGGTATTCTCATACCCTTATGTTTTCTCTTTGGGAAATATGCAAATATATCAAAAATAACAGGTATAGCAGAATTGCAACATGCATACCAATGGGTACAGCCTACTCTCAATTCTCAGATGCAAATCAGGAAAAAAGAGAAAGTACTTGCCAAAGCAGAGGTCATGGGGATAATCATTAAGGAAAAAAACTATTATCATACATTCTGAAATTAAATCCTTGGTTGATGATATTTCCTTCTTATCTTTCTTGCAAAATTGAGAAGGTAATACTATGTGCAACTTTTCTTTGTTGTTATTATGTTGATGTCAAAAATAAAGAATGTACACGTTCTAGGGGAAAAAAAGATGACTGGAAACAAAAAAAGGGAAACATAATGGAATGAGCAAATATGATAAAACTCTTATCTCAAAACTGAAAATGACACCCATCTTTTCTCCAAATAAAAATTAGGTAGCTGAAATTGTGGAACTTTCTCTTCCATGGCAACTCTAGAGAAGGGGCAGATGGCATGAGACTGTGGACAGATGGACACATGGAGAGGCCACATTTATAGTTATTGTTAAAATTTTTATTTCCAGTGTCACCCAGACCTCCTACAGCGTTTGTTTTCAGATTGTCAATATTTTCTTGGTTCACCAGCATCACCTTGTATATGGATGCATAGCAACCTCCTGTTATGAATTTATACTGCTAATTCACTATTTTAGGATATCATTGTAGATGTTTGATTTAACTAGCAGGATGAAGCCAGCTTGATTAGAGCAACATATTGGTAGGTAAACCAAGGTTAAGACTTTAACTCTGTATGAATCATCATGTGGAGAACAGAATCCCTGACCCTGATCCCAGTCTGAAAATCTTGCAGAAATTAATGGCAAGAGTAAAAATGGTTCACTCAGATAAACTTATCATAACTAAATGTATGCTTATTGTTACTGGTAGGCCAATGTTCATTTTCTAAAAGAATGGGCATAGACAACAGTGTGGTGATTGTTGGGGGGAGGGTGGTATTAAGGGGCCTAAGTGGTAAAGGAAGAAATACAGTAAAGATTAAATAAAAAAATAAAATAAAATAATGGCTGTTACTTAGACAAAGTTACCTGGGGAATGCCTGAGTTTCATTAACATGCAACATATAGTTATTAACAGATGGAAAATAATCAGGAGATATTTACTAAGGAGGTCAGTTTGCTCCATGAAGCCATGAAATCTATGTACTTAGGGTGTTAAGGTGTCAAGACAGAAGTGATGGGAATAGGTGATGATTTTAAAAAAAAAAGACCCCCCTTTTTTGCCTTTTTTAAAAATTTCTTAATTAGCTCTTTGTTGGGAGCCTATGAGAACTCTGTTTCTCAGGACTCAGGACCTCAAAGAACAATCCCATAATACCAAGCATTTGTGTGGTGGTGAGTGACATTTACAATGCAAATTTATGTAGATCAGTTAACCACCCTTGTCCAGGCAGTAATTTCTAAACAAGGCCCCCAAAATAATGAACCATAGTGGAACCCATTCATGTCCTTCCTTTTTGACAAATCTATACCAACTTTATAGACTTAGCCATAGACTGCTCTGCCTTGATGAAGGTGCTGTAATTCTTAGTTCTGTGACCAGTTATGAATTTATTCATTAGTCTGGTATATTTTAGAGCACCAGTATATGTCTTTCTTCACAGTTCATATCTAGGGGCTCAAAGAGGATAAATCCACACAGAATAACCCAGGGCAGATCAGCCAATCAACTCAAAGCACAGGTGAATTCCATAGGCAGTCTGTCTGACTCACCAGCTAGATAAAGCAGAGAGGAAAAATAAAGAAATGGGGTTATATAGACAGGAGAGCCCTGCTTGGGGACTTTTGGCAGGTACTGTGTATATTTCGTGTAGTTTATGTGGGCTTGATAAGTTTTGAAAATTATTTATAAAACCAGGGCAAATGGTACTGGCATGTTCACACATGAGAAAACATCAAGGGGAGATTTAATAGTTCGAGGAGGTGATAAAGAGAAATGGGACCAATTATTTGCACTAGCCATCAAAGGCAGGGAAATAATCAGCTTGAGCCCAGCAGGGAGAATTTAGGCTAAATATTAAGCAACAGTCTGTTATATCATTCAACTGCTTTCTTAAAGTCATTTCCATACTTCCCCTCAGGGTATTTAGATTTTTGTTTAACTATTTTGTCAAGGTGTGATTTGGTGTCAGTCTGTTAAGGTTATTTTAGAGATGATTAAAACTGCCTGAGCTCTTTCAAAGGGAAGATTGGTGATTCTTCACATTCATTTCTAGGGGAGGAAGATAAGAATTTAATGGTAAGGCTGAAAGCAATATATCAGTATATATGGGCCGAGGAGAGCACAGGGCACAAATAGATAGGATCATTGCCCAGAATTCCAGAGATCAAAATGCTTTGTGTTAATCTAGGATTGGGGAGGATTTTTAGCAAGTGTCAGCAATCTAACTTGACAGCCTGGGAATCAGGAATGAGCCAATGGACTAATGGCCCCTCGAGAGAGAGAGACAGTTCATCAGGGCAGACCAGGAGCTCATTCCAGTGCACAACTTTCGTAGGACTCCTCACATCTTCATCATTGGGCCAACAGGAGCACCAGAGATGGGGCAGGTCCCAGCCTGCAGGTGGGACCCACATACTTAAAGTCAAAGGATACCAGAGTGAGCAACCTAGGCTTCTCCTGTATAAACAGTTTCCCCTTTAATGAAAACATCTATTTAATAAAACATCTTCTATTCAATATTGACTCAAACATGGCAACCAAAAGAAAAAATGCAAGATGAACTCCTTTTATTTTTCAATTTCCCCAATGTTCTCCCACTGGAGGGTAAGGAGGGAGGGAGAAGAGAGATATTTAAGTGATCCTGTGATTGGAGACTCAGAAGGAAAAGGGAAGAAGGTGAAAACAAAACATCTTAGAGGGATGTATTCTCAGGTATTAAAAGCCTATTGCCTGACCCTCTCTACTATATGAATCAATATTCTTATTTAATATCCATTCATCAGACATCTATTGAGCCCTAACAGCATACCAGGGACTCTGTTAAGCTATTTGATTATCAAGATGTCTAAACCATCATTCGTAACTTACAGAGCTCAGACTAATTAAAAGCGCCATAATAGGATGTAATGTTACACAACTCTAGCTATGTGCTAAATGCTCACCTTTAATCCTCAAAACAGTCCTGGAAGGTGGAGTCTTCATTATTTTTTTTCAAGTTACAGTTGAGAAAATGAAGGCTTCAAGAGTTTAAGAAACTGGACAAAGGCAGAAAGTGTCGGAGTGAGAGTCTGATTCCATGGCATGCCAGATTTCAAAGCCCACACGTCCATCCGGACATGGCATTGCTATTCTTGTGTAAATGTGCCATTAAACTTCCTTCAAGTCTAAGCTCTAGAACTCCTCCTCCCAGCATGCAGAATCAGACCAGCAGTACTTATAAAATATTACAAGTCATTTATAGGTGAAATATTATTTTGTGGACCAACCCATCAAATTTAACCACTTTGGATTCTTCCGGTTAGGGATAGGCTTGGTTCCAAGGAATGATGTATGCCTGAATGCATAGGTAGGGCTGTAGTGAAAGGTTGGAGACCCTCTAGCAGATCATCACACAGCTGCCTTTCAAATGTGGAGAACACAACCTATTGGGAAGCTGGGGAGTGCCTGCATTGATTCTTCCCAGGGGATTTACTTATGTTTACACATATGTGCTGTGTTCTATCCATAATACATTCAACGTGGTAACACTCAAGTGCATTATAAAAAGTAAAACAGCCACTGCTAATAACGCTGTTCATGTGTATCATGGAAGCAGTAAGAACAAGTTTTCCCTCTCTTTTCCCAGGTGTTTCCCCACCCTGAATAGTGTCAAGGAATGTGCATAATTTTGTCAGAGTAAAAAGTGAACACTGAGATTTTCCTGTTAAACCATTCTGCATGACTCTTCCTTCTGGTAGCTTCACCTGTTCACTGATTTATTCGTTCATCAAATATTTATCGGGTGTCGGCTATGGGCCAGGTACTGCTTTAGGGACAGGGATAACAGAAAGAACAGATAAAACTCCTCTGTGTAGGCCACTCATATATTAGTGGGGAATTTAGTAAAACTACAAAATAAACAAATAGATGGCTAGTATGCCAAATGATAGTATTAACAAGAAAACTAAAGCAGGGTAAGGGGGAAAGAGAAAAAAATAAGAATTGCTTTTATGTATGGCAGAATGGAAAGACCTCTCTGGGGGGCTGTCTATTGAGCCAAAATCTCAAGGAAGTGAGGAAATGAGGCATTTACATATAGGGAAGAAAATATTCCAGGTAGAGGAAACTGCAAATGCAAAGCCTTGAAGAATGGTGTGTGTGAGCTATTTTTGTAATCTTTTTATTTTGAAATAAGTGAGATTCCTGAAAGTTGCAAAAATAGTTCAGAGAGGTCTGCAGTACTCTTCACCCAGCTTCCCTTAATGGTTACATCTTACATAGCTATATCCAATATTAAAACCCAGAAATGGACATTAGTGTAATCTGTAGGTCTTAGGCAGACTCACCAGATTTTGTACGCACTCATTTGTATGTGTATCCTCTGTAACATGATACCATGTAGAGAGTATCATGCACCCAGTACCACTCTCGAGATGTGGAATGGTTCCAGTGCCACAAAGGAACTGACTTGAGCTACTCCCTTATAGTCACATCCATCCAGACTCATCATCCCCATCCCTAATTCCTGGCAACCACTAAGCAGTTCTCCATCTCGATAATTTTGTCTTTTCAATGAATTTATATAAGTGGAATCATCATTGAGGGAAAGAAATGAGATGAATTGACTGAGTCTTTGATAGATCACTCTAGCTGCTGAGTGGAGAACAGCCAATAGAGTAGCTAATGAGGAAGCAGGGGGCCAGCACAATCATTCAAGTGAGAAGTAATGGTGGTTCCAAACCAGGCATTTGTAGTGGAGATAATGGGAAGTAGATGAATTCAGGGTATTTTTGGAAACTAGCCCTGCTGGGATTTTTTTTTTAATAAATGTGGTATGGTGTGTAAAAGGAAGTGAGGAGTCCAGGATGACTGTAAGGTGGATGTGGGTGGATAGAATGGAGAAAGCAATGGAGGGAACAGTCAGATGCTGGAGGGTGGAGGTGGAAGCAAACGTTTGTTTTTGCACTTTATTGAAAGCTTGTTGGGCATCCCATTAAAGTCAAAAAACAGTATAGTTGGGTAAACAAGACAGGAAGTCAGAGAAGTAGGGTGGGAGGTAAATGTTTTTGAATCATCTTCATGAAGGCACTATCCGAAGGCCTGCCACCTTGGACGGCACGGCTGCTTAGCAGGGTCTCCTTGGCAGTTCTCATTGCTTCACATCCATGGCAATCTCTGAATTGATTCAGGACAGTGGTATAAAAGCTGTCACTTGACTGTGCTCTCCCTGGTATCCATCTTCATTGATCAGTATGGAAAAGGCATGTCAGAGTCCTAGAGATGGCAAGAGTATTAGGAGGCACCATTCCCTCTCCATGGTCATGATTGTAGGGGACCTTGAGTGTTTAATGGCAGAAAACTCTGGTCACAATTTGACAATTCCATATGGAGGCTGAGGAGTATCATTGATTTACACTGTACAGTGTCTCCTGTCAGGAGGACAAAGGCAATGGGATTGCAATCCCACACCCTGATTTAAAATTATCTTCCATTCCCCTTGCTGATCTTACTATTCACATGTCTTAAAAATTCTGTTTCAAGGTGGGGTGTTCAATCCTGGCTTTATAGCATTCTCACTCCAGGCCCTAGGCAAGTTGATTTACTTCCTTTGACCTCGGTTCCCCACCTGGAAAATGGATGGTTGGGTGATATGTTCAGTCCTATTATTCAGAGGTTCTGTGAATGGGGCCCCATGGCCTTCTTGAATATTAGCCTTATTCTTACAACCCTCCCTTTTTTGTTCTGACACTCACACACTTCAGAAAATGTAATGGATAGCCTCTTTACTCAGGGTTTATTCTTTATAACTGGCTTCCCAATTCAACTAACTCATCTGTTCAGAAATATTATTGTCTATTGAGACTTAGGTAAATTTGCATTTTATGGGGGCTTTAATAACCTGAAAGAGCCTAGTATTTTCAAGAGTCCATTAAGTGCCATGTACTATATACATTGTTTTGTATTCAATCCTCCAAACAACTCTGCAAGGCAGATATTATTGTTATCATAACTGTCATATCAATGAAAGAAATGATTGTAAAAAGAAACCCAAGGGCTTGTATGTAGTTTTGCAGCTGATGAGTACTGAAGGCAGGATTTGAACCTTGGTCTGGCATCTTTCAGAGCCACAGTTTTCCCATCAGAACATCCTGTTGTCCCAAAGGGGTTAACGGGGACTCCTCAACACAATAACCTATGGTGGAAGGAGTCACATGTCAGCAAGAAGGCTGATCATCATGGTCCAGTTCCATTCCAGTGCAAGACCAACTTCTCCTGGGGAAGTCTGCCTGAATCTCTGTTCCATCAGGGAATCCATCAGAGCCCATGGTATAGGGTCCCCCTGCCACTATATGAGGCTATGAGAACATCATTAAAGGGTCTTAGAGAAACAACACCCAGCCATTTGTGAGTCATATTCCCTCATAACTAAATTCAGTGTTTTTGCAGCTAAACTGAGTCAGGGGCATGGTGGCTTTGAATTTAGACACAGTGGTCACCTTTTTCTGTAGCAATGCCAGCCTAGTAGATCACGAACAGTCAAAGTAACCAGAATAAAGTAAAACTGTAAACTCATTGCCCACTGACCTTCACTATGTTTGCACATAGAAAGCAAGAATAAAACATGCATGAAACAGGCTACCTAGCTTTCTGAGCTCCTAACACTAAATGCCTATAAGCTCCAATAAGGCAAAGACTATTATTAAAAGACAGAGATTCCACATACTTAGAATTTATTGTTTTGCTTTTCAGTCACCAAAGGACAATCCTCTGCATATGTTAGCAAAAAATAGCACTGATCTTATCATCTCTAATATTAAAGTTTGAATCTGCAAGCCGTGCGTCTCATATTGTTCATTTTAAAAACCAATATTGATTGGTATCTCGTACTACAACTTGTACCATGGGTCAAGTTCCAATACAGCAAATATCACTGCAATAAAAATGCCATAAAATCACATCAACAAAACCTTTCAGGTTTGAGTCACCCGCCTGCGAGCGTAAAGCCATCATGAGGAAAACATGCTAGGAGATTCTCAACAATTACCTGTCCCAACTGACAAAACTTGTCTGTATTAATATCATAGTCATCAGTGGAGGACTGTTTCGAAATCAAGCTTGAGAGGTCAGATCAAAGTTGGCATGCAATCAGTGTTTGTTGAATGAATGGTGAATGGGGAGGTTCATCTAATCTACCCTAAGTAGTGCTGAATTCCCGACTCCTGGGTCAATGCCTGGCACGTAGATCCTGAAGGAGTGAAAGGACACAGTCATTTTTTTTTCTGAAATGCAAATTTAATCATGTCACTTCCCTGCTTAAAATCATTCAATAGTTTCCCGTAGCCTTGAGAATATTATTTTGAGCAATGCTTCTCAGAGCATGATGTGTGTAAAAGTCACCTGGGGAGCCTCTTAATAAGCACACTTTGAGTAGCCATGGCACAGGGTGTTTAATATGATCCAAGAGCCTGTTCTTTTATAAAGGGACCCCAAGTCTCACTGTTACTCCCGAATAGGCTTTTTCTCCAATGGTGTATTTTTCTGAAAATGTCATAATCTTGCAGTATCTGTCCAAAGGCTGGGTTTCCCCCGCCCCCCGCCCAGTTCTGGACCGATTTCCTTCAAGTCTTAGTTCAGGTATCGCATCCACCAAAAGACTTCCCCTTGTCCCATAGTCTGTGTTAATATCATCCTCAAGAGCTTCCAGTATAGTATTGCGCTAGAAACCTATCATATACCTTGTCACAGTCAGTGGTGGTACCAGTGATGCTCTCCAACTGCCTTGGTGAGATGAGAGGGGGTACAGGATTTGTTGTAGACATAGGTTTGGATTATACTTAAATTGGATATTTAATTGCGATGACCAGTGATGGGGCTAAAGTCTCTGAATCCATTCCTTGACACCACTGCTTATCTCCTTGTGACATGCTTTTGATTCTCACGTGCAGTGCTGGCTTCCCTGCTGTCACCAATACAGCCTGTTTGTAAGACGGAGTCAAGTTCATGTCTTACCACCTCGACAGAGATTTGGAAGTGTCTCATCGGAAGAAGGGCAAGATTGAATTTTATTGAGAATTTGCAGTTTGGTTCAAGGTGGAAGTTTCAGTATGGGGTGCAACTAGGATTGGATAAGGGCCAGGAGCAGAGACAGTCCAGCAATGATTTTGAGGCAAGGGGTTTAGACAGTATTAGGGTGTGAACTCTCTATTGCTGCTTTCTGTCAGAGTTAAGGGGACTATGGGAATGTTATTGTAATGAATAATCAAGTTATTTACCTGG
The DNA here is from genome assembly GCA_004027475.1 of Anoura caudifer. Classification (NCBI taxonomy): domain Eukaryota; kingdom Metazoa; phylum Chordata; class Mammalia; order Chiroptera; family Phyllostomidae; genus Anoura; species Anoura caudifer. The sequence goes on from PVKU01000187.1 coordinate 365,287, forward strand.
GCAAGAGTCTTTTGGAGTAGGCCAGTTACATTAATGAAGACCAGGAAATGGTAAGTCATGTTAATATAGACAGAAAGCTCTGTGATGAGGAGGGGTAGGTGACTTTGGTTCTCAGCATCCGAGCTATTCACGGTGGTAGATGATTTTGTTTCTCAGATAGACTGAGAGCTTCCTGAGGTTGGAGAAACATGTTTCTAATCTCTAAAATCTCTATGTACTGCATGGCACCTGCCATAGAATGAGCATCGGATTATTGGTGGTTGAGCGGATACTAAGGAATGCATGCAGTTAATAAAAATGACAAAAGGAAACAGCTCACTGTCATCTGGAAGAATAACAGTGTTTCCCACTGATATTTGCTAGATGTGGGCCCCACAGGCCAGCAGCATCAGTATTACTTGGGAGCTGATTAGAAATGCAGACTCTCAGGAGCCACCACAAGCCTAGTGACTAATTACACAGACTCTTCATTATTAAGAATATCCCCAGGTGATTTGTATTACATTAAAGTTTGAGGAGTACTGCTTTAATATCTATTTAATTCTCACCTCCTGATGAGGTATTATTAGTCCCATTCCCAGACATGGAAGTGGAAGCTGGAAAGTTTAAATAACTTGTACAAAGTCAAACAGCTTGTGGCAAGCTGAGCTAGGATGCTCTTAAGCTTTTTTTTTTTTTTTCCCCTCTACCACACACATCTCAACTACTGCCCTAGCACGGGATGCACCATGGTAATCCAAGAGGGATAAACACAAAAAATCTAAATAATGATATACACTGTGGAAAGCGCATTTCTTTTCAACTCCAATTTCTCTTTCCTTTCAAGTTTTCTAAAGCATAAAAATATGAACAGCAGGTCTGAACAGTGTTTAGGTGTGCTTTGATCCTTTTGCCATTCAAGATGTTTCATTTGCATTCTGCAAAGGAGTCTCTGATAACCTCTGTGATGCAGACCACACCATTAGCTGAGAAAGGGCTGATCCACTTTCATTTGAGAGCTGTCTGGCTGTTAGCTGCTCAAAGGGAAAGGCTGTCTATTTACATATTATATTCATTACTTTTAAATAAGAGACCCCCCAACCTTATTCTTCCCCCCATTGTAAAATCTATTGTTAGGAAGGCAGGCAGGGGATCAAAACTGCCCATGTTTGCATCTGCCAAGCTGAACACCTAGTTCCAATGTTACAAAGATGGTACAGAACTAGCCCCACAAGTATCAGGCTCTATGAAATGTAATCTCTCCATAAGGCAACTGCCGGTGATATTTTAGAGATGAAACCTTGATTGCAAAGATAGACAACCAAAGTGGCAACTCCTGTAAAATCCTCTGCCTATAGTAGCTATCTGGAAGGTGGAAATATCAAGTGCTTTTCTCCTTCATTTATCATTTATCTGGTCATTTGACAAGTATGTATTGAACACCTGTTATGGGTGTAGATAGCTGCAGCGAGGCTGCAGGTGTAAAAAGGTGTTCTTGAGACTATGCATAATATCAGTACTCTGAACTGGAAGATGCATGTATATGAGCTGAGGATGCCTTCAGAGGATATTTAAAGGTGGAGGGACAGGCAGTGAAGAGGACGTGAGTCAGCTGTGGTACATAAACACTTCAGCACCATTTAGGTTACTTAGTTCTCATTTTTTTGTTTTGGGTGCACTTACTCACTGTTCATTAAACAAGCACATCATACTGCATAGATATTGTCATAAACAGCATAATAACACCTGTCATGTTAGGGATGCCATCTACCAAATTAGGTGTGTTCCTCAGTGGTCCCGACATGCACGTACCTGGGGCTGTAGGCAGGTGCTTGCCAGAGGCTGCTTCCAGTTGTGTGTCTGCGGGAAGACCCTGTGGGGCGGCAGGACACTTTAGAACCTTTCCCTCTGGCTTCAGGAACTAACCTGAGGGCACCTTGCCAGCATGGGTTGTGATAGAGTTTGGTAACATGGGAAAGAATGTATCTGAGAAGTTAGGGTCATTGACAGGTTGCTGTAGAAGTAAAACTTCTTTGAGGAATCATATAGCTTTATTCATTTCATCATGCAGGTTTTGTGTAAGGTTTTGATGAACAGCTCCAGAGGATGAGTAAGTGTATGTGTGCCTGCGTAGAGTTAGTGTTCTATCAGTGAGTGAAAGTAAATAAAGTCTGCTGTTCGTCCACTGATGAATGACCATTATAATGAACTATTATGATATTAGAAATTGCTGGCACATTAAGCAAATACTACCTATGGTTTTCAACATGCTTTTTAAGTGGTGTTTCAGTGGATTCACTTAAATCATTTTTTACTTTCATTACAGTAGGTAAATAATTCAGCAACTTTTAATTGGACCCTGTTATCAATTCAACATTCAATTTGAGCCAAATGTGTATCGAGTACTGCCTGTGTTCTACATGCTGGAGCTACTGTTTTGAATGGAACCCTTGATGCCTCTCACGTTGCTCACAGCAAATGATCCACTTCAAGGTATCAGATCTGTAGTTTACCATGGTAATTTAAAAATTGTTAGGGAAAGAGAAAGGGGCCTGTCTTTGGCTAGTCAAATATGCTGTCAGTGTTTCCACAAAAAATCTCCATTGGATAATGCGAGCTGTGCATTCAGTGGAATTGAGTCCAATCCATGATCCAGCAGAGCTTCAGCCCGGGTTTTCTTTAGAGCCTCTGCTACACACAAAGTTGGCTGATGTGCCATTCAGCATCCCAGCAGCTCTTTCTCTTCACACTAGCAATGGCAAAGCTTTGTGCGGAGGCATTGCTGGCTGCTCTGAACTAAAACCATCCTTGGGGACCATAAGAGGTTTTTTGCACACCTTATTAAGGTAGGCAATGGCATGTCTCTGTGTGTGTGTGTGTGTGTGTGTCTAATAGCTGGAAGACATCTGTTGAGAGGAAAGTGCTCTTCCGTGGGTCTGGCTGCCTCTATGCAAGTCTATTCTGATGCAGGAGCGTGTGAGCAGTAGGTGGGAGGAGATGCTTTGTACTTGGAATGCTGAGGTCCGGATTAAGTGATATTGCACTAGCTAGTTAGAGGCAGAATAAAGGGCTGGGGATCAAAGCATTCCAAATATACCCTTCTGTTATTTCTCTGCTCTCAAGTTTAACCACTTCATTGTAGGGAAATTAAAAAAAAAATCAGCAGTGAGGGCAAGTAGCCCAAATGTAAGGTCCTTCGAGCAGCTCTGGTTGTCCAGCTCTTGAAGTCTCCTTCTTACAGCCAATTTGGTTTTGGTTCTTCCGGAGGGGGCAGTTCATACCCGCTTCCCTCTCCTGAAGCATTCTCTTCTTCTGTACTCTAACAGGAGACAATAGAGTTTGAACAGTAACAGGCGATTCTTTTTTTTTTTTTTTAAAGCTTGTGCCCTCTTCTGCTTTTAAAGGTGTTTCTAAGAGACTCCTGCTTAAGGGAATCTTGGTGCCTGTGTGTGAAGGCAGCAATTAACTTTTAGTATTAGTGCTTACATTAAATTTCTTTCTGATTTGCTAAAGCAGTCATTAAAATTCAGTGTGAGTAGCATCAAACTTTATCATAAAAATTGGCTATGTGTAGAGTACCTTGATTTTTTTTTTGAAGACTGTCTTCGGTGTGTGTATACAGTACTGCCTTCCTTAGAATAGCTGAAATCTTTGTGCCACCACATTAAGAAGCATTAGGTTGAACCTCTATATGGTTTTTCTTGAGCAAAAATACTGTTCTCAAAAGTTTGATTTGTTCAATTCAAGTTTTAAGATGTAAATGTCTTTGTGACAAATTATTTGAGTTGGACACTATGGCATTGTACACCTCTTTATTTTACATGGTTAGATGATGAACTAGGATGATTCCTCTTTTATTTATAGTTGAAAAAGTTATTGTGAGGTTTTCCTTCCACTAAGTGTTTGGAAAACATAGCCACACCCGGTAACTGAACTTGGAAGGTATCTTTATACTTCTAAGTTGCACCTTTATTCACTCGGGCTGTGATTTAATCATTGCAAATGCCTCTGCCTTGAAGTGAGTGCATTATTTACAGTGTATGTTGTGTTTCAAGAAGGAGGAAACAGTTAAGGGCTCTCGGTTGTACATTTGAATGTCATAAAAAAAATTTTGCTGTATTTATAACCCCTTTTTTCTCTCTTAGGAGGTTTACTTGGAACATGAGGCATGCTCAATAATACGCTGACATTCAGCTTCTATGTTTTAAATTTAAATGCTGTCAATGTTATCACATCTGGAATGTGTGGGGAGAAAAGATACCAAGTTTTATTATTTAGATTAAATTGTGGAATTGCAGATTGATATTTTTCAATGCATTTTCATTATCATTTCTGCCATAAAGGCAGCATGAGCACTTTCAGGAAGATGGAGTGGTGTAATTACCAGGTGCACACGTTCATTAATCCTTCCTGGCTAGAGAAAGCTTCAAGTTCTTCTCCAGTGGCCCATTCGTAAAGCTATAAATATCTAAATTGTGTCAGCCAAGAAGTCACACAGAATGGTGGCTCTTTTGGAGTTCAATTTCATGCACTGTTGCTTTGGTCTTGTGAGGAAAGCTCTGAATTCCTTAGGATAGCCTTGCTTATAAAGTTCCAAAAACAAAATATCAAATCAGTTGAGGATTTCATTGAAAATAGGCACTCTTCTTTCACAAGTAGATGATGGCAGGAAGGTGGATCATAACATGATTTAATCTTTAATGGACTATGGTAGCTTCTCGGAGTGCCACTTTTTGTTTTGTTATACTCAAGGGTATAGCTAAGATTTTGGTAATTTTTGAAAAAGGATTTATGGCTTAGGGTTCAACAGCCTCCATACTACTTCAAACCTGACTACCCCCATATATTATGTTCAGGAGTGGAGTGTTTGCATTGCCTGTGGGGACCACATAAGATTTGATCTAAAATAAAATTTTGCAGTGTTCTTTAGTGTGCTTATTTAATTATTAGATATCCCTTAATGAAAATAATTCCAAAAAGAAATACTCTATGCACAAACAATAGAAAGATATAAATTGACATAAATTAAAAGTAAAGTAATACACCCCAGTCATAGCTTTCTTTCTATATATTACCTTGCTCTTAATTGACATAACTAGTCCATTCATGTTCACATCTTCAAGTAACCTGTTATTTCTTCAGAATATGCCTAGGAACTCATAAGAGCACCTTGGGAGTGAATATAACTCTCTTCGCTAGAAGAGACACACACATGCACATGTATTTTAAAGCTCATGATATTGTTTCCTTTATAGGTGGCAAAATGAAAGTCAGCGCTATTGAAAATGAGTGTATAAAATATATTCATATTGTACTGGGTTACTTTAAAGGTGAAAAGCTGATGTTAAAGTCATTTTCTAATTCCTTCCTATGCTTGGATGTGTTAGAGTCATCAGAAGTTCTTAAGACATTATTTGTCAAATATTTTGTCCAGAATATTTCAGAATGTATCCTTTCCCCTCTGATGTTGCAATTTCTAAACCTGAGAGTTTGGGGGGTTGACTTTCAAAATAACAGTAATGAATATGATCTTAAAACAAATGTCCAAGAGTACTTTGACTCTCTGGAGTGTAGTGAGCACACATTTATAGTCAGTAAAAGAAAGGGCACGGTATGCTTCTGTTTGAATTTGAGTGCAAAAGTGTGTGTGGGGGGGAGTGTGTGTATTGGGGAGCACTATTTAAAAAGATAAGTGAAGAGCCACACACAGGATCTGGGAACTTGCCATGTGGTGTTTCCTCTAAATACCCGAGGAAGCCCCTGACCATCTCCTCTCTGGAGGGACTTCAGGAGCTCTCCAGCACCGTGTTCGGACCAAAGATCACTATAGTCATAAGAGGGAGAAAACTTGTCAGTGAAAAGCAGTCTTTTAAACAATAATGGTGGTACTTTTTATGAAATATGAATATCATACATTTATACAACATCTCTGCCTTGAAAAAAATCAATATCTGACCCTTACCTGCTTTTACACTGCACATTTTCACAACCTTAAAGGAACATTGCGATGTGTTCCTATGCAGTATGCATCTGACAGAAAACTTTAATGGAATCATGGAGAAAAGTATCCTGCTTTCCTTTTTCTGTTGAATAAGATAAAGCATTTTAACAATTCGAATTTAATGTCATGTGCACCATTTTGTGTGTTTACATTCATGTTCACAAGCACACGCAGAGTCACAGGCCAGGGCTATTTAAACAAATATCTGTTTGAACATATAGGGAAAATCAGTGTGGTCTGGCAGTGCCAAATTCACAGTAGTGAACACTGAGTTCATCCCTGATAAAACAGAGGAGAAAAAGGAAAACCATAATAACCAGTAAACAACAACAAAAACAACCTTTGTTCATTGTCCTGTTAGTGATTATTGCTAATATCTTTTAATCAGTAAGGGTTTCCATGAAGTTTGAATGATGTTCAAGAACTACCTGTACTAGAGATAACAGTGGAGTTAGGACTCCTATTGCTAACCCCTGGTGCCTGCACTTACGGATGCATAGTTAATAGGGAGGAAGCGCAGTGTTTCCTAGAAGGAGCAGGCTTGTTTCATGGCCTGACCATATAATAATGCCTACAGAAGACTCCACCTGTAAAAGGGACAGCTGTGCCAACTCCCTTGATGATTGTCACTTTGTCACTAAGCTCCAACCGCACCCTTTACTTCCAGAGGCAAAAGGAGGTAGTCTCATTGTCTGGTCTTTAAACAAGAGAACTTAAGCAACCCTCAAACTCACTCTTACCCCCGAGGAAAGCTCAGTCAGCATATCACATGCTTAGCCATTTCATGCATACTCCTGATCTGGCAGAGCAGGCAGGGTAAACTTTTTTTTTTTTTCTGAATATGGCTGAGATTTTTTTTTTTATTTCTGGTATAATCAAAATATCATTTTAAGACACAGTATGGCCTCTCTTTAGCTGTTTTACCTGTTGTCAATTACCCTCAATTTTCTAGCACTGAAAAAGTACAATAGTAATTCATACTCATACTGGAACAAACCAAACAAGGCAGAGTTGCATATGGGATGTTTTCATATTCTGCCCACCCCATACCCTAATATTAACATCTAGGTAGTCTGTGCTTCTCCTTTAATTTTCCATTGGTGCCTAAATCTTCATCCAAACACAGGGACAAGTTCTTTTAGACCCAGCATAGCTTGCTTTGCTCACCATTCCCCGTAGCTGCTTCCCTTGGAGTTGACTGTACTCATCCAAAGATGTTTAGAACAAGTGCTCACATTCATAGCAGCAGAAGACACTCACCATTTGCATCAGCAACTTGGGAAGGAGTATCAATGACTAAGGGATCATGAAGGAAACAGAAACATCCTTCCCATTATTCTCATCAGTGTTATCAAGAAATAGAGCATCTGTGATTCAATAGTTAATGGGTACTTTGCTTTTGTCTGAGATCCTTCCCCAACCCTATTGTAGCAGCAGTAAAGCTGGTGAGAATGTTGCCTCTTCCGTGGTGCTGAGATCCTGGGAGAGCACTCTTGCCTCCCTAAAGAATGTTCGGTAGGCAAGCATCTTATAAGCTTGGAGTTCAATATAACAGTGATCTCCTCACTTAGGTATCATCCCACTAGCAGTGCTCATGATGGCAATAGGAAAACTACTTGGGGGTGGCAGCATTTACATTTTCCCATGCTGTGCATGGCATTGGTCCTTCACAGTGTTACTTTCCATCCTCACAACCACAGAGTGCCACATATAATGGCCACTGTCAATTGAGTGTCACTGTGTGCCAGTGCCTGGGCTAAGTGCCGTGCCCACATCACTCTGTCGTATCTTCATGATGACACTCGATCTTATTTTTATTCTCAAATGAAGAACCACATTCTCTGTGGCACTTGTGTTTCACTCCTATTTCTTTTTTTTAAAGATGTATGTATGTATGTATGCATTTTTAGAGAGAGGGGAAGGCAGAGAAACATCAATATGCAGTTGCCTCTCCTGTGCCCCCCACTGGGAACCTGGCCTACAACCCAGGCATGTGCCCTGACTGGGAATCAAACTGGTGACCCTTTGGTTCACAGGCTGGTGCTCAATCCATTGAGCCACATTACCCAGGGCTCATTTCTATTTCTTTGTCTGTTTTTTTATTAAATATGTTGGGGTGACAATGGTTATTAATATTGTATAGGTTTCAAGTGGACACTGCTATGGTACATTATCTGTATATTGCATTGTGTGTTCACCACAAGTCAAATCATCTTCTATCACCATATATTTGACCCCTCTATCCTTCACTAACCCCACCCCCTTTTTCTTCTGGTAACCACCATATACTGTTGTCTCTATGGGTTCTGTTTGCCTTTTTTTCAAATCTGCACCCAAGAATATGTTTATTGACTTTTGAGGGAGGGGAAGGGGGTGGGAGGAAGGTAGGGAGGGAGAGAGGGAGAGAGAGGGAGAGAAACATCGATGTGAGAGAGAAACATTGTTTGGTTGCCTCCCATATGTGTCCCAGCTGGGGATCGAACTCGCAACCTTTTTGGTATACAGCACAACACTCCAATGAACTGAGCCACATAGCCAAGGCTGTTTGTCTTCTTTGTTCATTTGTTCCTGGGGGACTTCCACTCCCAACAGCCCACAGATGAAGGGAGAACAGAATGTGTCTTGGAATTTTGTCCCTGTGTGCGGGAGGCCCTTAGTCAACGTCTGCTGGTCACAGAGGGATAAATACTTGGGCACTTTTGCCTCTCATTGAGACATTCAGAAGTGTGACCTACACTGTCATCCTAAACTTTTATGCCATAAGTGCTGGGACTCTTTCCCTTCCCAGTCACACTTTTCTACTTCTTTACCAGTATTTCCAGGAAACATGTCCTGTTATAGTCACTTTTACAGGAAGCCTTATCTCAGAGGCTCCCTTTAGGGAGCCTGAACTGAAATACTCTCCAAATGTGAAATTTATTGGTAAAAATATCCAGACTCCCTCTGTAAGTGGCCAATATGAGACTGTGCCAATCCTTCCAGGTCCTATCTCCTTGTCTTTAAGGAGTAGCGTCTATCGCGATGAATGATTCAACCTTTAGCCAACAAACAACTCTTGCACATCTCTTTAATTGCATATTATAGTTATAGCATAACCAGAACATTACTGTTAGCAAATACTTTATATTTGCATACCCAAGAGTCCATTGACTTCTCTGGGCCAAAGTTTCTTCATCTGTAAACTAGGTACATTAATGAATGCTGCCTACCTCACAGAGTAAATATGAGAACTAATAAAATGATACATGAAAAACTGTTGAGAGTCACCTTTGGCAATTCCTCGTGATCATTTGTTATTACCTGGTTTATAATGGTTGATCCCTTTGGGGCATCTAATGTGAACTATATATAAAGTGTTTATTGATGTCAAATAAAAATGTAAAGTTCCTATGCAAAAAACAAGAAGTGTTGCAATAGGCAGTGAAACTCGAACCACAGCAGAAAAGGTAATTGAGGGGATCCTCACTGCTGGCTCCGTGCATCCCTTCAAGAGAAAACCTTGGAGACATTTCTGCTAGACTCAGCAGATCAATTCAACAAGGATGAATGACATTTTGCTTGAAATGAATTTAGCCATAGCTGCCTTTTGCTAATTTCATAATTGGTGGGTTTTAGTAGGAAATGTATGCTCCTTTCTTAAAGCAGCATATGATAAATGCATATCAATTTGTCACTGTATTATTTTAACCACATCAGAGGAAGTATTCCGTGTGAAGACAGTAGCCAAGTGAACTCTTCTTATAATGCTCAGAAACTATTTTAGCAGAGGTAAAATTGCTGCAATTTTTATTCATCAAATTGCAAGATTTGACTTATTTTAGAAAAGTTATTAACTTCTGAAGAGAAGTCTTCAGAAGCATTCAAATGAGTACGAGTTAGCACTACTCATATACATGAAGTTCATTTAAAATATGCTGCTAGAAACTATATTTAGCCATGGTATTTCCACAAAGATTAATTCCTGCTTCATTTTGTAGGAATTTATTTTGTATTTATGAATGTCTATAGCCTACCAGTGTAAAGAATTATCACATCATCTTTTACAATAATCTTTGTTTTCGTCAAAAGGAGGGAATTCTAGAAAACATGAAACAAATCGCCTCATTTTGCTGTCTTGATAAGCCACTTCACAAGTCGGCCCTGAATTGGGATTAGATAGGATCTTACATTTATTTATTCCTGACAGGCTTATTGCAAGTGATATGAACAATTTCAAGACACTGTCAAAGAATAAAGTAACAATTAACTTAAAATTAAGTTTCAAAATATCCTCATAAATGTTTTCCTCCTCATTTTCAACTTGTTAAAATTATTGATTTCTTATTAATAAAATAACATAGTCCAATGTAGTAGTAGTAGCAGTAGTATTAATAGTAATAATAATAGTAATAATAATGTAATATTATCTATATAAATGCATCAATTTAAGTGATTTACATAGATTTGCTTATTTAACATAAATAAACCTGTAAAGCAGATATCACTATTATTCTCTCATTGAAAATGAGGATACATGCCCTGGCTGGTGTGGTTCAATGGATTGAGTGCTGGCCTGTGAACCAAAGAGCACTGGTTTGATTCCCAGTCAGGGCACATGCCTGGGTTGCAGGCCAGATCCCCAGTAGGGGGCACACAAGAGGCAACCACACATTGATGTTTCTCTCCCTCTCTTTCTTCCTCCTTCCCTTCTCTCTAAAAATAAATAAATAAAACCTTAAAAAATAAAAATTCAAAAATTCAAAAATGAAGAAGTACAGTTACAAGTCAATTAAGTAATTTGAGTCTAAACAGTTTGCAAATGGCAAAGTGAGAACTCCAACCCAGACAGTCAGACTTCAGGTCTAGCTTTTTTATTAGTATGTTACTATGAAAAGCTAAGCACCAGTTGGAAATCATAATTAACATTTGGTGTATAATTTTCTGGCCTTTTCTCAAAACTGACACATCTGCCATGTATACACACAAACTCAAAAAATCCCTATTTACTACTTATTTTTCCTGTTAACTTTACAATGTAGTTTATACAGCTGTATTATTTTATAGTACATATTTTTCTAAAACAGTTATGTCAATTATTAGCTTATCTACTTAAGTAGGGAGTATGAGGTTATCCTTATTTATACATATAGCCAAACAAGTATTTTTAATGTTCACCCAAGGTCATATATGAATCAGTAAAGTACATAATTCATTCACTGCATATTATATATCAGAATATGGTACCTCTAATAAAATGAGAATGAAACAAAAATATTTAGAGCTCTGTATTCAAGGAATAACTTTGTGATTCATTAGCTTTGTCACTTGATATAGCTCATTAATTCAGTATCCTGCAAAACAAAACAAGGAGTTCCCTAGCATCTACTGCAAAATGATACAAAGCTAGGTGTGGAGGGTGGGTTTAGACAGTGGGATATGGATGAAGTGGGGCTGGCCCTGAGTTAATCATTGCTAGAGCTGGGTGGTGGACGTATGGTTTATTGCACTATGCCATCTACTTGTGTATATGTCTATACATTCACATAGTAAAAAGTTAGGAGAGAAAGGTAATAATCCTCGACTTCTTTTATAGAGTTTATGCAAATATCAAATAATTTCTTTCTCATTGCTAAACTTCTTATTACTACAAATACAATATTATTTGAAGATAGTATTTTAATTTTTATGCTCAAAATAAGATGAGTTTAACATATCACATCACATAGGGGAAAAGTAAGTTGCACAGTGAAAGAAGGAAAGTAAACATTACATAATTGGTCCAACAACCATCACTGTGAGTTTACCACCAAATTTTCCAATTTATTGCATTATTCATGTTACATAAAAATAAAATAGATGTGTGTACTCAGATGAGATAATATTAATGTAATGGAAGGATCTTCTTCTATCAATGAAGAGGATGATTATGCTGATGATAAAGAAAACACAATAATAACAGTAGCAACAATAATGATGAAGATAGCTTCTTTATATTGGGTTATATTGCACCATTCTGTTCAGCCCTGTTACCCGTTGTCTACTTAATCTTCACAACAATGCTATGAGGCCTAAGCACCAGCCTGCTGGGCAAAGGAGGCCCACAAAGATTGCTCAGCAACTCAGAGTTGGAGCTGGAGCAGACAGCCTGCTGCCATTAGTTCTGGTTTCTATTCTTGCCTTGGCAACTTACCAGCCCTGAGACCAGGGCAATTTAAACACATGTGTTACATCTTGGTCTTCTCATCTGTACAATGGCACTTGAAATAAGTTTCTTAGAGGCTCATTTTCTTGATTATATGTCACAAGTGCTGTAAAAAGTCTATGCTTAAGTGCTCAGTAACTGATAGCTCTCATTATTAGGCTATATCTAGTCTACATGTAAAACTACATGGAAATAGGTGAGAGACTCTTAAAAGCCAAAATAATCAATACTTACTGAACCCTGTGTGCCAGGATTAACTAATTTAATAACATTGCCATGAAATAGTTACTGTTACTATCTCATTTTATGTATCATAAATTGAAGAAAGAGAAGTTAAGTAATTTGACATTGTATATGCTGTGTATCCATCCTCTTGGCTATCATTTTTCTGTCCTTCCATCCATTCCTCTACCCAGTTATCCCTTCTCTCTCTCTCTCCCCCTCCCTCCCCCTTCCTCCTACCTACCCTCTCTTCCTCCTCCTCCCTCTCTCCATCAACACCTTTTATGTCTCTATCTAACTACGTTTTTTAATTATGTGAATGCATTTTACAGAATTATAAGACTGAAAAAGAATCTTCAAGTTATTTTTCTCTTGATAAAAGACCACAGTGAAATTTTAAAAAAACAGTAAACATTGTTCCATGCCCATAAGGAAGGAATGTCCTAAATAAGAGAGATATACAGTATAAGATGATAGGTACTTGGCAAGTCCTTAAAATTTACAAAGCAATTTTATATATCTTCTCATTTGACTCTTTCCACAGTCTATTGGGCAACTAGTATTATTTTTCACATTTTATAGGTTAAATTTTATTTAATTTCAATTAAAAATATGTTAAGTATAGGATGGTTAATAAACATGTTGGTATCTTTTATAACCCTACCAATAAATCAAAGCAACTGATGAAAGAATATAATAGGAAAATAATACCTTTGATATTAGTATTAAATCATATCATTCATTTCAAATGGTAAATTTCAAGAGGCTATAATGTGGTGGCTTCTCTGACATACAGTTGAATTCATTTGGGCATTATAATTGGAAAGTAATCTATACATTATCTAAAATGTGAACATGCATGCACATGGAGATAATGTAACAGAGTATGAAATGACAGTATTTTGTTCTTTGTGATTTTTAACCTACAAGAAATCAGTAGTCTTAGAAATTGATGAAATGCAGTGTTTGAGGTGAATTAATTCTTCCTAGAATACCAACTCACTTTTTTTTGAAAAACAAATTGTGATTAATTCATATATTTGTACATTGACAATACCATACAGAAATGACAAAGAATGAACTGTTGATAAATGCAACAACTTGTATTTATCTCAAAAACATTGAGCAACAGAAAGTAGATGCAGACAATGTATGATTCCACTTATATAGGGGTCATGAACAGGCAAAGTTAATGCATGCTGGTAGATTTCAGAACAGTGGTTGCTGCTTGTAGTCTTTTGACTAGAAGTGGAACAGTTGAGCTTTGCAGGGAAATATTTTGTGTCTTTTTAAACTTTATTTTTATTATTAACACTATTACAAATGTCACCATCCTGCCCCCCTTGGCCTACCTCCACCCATACCCACTTTCCCTCTGGCCATCACCACACTGTTGTCTGTGTCCATGGGTCATGCATAGGTGTTCTTTGGCTAATCCCTTCACCTTCTTTCATCTAGTCTCCCCGAGCACCCTCCCCACTAACAGCTGTAAGTGTGTTCTATGTGTCTATGCCTCTGTTTCTATTTTGTTCTTCTGTTTATTTTGCTTATTACATTCCACATATGAGTGAAACCATATGGTATTTGTCTTTCTCCAACTGGCTTATTTCACTTAGCATGATGTTCTCCAGGTCCATCCCTTCTGTCGCAAAGGGTGACACATTTTCACATAGTTCTCTCAAAGTACAACTGAGCAGGAAGCCCTCAGGGCCATTCACTAAGGCAAGGAGCATGTTGTGCTGAACTTAATACACCTTTTCTTTCCACCTCTTTGAAACTGCTTTCTTCTAAGAGACTTCAAATGTCACTAAATTTAGCATTATGTAGAGGTACACCCAGGCATATTACAGTTGAAAGCCCCAAAGATACTGCTATCCACAATATTTTTGTGTGAATGTGCTTTATTTCTTATGCCTTGCAAGTGATGGAAATAGTGTTATTACTCACAGGAATAAGCCCACTTCCAGCAAAATTCCAGCAGTGACTGATTTTTAAAGAACTTACACACATGTAACATGCATTTGAATATATTTTCGGTCGTAAACCTTCATTCCTGTGTCCCCATCATGTTGTTGGAAACAGTGAGCATTTTGTTTTCTTATTTATTTCTTTAGACCTTTACAAAAGGGTGCATTTCAAAGTGTAGATTTTATTTTTGAAAGGCAAGTAAGCCCTTGCCTAATCATGTATATAATTTAACATAATGGAAGTTAAATGTGCTCTTCACCCATCATGGGTTTTTATTTATTATTCAGTTTCCATTTTTCTTTTACCAAACATCCTAGAGAGTGAAGTCTTTTGGTCTTGCCTATAAGTTTATTATAATATGATGCCATAAGTAAGATGAATCCCAACTTTCAAATAACACGTACATATATTACTGTTAAGTACTAGTATGTAAATATATTTGAAGCAACTTTTATTTAAATCAGATTTAAAGTTTTTGACCAGAAGTGTTGTTTGGGAAATGTCTCTAAAACAGCTTCTATATAATAAACATGCTGAGGTTTAGTGTGCCTTTGCTTTTGAGACTAATTTAATAAGAAAAGTAATAGGGAATCCAGACTGTCTTCATGACGGCACTCGGAGAGAAACATGGTTGATGTGGTTCTATTAAAACCTGAGTGAGAATCCAAATGCGAGGAATGGAGAAGAGTTAAGCTTTAAAGGTGGCCGATTTGAGAGGATTCTATGGCCATAAAACTGTGCTGGAGGGAAATCAGTTGCAGCATCTTCTATAATTGCATCACCTAGATTTTACCTTAGGCATTTCTGGATTTCCAGAAAACATCATGACCTCAAATGTTGTATCTTTAATGGAGAATAAAGGTAGATTTGGAGACTTATTTGCCTACAATTTATGGAATAGAGGCAAGTTTTAGAAGTTTGCCAAACCCAGATTGTGTCTTACAATCATGTTGGAAATGCCAGGTTTGAGTTACACATGGTAACCAATTGGTGAACTTTGCTCTTCGGTATCTAATAGACACTTAAAATAGAAGGATTTCTTTGTATTCTTAATGATAGTGAGAGAACCTGGCAGCCTACAGCATACAATTAGTTGTCATTATTTGAATTGCATGGGTTTATTGTGCAGGATCAAATTCCTGACTAATGAATGCACCTAGCCTGCCCAACCCTCCATGCTCCATGAGACGGAACTGTGTGTGCTGGAAAAATATATTACACTGTCATATGAAGATTTTTCCAAAATGAGCAGTTCAATCAAAGATTATGTTTCAAATTCAGGGTAATAAATTCCTGTGCAGTTGTGTGTAGCAGTTCAGAAAAGATTCACATGGGGAGGAGAAACGTCCTCTATGGCATTTAGTCATATTCAGTATATTTGTATTAAGCTCCTAAAACAGACTTGTGTGTTAGGTTCTGAGGATACAACAAGAAACAAATAAGACATGAACACAACTTTTGATTCCATGGCCTGGTAGACCTATGAAATTTGTCTAAGTGTGGTGAAAAGAAAATAGAAAAGATCCTCCAAGCAGTGTGGACAAATCCAGAGACAGGATGGAGGCTGCTATACCTAGAGGATGAGAAGAAATCCGTGTTGGGTGAAAGGTGATCCGGAGAATATCAGATAAAATATCAGGCTGGAGTGCTAAACTAGCACTCAATGATACACCAGATTGCATTGACAATAGATTCATAAATGATAAAGGTGGTGGTGGTGGTGAATATAACTATTAGTCTTTATGCCAGGTTGTTAATATGTGTGGTGTTATTCCAACAATCATGCACAGAGCTTTAGCTTTAATATATCTTTGAGGGCACTCAGGCTCAGAAAATTAAATAATTTCACCAAGCCCACACAGCAAGAAGGGAAAGATCTGCAATTTAGAATCATAGCTGTCTGATTGCGAAGACTGTACAATGGTATCTCCTGGTTTGTTTGTTTGTTTGTTTGTTTGTAAAGAAGGATAGGCATGGCTCCATATCATCATGGAATAAATCAGATTTTCTTCTAACTATAATGCCTTGCCTTAATGGAGAAAAATTGATATTCTATTCATTATTCTTAACCATGTTATTCTTTAATCTTCCCAAATTTTCCATGAGGTCAATTTCATCCAAGGAAACCCAAGGGAACTCAGCAAGTCCAAGTAAAAGAACCAAATTTTAAAGACTTTTATTAAGGTGTCTTTTTCCCAGAGGCGGGAAGGGAGGTGAAAGTGGATGATGTAGGGTGGACTCCTCCTTATGTAATCTTCTGAGAATATCCTAACAAAAGGAGAGTCAGCAAACCCCCCCAAAGTTTGGAGCTTCCCTCCAAACTTTGGAGTGCCACAGAGCTACTCCAGAGTAGCTCTCTGAAGTAGACTTTTTCCTCTGCAATTGTCCCTCAGGCCATCAAGGAGGGAGAGGTCGGACCACATGCTCTAGGGCTAACCCCTCCACCTCTACCATCTGCTGACATTATTCTCCAATTCAGCTCCTTGTCTCTCCCCTCCCCAGCACTTATGTTCTGCCCCCTTGCTTTGTTTGGTCTCCAGTTATGTAAGCACCATGAGGGAAGGTACCTTGTCAGGTTTTTCATCAGTATACTCCTAGTATCTACCAGCACTAGAAGTAGAGTCAGCCCTTGATATGTATGTTTTTGTCTTAATTGTTGTTCTTATACAGTTTTCTGCCTTTTACCCCATCCCAGCCCATCCCCCAGCCCTCCCCACCTCCCTTCCATTTCCACCCCACCCCTAGTTTTTGTCCATGTGTCCTTTATACTTGTTCCTATAAACCCTTCCCCTTTCCCCCCAAAATTCCCTCCTCTCTCCTTTCTGGTCACTGTCAGCCTGTTCTGAATTTCAGTGTCTTTGGTTATATTTTGCTTGCTTGTTTATTTTGTTGATTAGGTTCCTGTTAAAGGTGAGATTGTATGGTATTTGTCTTTCACTGCCTGGCTTATTTCACTGAGCATAATGCTCTCCAGTTCCATCCATGCTGTCGCAAAGGGTAGGAGCTCCTTCTTTCTTTCTGTTACATAGAATTCCATTGTGTAAATGTACCATAGTTTTTTGATCCACTCATTTACTGATGGGCACCTAGGTTGATATGTATTTAGGGGGCAGATGAAGGCAGCAGGTAAGTCTGGCCCATACAAAAGGTTGTGCCTTTTGTCTCCATCTCTTTTATCCTGCATTGTCATCACCCTGCCATTCTTGGCTGTGCAGCTTGACTCAACAGGTTTGATTTCCCAGAAAAATTCACATCTACTGCATATTATCCTTACAACAGACCCAATGGCCCGTTATTTTGTATGAAGCAGCCATAGAGTGTTATTTTTCAATGAAAATTAAGTCTTTCTCTTTTCTTAAGATTTTATCTATCTGTTTGTTTGTTTGTTTGTTTGTTTGTTTTTAGAGAGGGGGAAGGGAGAGAGAAAGAGAGGGAGGGAAACATCAATGTGTGGTTGTCTCTCACATGACCCCCAGTGGGCACCTGGCCCGCAACCCAGGCATGTGCCCTGACTGGGAATTGAAAGGGCGACCCTTTGGTTCACAGGCCATGCTCAATCCACTGAGCTACACCAGCCAGGGCTAAAATTAAGTCTTTCTAAAAGAGTATCTCTTTATTGACTATGCAACATTTTATATGTGTGTTGAACTCTTTGCTACATTGAGTTCTGATTTTTTTATTATAAATAGTCTTTAACAAGTGGTTCTTTAAAATGGGGAGAAAATGTTTTAGGAGACCTATAAGCAAAGGAAAATGATTGCAGGCTTAACATTGTTTATACTATTTTCCACTCAATAAAGAGCACTCTGGGACTATTCAGAAGTGGAGAAATAGCTATTTTTATTAATTTTAAAATGCTCAATGTTACTGCAAAGGCATTAGTGGACTTAGTAAGGAAGTGATTAGAACTCTATATCTATGCTTTTGACTACTGTGAACTTGTCAAGAGTATAAACGAAAGTGTGCTTGACTTCTGGTCAGGATGGCAGCGAAGGCAGGCATGGCTCACTTCTTCACACAACCACATCAAAATTACAACTAAAATATAGAACAACCATCTCTCGGAACCATAAGAAATTGAGTTGAATGGAAGTATGACAACTACAGAATTAAAGAAACCACATCCATCAAGACTCATCTGGAAAGCTGGTGCCATATCTGAGACTCCATTAGCCTGGCTAACACTGTTTCACCTGCCTTAGAGATCCCTAGAGACTCCATCCCACCCAAGCTGCTTTTCCATGTGAATGGCTGGTCTTGGTTTATGCTGCACAACTTCCTAAATCCCATTAAATGAGCAACAGCTTGCCTCAGTGAGCCCCAGGCCCAGCACTAGCACCAGCCAGCCTAGATACACAGCTTGGCTTTGCCTGGGAATCTCCAAGCCCAGCAAAAGTGCCAGCCATTTCATATTACTTTATAGCTCAGGCAGGGTGGCCCTGGTCAGAACACAGGTGGGGCTGAACTTGGCCTGCACCACCTGAGAAACCCCAGGGCCAGTGCACCCAGTGGGCAGCTATAGACATTGAAGCATCACCACCCTGTGGGTCTTATTTAAGAAAAGATCAAAACTATGAACAATAAAATGGCAAATATATGTATTTATCAACAATTGAATCTGAAAATCAAACTAAGCAAACAAGAAAAACAGAGACAGAATCATGGGTATGGGGAGCGTTTTGATGGTTGTCAGATGGGAGGAAGTGTGGGAGAATGGGTGAAGAAGTGAGGGGATTAAGAAGTACAAATAGATAGTTACAGAATAGCCATGGGGATGTAAAATACAGTACAGGAAATGGAGTAGCCAAGAACTTATATGCATGACCCATGGACATGAACAATGGTGGGGGGATTGCTGAGGGAGTGGGGGCTGCTGGGTGGAGGGGGACAAGGGGGGAAATATCAGGACAACTGTAATAGCATAATCAATAGAATATAATTTAACAATTAAAAGAAGAAAGAAAAATAAAATATCATTATGATATTAAAAAAGATAAAGTGTGCTTATAGCTTTAGGTTACATCTGCCTGTAGGGGCAAAATTCAGTGGTGAAAGTGCCTAGTTACCATTTTCTTTTAATAACCACTATAATTATGAAAATTATTTGTCTAACTAATTTGATAACAAAAATGGTATCAATATAAACTTTGGAACATAGCTGCCTACTGGCTTTTGATAACCAAATTTTCTAATATAATTTCTCTGTTGGGACTTAGATTTTACCTCAGTGTTGGTGATCTTTATATGCAGCTTTTAAAAAATGTCAATGATCTAGTCCCATGGTATAATCTTATAAAAAAATTAACAATGTAAATGTGGCTAGACCATTTAAAAATCAATATATTATAATTCAGCCCATTTAATCACTCCAGTTAAACATCTTAGGAACAACTCAGTGACATTTTAAGAGAAGGCACAGTTTTCTAGATATGTTCCATTGAACCATATTACCTTCCAACATCTTATAAAAGGTGAATTCTAAGCACATCTTTAAATCTATTGAGAATTCAGTTGTAACTTAAGATTAGTGACTAAATATCAGCAGGTTTACAGAGCTTGTATGTAAATAGAAAACTAAAGCGAGAGTGGAATAAGTAATTTTAGTGTATCATTCACTTGCACAGAGAAAATTCATTCATATCTTTTTAGGCCTTTTGAAGAAAATAGATGTCTAAAAACATAGAACAACTTACATTTTCTTTTTTGTTTGCTTGTTTCTAGTATTAAAAAGGAAAATTTACTATTAGGAATTAGCCAGACCCTTTCCTTTCCCTCTGCTTTCTCTAATTCTTCTCTCTTATTTTCTCCTAAAAGGCATAGGATTCTAATAATATTTTTAAAATATTTATTGTGAATTAATCACTAACTCAAAAGAAGTTGGAAAGTAGTACAGTGAATTCTTATGTACACATTACCCAACTTTCTCCAATGGTAACATTTAAAATAAATATAGCACATTATTAAATCCAGAAAATTGACATTCACATAGCACAATAAACTAGATTGCAAATCTTACTTGAACTTTACCCATTTTTGTACATACTTTTTTATATTTCTATGTGTTGTTCTATGACATTTGATCATATGTATAGATTCATATAATTACCACCACAGTCAAGAATCAGAACTGTTTGCTCACCACAAAGGGATTCACAGGACGATTTTTCTAAACTAACAAGTATGTCAAAGCTATTACTGCATTACATAGAGTGTTTTAACTTATTAAAACTTTGTGATCATGTTCTCTAGTGATAATACTGGGTTTCTCTTTCTCACCATGGTAATCCTGATGAATTGTTGTTGATGAATGTGAGAGCATCCAATTCTTCTTGTCCCTATCAATATGTTGACTTAAACATTAATACTTTGCTGACTTCTTATGAGGCATTTGTTTTGTTATGGTAAATTGAACATGGTGAAGTGAGTAAGAGCAGCCTAGGTTGGCAAAGAGGATGTGAGTCTTGTATATTCCACTCAACTATCAAGCCAACAGGGGATATCTACTTAATTATTCTGGAAAATGTGGAAAGTATGAAAATGAATGATATTCTCAGATTTCCC
Organism: Anoura caudifer; assembly: GCA_004027475.1. Classification (NCBI taxonomy): domain Eukaryota; kingdom Metazoa; phylum Chordata; class Mammalia; order Chiroptera; family Phyllostomidae; genus Anoura; species Anoura caudifer. The sequence continues at coordinate 386,199 of PVKU01000187.1, forward strand.
AGTACATACACTCTGAGGAGAGGGTATATAGCAATTCAGGAGCTGTGTTATCTCTTTTGTTTTCCAAAAAAGGTATCTTTTAGTATCCTAAATAAGTCATTTACTGAATGATAGGGCAAGTGGTTCTTCTGTTTTTGAAAGGACTGATGATGATGCGTATTCAACAGTAGTATATAGACAATGTATTTTCTCTCTTACAGTGAGATATACCCTGATAGCAATTAATCCACATGATACACACTTGGCTGAGACATGGTAGGTGGAAAGCCAAATGGTCCTTGACTTTAGTATGGCAAAGTAGTTAGGAGCTGGGGCTTGAGATTCAGAATTTCTTCTCTGACAATAGCTTAGTCCTTTTGGCCAAGATATGTAAAATGCTCCGTGTGGTTCCTGGCATCTACGCATGCTACACTCAGTATGCAATGGCTATTATTAGTCAAGGATCTTAAAGGCTGGTTGACAAGGCAAATGATGGAAACAAGAGTCAATTAGATGAAATAAAGTAGTAAAGGGTGCATATATTTAAATGGGATTTGCAGGAGGGAGTGAAAGGGAACCAATATGCCCTCTGTGTATCACACACTGTGCCAGGTGCCTTAGAAACCTCATCTTATATTACCCTCACAAGAAATCTGCAGTGTGGCAGATGTTATTATTTGCACTTAACAAAAAACTAAGCAAAGACTGTGTCATAATGTTACACAAGTTGTTTTGACACACATTGATTTGAATCAAAGTCTGTATGACTCCACAAATGGTGCTTTTGAGGTTTGGAGTACTGAAGGATGAATTCATGAAGAAGATGACTTAAAAGTTAAATATGATTTGAAAATGGAAAAATAGATGGAAGTGAATTATAAGCCAGAACAGTGTCATAAGTGAAGCTTCAATGGTGTAAATCCAAATAGCATATGTGAAGTCTAATCAAACAGTTTGGCGATATCCAAACCATTGCCCTGTTAGAAATACTGGTGACAGGTTGGTTGGGGATTCAGATGGGAGATCTTGGGGAAACTAGAATATAAGCAGGACCTCAGTCTCCTCTGAATTATGTGAGGATGTTTGTTAATATATAGATGCCTGGTCCCCACCAAAATCTAGCAAACTGGAATATCTGGTGATATTGCCCAGGGTATCATAGACAGCTGTCACAACTGGTCATGCAATAGGCAGGACTGAGACTATATATTATATTAAATAATTACATATAGGGGTCACAAGAAGGTTGACAGGTATACTATACATCAAAGTAAGTTACAACCTAGGGCCTAGAGAATTTTCAAGAATCGTGTATTCTGCAGAATAAAGGCATGGTCTAATGCAGCACCATGGACAGCTCAGAGGTAGTCTCGTTTCTCTAAGAACCTCAAATTATTATTATTTTTTAATGAATAGCTTTTTCTATTTTTTCTTTTAAATATTTTATTGTTTATGCTATTACAGTTGTTCCAATTGTTCCCCCTCTACCCCCTCCACCCAGCACTCCCCTCTGGCTCCCACCATTGTCCATGTCCATGGGTCATGCACATGTGTTCTTTGACTAGTCTCTTTCCCTTCTTTCAACCAGTCCCTACCTTCCTACTCCCATTACAGCTGTCAGTCTGTTCCATGTTTCTATGCCTCTGATTCTATTTTGGTCATTAGTTTCCATGTATTTTGTTCATTAGATTCCACATATAAGTGAGATCATATGGTATTTGTCTTTCATTGACTGGCTTATTTCACTTAGCATAATAGACTCCAGTTCCATCCATGCTGTTGCAAAAGGTAGGAGTTCCTTTTTATGGCTGAGTAATATTCCATTGTGCAAATGTACCACAGCTTTTTTATCCACTCATCTACTGATGGGCACTTAGGCTGCTTCCAAATCTTGGCTATTGTAAATAACACTGCTCTGAACATAGGGGGAAGAACCTGAAATTAAACACTGTGCTTTCATCTGTGGCCATCTCTCTCTTTGACCTCATCAGTTCTACCCTAGAAGGGATAACATTTGTTTCCAAAGACCATCCTCTATTAATGTATGCCAAACTTGTCCTTATCAGTCACTCAGTATCTGTGTATGATGACATGTCCGGTGGATGGATTAGGGCTTCCTTTGCAGATTTGACATTGGCTCACCCACATTGCTCATGAAGTTTTCTTTCATTACATCCCTAAAGGTCTGTATTTCAAATAGATCTAAGGCTCTTAGGAGTTCCTGTGACATTGTCATTAATACTTTTACCCCAACATATCTTTTTCTAACAGGGGGGCCTCAGATACTTGGTGTGATGACAATGGAATGCACAAACCAGGGCAGAGGAACTAATGAAGGCAATGATTTCAAGATTTTGATCACCAAGATTAATTGCCTATAATGTAATTTAATATTATAAATGAGTTGAAATATTTGAGACCAGAATAAGCCATGTTTAGAAAAACTTTTATGGGATCTGTGCTAATGATGCATGTTTTAGATAACAGAGTTCTTTTCTAGATGGCAGGAAAAGAAACACAGAGAGCTTTACTGTGTCCATCAGAAAATCAGAATGTGTATACCATGGCACGATTAGTTTTCAGTATCAGTTTGAATCACACAAACTGCCAATTATGTTTTGTGAAGAACAAGTCAAAACCAAGTATCAAGCTATGCTGTGTTCAAGTCACAATTCATCTCTAACCTTGATGGGTTTCTCAAGCACTGCTGCTTCTTCACTTTTACTTGAGATTTGCATTCGTTTGCTCCCTGGCCTTTTGTAGATTCACCTTGGTTGCCAGAAACAGGATGGTCTGTGTTAAGGAGCATATGCCCTCTTTAAAGTTACCAAAGCAGGAAGGAGAGTGTGACCAATTGCCCGGATAATAGGTAGTGACAACAGAAGTATTATTCTAGTATAAATGCATTAAGTTTTTCTTTGCTCAATGGGTATCATATCTGAACACTTGGCCAGGACATACCAGATGAGACAGAGTGAGAACAGATAGAATGCCAATGGCCTTGCAACTAAAGGGAACCAAATGCTGGAGAGGTCTACCCCAGAAGCTGCTATTTGAATTTTAAGGGTTGATTTACATAGGACAGTAATAAATGTTACTAAAACAAAAACTGTGATTCTCAGCTATTGCCAGCTATGAGAAGTTAAATACCAGAACATTCTAATAAAATATTATAAAGTCTATAATTTCCTATTGGTTTGAAATTTGGTTCATGGCAATAGATAATTCCTAATTCTAACACCATGAATTCTAAAGCAGTTTTATTACAACCATTTTAATTAATGTCCTAATTATAACATGCTGTCCATGAAGTTCATGACTAAATTTTAGTATTAACATTTGGTCCTACATATCTTGACTTGTACAGTTTAAGTGTACAGTAATGATAACTGCTAATTAGATACCATTAATATTAAACAAGTATATTTTAATTGAAAATTAAAGTTAGATATTTTATATAACCTAAAATATTCAACAACTTCAAATTTACATTTTGTGTGAACCACTTTTAAGTAGCTAATAAAGCATGGGTGTAAATAAAAATAAGCAACTTACCAGAATGATTATGTGAACATCATTTATTTTTCCAAAGCATGAATTTTTCAAGCATGCCTTTTACTACTGTTTTAAGAAAGAAATCATTTCCATATATTTGCATGTAGATCACTTTGAGTCTCCAAGAATGTTCCATAAACTTTTTTTTATTACTGATGTAACTAACAAATCCAGTAAACTATTAATTTGGAAAGATATACAAAAAAAAATCTGCAGCTTAAATAACCAAGAACACCTTTTTCACTTTGGGAATGTGGGTGCTAGTTAAATAATTACAGAGTCCTTGTTAATCTTTAGAGCTAGACAATGTCAGCAATATCTTTCAGAAATGAAAAATATATAGTTTTAGGCATTTTGGTAGGGCATCTTTCCTTTGTAAGTTGTTTGTAAAGACTAGACCAGAAATGGGTATAAATAGAGACTACAACTTTAATAACATATTTCATATATAAACTGATAAGATTCATTCTTACCTTATCGCAGTCAGCTTATAAGTCACTGTTGCAACTTACAGAAGTGATGAACAAAGTTTTCATCTCTGAAGATCCCTTGCTTTCTTGTTTTCACATGGACCCTATTTTCTGAATATTTTTTCCCACACACAAAAAATTGAATCTATCAAATCTCTTCTCTTTTGTATTCATCAGACTTCCATAAAAAAGTAACAATAACCATTTCTGATCCCTATGAAATAACCAATGACCTTTTGAAATAATGTAATTCTGGGGGGGAGAAAAAGAAAAGAATAATTATCAACTATGTCACAATTAAACATAAAATTTCTTTTAGCTTTTTTGAAATGGTGAAATCTCTATTCCTGTCTTCATGGATGTCCCCTTTGTCTATGTCCTTGCCTCTGTGTCCCACCCTTGGTAGAAAAAAAAAAGACAGACATATTTGTCCCTGTGCTCCCTTGACTCATGTATTTCTCTTCCTTCCCTTAATTTCTACTCAGTCCCCATGCATCCACTTCCATCATCCGTTTGCTCATTTATTTGAGCAAATTGGGGCAACCAAATGTCCTTGATTTGGCATCAGGTTAACTGAACAAATATTTATTGAGTACTTATTATGTGTCCGGCACTCCTTTAGATATTCAGGAAACAAAAGTGAACGAAAAAGCAAATGCACATGCCTCTGGAGTCTCAGGTGGCCCAGACATAACAAATAGGTAAATTTTATGGTGTGTTAAAAGATGATGAGTGCTGTGGAAAAGAAGAGGTAGAGCTTCTGGGATCCATTCTACTTTTAAGGGTATCAAGGTGATACTCTTTGAGAAAAGGCCATTTGAGCAAATACAAAAATAAGACAAGGGAGTGCATCATGTTAGATATCTGAGGGAGAATCATTTTGGCCTGAGGGGACAGTCAGTGCAGAATTCCTAACTCATCCGTTTACCTGCTTTTCCTGGTATTTTATTTGCATGTGGCTAGAGAGGTATAGAGAAAGGTATTAGCTAGGTGATGTCAGACCTTGGAGGCCATTGTAAGGACATTCTTGTTCCTTCTCAATGAGACTGACACTAATGAAGGATTTTTTAGAGAAGATCTAATATATGTATGAAAAGGATTACTCTGTATAGAGTGGGGGTGTGAGCTCAAGACAAGGAGAAATGCTAGAAGGTTATTATGGTAAGTTGGGCAAAGGTGGTGGTGGCTCAGACCAGGGATAAGAAGGTGTCATATTCTGCATATATTTGAAGGTGAAGCCGACAAGGTTCTCCTGATGGGTTGGAAAGAACTATGAGAGAAGAGTAGAGTCACAAATTGCTCAAAGGTTTTTGCTCTAATCAACTGAAGGGATTAAACATTGCCCTCAACAGAGATGGCAGGTAGACTGCAGGTAAAGTTGGTGATTTTCTGGAGGGGGACAAATTGTGTGTGAGACATCTGTTAACATTCCAGTGGAGATATGAACAGGCAGTTGAGTATGTAAGTTTAGAGTTCAGAAAATAGGTATAGATTGGACATTTAAGTTTGGGAGTTGTTGGGTTAGTGGGTATGCAGATTCGTGAAATTACTATGGAAAACAGTATGAAGGATGCTCAAAAAATTAAAAATGGAACTGCCTGAGGACCCAGTAAGTCCACTTCTGAGTATATATCCAAAGAAATGTAAAACACTGATTTGAAAGAACATAAGCACTCCTATATTCATTGCAGTATTATTTACAGTAGCTAAGATATGAAAGCAGCCCAAGTGTCCCTCAATAGAGAAGTTGATTAAAAAGCTGTGGTACATATAGATATGGAATATTACTCATCCATAAAAAAATGAAATCTTAACATTTGTGACAGCATGGATGGACCTAGAAGGTATTATACTAAGTGAGGTAAGTCCATCAGATAAACACAAATGCCGTATGATTTCACTTACACGTGGGATCTAAAGAACAATATAAATGCAGAAACAAAACAGAAATAGACTCACAGATATAAAGAACGGAGAGGGTTGCCAGAGGGGTTGGAGAAGTTGATGAAAAAAATGAAGGGATTGAGAAGTACAATTTGGTAGTTACAAAATAGTCATGGGGATATAGAGTACAGCATAAGGAATACAGTCAATAATAGTGTAATAATTACATATGGGGCCATATGGCTACAAGAAATATCTGGGGGAATACTTTGGAAAGTATATAATTATCTAACCATCAGGTGCTGCACACCTGGAATGAATACCAAATAATAAAAAATAAAATAAAATAAATTTGGGAGATATTGGCATAAGATAACAAGAGCTATGAGACTGGATGAGAACACCAAGAAAAAGGACAGGTAGAGACAAAAAAGATGAGGGTTAAGGACTCCAACATTAAGCGTTGGGTCAGAGGAGAAAACAGCAAAGGAGAATAAAAAGGAGTAATCAGTAGGTGGAAGGATCAACAAGAGAATATGGTATCCTGAAAAGTTTACCTTCTCTAACCTCCATTTGGGTGGGGGGCCTATTTCACCTTGTCCTGCCCTTCTCATCACTATGCCCTGACTTTCTATCTATAAAATTTAAAAAAAAGAAATCAGTATTTTTGGAGATATGGCATGTTAATAATTCCAAGAGGTATTCAATGAGTATGAATAATTCAGTAGTTTAATGTGGAAAAATATAGAATTCATAGGGAAAGGAACAGAAGTTAGGCCAGGAAATAACTCAAATTAACATTGATGCTATACCTCTAGTGTAGGTCTGCTTATTCTGCATCACTGTGGTTAAATTAATGGCATGATCCCTTAGTAGGGAAAAAAATGTTGTGAGCATTGTGTCTACATGGCTGAATTAAATCCCTACAACAATGAAATACAGATAACATAGTATCTTGAAAAGAACTCTAAGTGGGATTTAAGGAACCTGGATTCTAACTACGCTTCTGTGGCTGACTGATTGCATTAACTTCAAATCTATCATTAACCTCCTTGTGCCTCATTATCCTCATTTCACCAAATAAGAAAAATGAAATATTCCTTCCTTTCCTACCTCACTTGAATGTTGTGAATTTAAATGTGTGAGAAGTGCTTGAGATGCATAAAATTTGATGGAGTGTTTTATTCATGAATTCAAGGCATCTGAAGTAATTTGACCATGATGGAAAGTTGCTTCCTTGCATATTTTTTTCAGAATGACATTTCTGTTACTGACCCACACATTTATGAAGCATGTTACCTATTCCAAACTGTAAAACAAACACAAATCAACCTTTGGATAAGCATTACATCTGTTTACTTTATATTGTTTCATAACAGTCATCAGTCACCTATTTACTAATTCAATGTATGTTCATTGAACACGTATACAGCCTCAATGCCTAAGTAATGATGATAGAGCCTTTCATTTTTATAATCTGCTGGCATTTAAAGTGTGCTTAAAAACCATAATCTCCATTGCTCTATCAATTCCATGAGATTGGCATGACAGATATGCTTCTTCCTATTTTAACTTGATTTACGTACTCTTTTCCAGGTTTATCGAGACACAGTTGACATGTAACACTGCACAAGGTCAAGGTATATGGTGTGATGATTTGACACACCTATGCACTGAGAAATGTTTACCACAGTGAGGTTAATTAGCATTCCTTCATCTCACATAATTACTATTTTTTATGGTTGTTACAGTAAGAATGTTAAAGCTCTACTCTCGTAGCAACTTCCAAGTGTGTGCCCTAGTATTAAGGTTAACTATAGTCACCATATTGTACTTAGATCCCCAGAACTTATCCCAATACAACTGCAAATTCGTACACTTGTAACAATATCTCATAGTTCTTCCAACTCTTAGCCCCTGGAAACTACCATTCTACTCTCCATTTTTCAAAATTAGACATTTATAGATTCTACATATAAATGAGATCATATAGTATTTGTGTTTCTCTGCCCAACTTATTTCTCTTTGCATAATGTCCTCATGGTCCCTTCATGCTGTTGAAAATGGCAGGATTTCCTTTTTATGGCCGAATGATACTCAATTGTATGTATATGCTGCATTTTTTACCATTCATCCTTCAATGAATACTTAGTTTGTTTCCATGACTTGACTATTGTGAATAATGCTACAATGAACATAGAAATGCAGATATCACATCAATCTTGTTTTTATTTTCTTTAGATAAATATGCAGAAGTGAGATTGCTGGATCATATGGCAGTTCTATTTTTAATTTTTTTGAGGAGCCTCCATACTGTTTTCCATAGTGGCTGCACTAATTTACATCCCCACCAATGGTACATAAGGGTTCCCTTTTCCCTACATCCCTACCAGCATTTGTTATATCTTATCTTGTTGACAATGGTCATTCTAAGAATTGTGAGGTGATATTTCATTGTGCTTTAGATTTGCATTTCCCTTATGATTAGAGGTGTTGAGCACCTCTTCATGTACTTGTTGGCCATTTGCATATCTTCTTTTGAGAAATGTTTATTCAGTTTTTTGTTCTTTTTGAATACAATTGTTTATTGTTTTGCTATCAAGTTTATGAATTACTTATATATTTTCTGTATCGACTGCTTATCAGACATATGGTTTGTAAATATTTTCTCCCATTCCATGAGTTTCCTTTGCATTTTGCTGTTTGTTTATTTTGTTGTGAAAAAGCTTTTCATTTTGACGTGATCCCACATGTTGAGTTTTGCTTTTGTTGCTCATGTTTTTGGTATCCTATTCACAAGACTGATATAAATGAACATTTTCTCTTTGTTTTTTTTTCTACGAGTTTTATGGTTTCTCATCTTATGTTTGAACCCTTTATATATTTTGAGTTAATTTCTGTGAGTGGTGTAAGATAGTGGTACAGTTTCATTCTTTTGAATGTGGATATCCAGTTTTCTAAATACCATTTATTGAAAAAATTACCCTTTTCCTATTGAGCATTGTTGGCTACCTTAGTAAATATCAGTTGACTGTAATATTTGTGGATTTATTTCTTAGTTCTGAATTTTGTTCAGTTGGGCTATGTGTCTCTTTTAATGCCAGTACCATACTGTTTTGATTACCATGAGTTTGTAATATAGCTTGAAATTAGGAAGTATAATGCCTCAAGTTTTCTTCTTTCTCAAGATTGTTTTGGCTTCTTGGGGTCTTTTGGAGTTCCATACAGATTTTAAGATTGTTTTTATTATTTCAGTGAAAAATGCTATTGAGATTTTGATGGGGCTTGCATGGAATCTGTAGATGGATTTGTATAGTGGGGACATTTTAACAATATTAAGTCTTTGATTCAAGAACATGGGATATCTGTACTTGAACAGCAATAAAATAATTTTAAAAAGAAGGTGAGCTATCTTTACATTTATTTTTATATTCAATATTTTTCATCAATATCATGTAGTTCTCTGTATATAGGTCTTTCATTTCCTTGGTTAAATTTATTCCTAAGTATCTCATTGCTTGTGATGCTAGAGTTTATTTTGTTTTCAGAAAGTTCACTTTCAATATATATAATGTAACAGATTTTTTTATGTTCATTTTGTGTCCTAGAACTTACTGAATTCATTCAGTGGAGTCTTTAGGATTTTCTCTATACAAGACCTTGTCATGTGACATCCATTGCAGGGCATTGTGCTATACAACATGACCTTTGGCTTACTTAATTATGAATACCAGATTTTTTGAAAATAAAATGCATAATACCTAGAAAAGAATGTGTTCTCAAACAGGAGCAATAGATCAACTTTTATCAAATTATCATATTTTCAGAGGATTTTTAAAATTGGCATAGACCTTCTCTGATTAAGAAATCATTCTAGCAGCACTTGATGATGTATGTGTTTCCCAATGTGACAATCAGGTAAAGCTGTCTTATGCAAAATCTTGAAAAATTCTCCATCTATTGTGATGTATACAAAATTACTTTTTGGGGGGGTTTCATAGATATATAGTCTTAACTTGAAAGTCTGGCACAGCTTGGTTGCTATATAATCTTGAACTTGTCACTTACCCTTTCTAAACCTCGATTTCCTCATTTTTTTAAATAAAGATAATAAGACAATGAGTACTCATTTTGAAGAGCTATTTGTTTGTTTGATCACCCATCCAGTATTGATTGAGTACCTCCTATATACCAGATGTTGTTCTGGGTGATTGATTACAGTAGTGGATCGTAAAGAAAAAAGTTCTTGTTCTCAAGGTCATTAGATTCTAATGAAGGAGATGTAAAAATGATATAATTTTCAGATGCTGGTAAGGTCTATTCAGAAAATAAAAGTGGGCAACATCATAGAGTGCAACTGGAATGCAAGGTGGGAGGTAACACTAGAGAAGTCACATAAAGGACTCTTGATAAAATGACATTTCAGGTGGTACCTAAACACTGAAAAGAAGGGAGATACCTAAAGAACATCCAGACAAAGGGAATGAAAAGTGTGGAGCTTTGGAGCTGGGATTATCTTGGCCAATTGAGGGAATAGCACAAGTGGTGTTTGGTGATGAAGGAGATGGGTGTCAGGAAACGAGGAGAAAGATGTGGCAGGTGTCAAATGATGTTCCATCTTCTAGGACACAATAAACAGTTTGGAATTTTCTCATCAATTAAATTCCAGGAGATTAGAGGTTTTTTTAATTGTATTTTTTCCATTACCAAACAAGTGTTGGGATGTGATATCAATTTTGCGTGAACAAATTTATGTTAGATGGGGCATGCATTAGGGGAATTTTTGTAAACCTAGAAGAGATGATACACATAAAATGCTTAGTGTGGTACCTGGCATGTGGGAAATGTTAATAACCAAAATGTACCCATCGATGTGCATGATGGCATTGGTGGTGGTGATACCAGTGTTGGTGAGAGTAGTGCCTTAGGGTCATGGTGATTGTATTTAATTCTCTAACTTTCTGAAAATCTACATTTGACCTGAAAATCAAAAAGTACACATAGCAAAACCTATAATCTGCTCTTATTTCTTCACAACTTGGTTAAGGGTTTAGTGATAAGGCAGATTGTGCAGATGTCTCTGTCAGCCTTCGGTGCCATCACTCCTGTGTTTGAACTCTCCACTAAGATGACAATGGTGAAGACTTCTCTGACCCAGAGGTTACTGAGACCTCAAAGAGAACAGCAAAACTAAAGCAGAGGGGGAAAAAACAGCTTAAAGAGACTGAAAGGGTTCTGGGACCCACAACTGTCCTTTTAAAAACCAGCCAACCTCTGAAAAATAAAAGTATTGCAGTAGAGCTTCATAACTCTTTGTCAATGTAGCCCCTTGCTGATGGCTAACCTTTAAAATGGCACAAATCCGTTGGCCTCAAAATCAGAAGCCAAGGAAATAAACTGGGGCATAACATTTCCTGTAGGAAATATCAATGTCTCACCTAAGTTTTGAAAATTTAACCCTAGATTCAGCAAGAAAGCTCATTGGGGAGTTCTTTATGACAAGCTTTCTTTTGCTTTCAGGAAATAATGGTTACTAGTGATCATAATGCTTCAATTTCACTTTTGTCATTGTCATTGGTGCACCTGAATTTAATCCTGAATCAGTAGTTACAATACCTTTGAAGTAGGGGCAGGGGTGGTATTAGGTGGTAGGATTGTAAGTTTAAACTCCTGAAGCATTTGGGAAATAATCACTCATACCTCACTGCCTATCAAATTGGCCACTGATACGCCATATCTTAAGAGCTGTCAAGTGTTGGCAACTACTGTTTTGCTGTTCTGATTTCATTATAAAGCATACTTTTATTTGGTGCCTGAAATTTTTTGTTGAATGAATTCATGACCCTTTTCCTCTTTCCAGTAACCTAATCAAACAGTGTTGAAGAAAATAATTTGAGACTTGTTAGTCAGTACACTTTCACTTACAGTGAAAAGTGTTTCACTGGAAAAAAGATCTCATAGCATAACTAAATTAACCTATGATGCATCAATTTGAAAGAGGAAACAAATTTTTAGTATAGGAAAGATAAGAAAGAGGAGATTGTTCTGGATACCCACAGCAAACTCTGTCATTCCTATTTAATTTCTAGCTAAGTCAGTGAGGTTGGGGAGGGGCCTTAGTGTGACTAACTGCCAGATTAAACTAGATATTACATTGAGTTTTTGTTTTATTGTTTTCTTCCAGACTTTGTGTTTGAGATTTATCATAAAGGTTTGGGCATTTTAAATCCTTCTCACTATCTGGTGTCTTTCCAATTGGCAAGTGAAAGGATTTTACATAAAGAGGAACTACACAGGTTGTAAGAAACAATATTTTAAACCCTGAGTTCCCATTTCATATTTTTCTTTCTTAAATATATTTCCCTGAGTGATGGATGTGAGTGTTGAAGGGTGATAAATACCACCCATAAGCTTTAGAGCCTAAATGTTGAAATTGACACTCAGAGTTTAAAGGCATCATGAAAATTTCTCCAGAACTAATGTTCAAGCAATTTGGGTTTTACAGGCTACCCAGTAGTTTTGAATGATGTAGTTAATTTGAAAAAGTAGCCGTAAAAATCTATGTTCAAAGAGTCAATACTTTGCGTTCATCAGGAGAACATAAATGTCAATTGATTTGCTTGCTATTTGGAATATACTTTAATTTCTTAAATTATATTTCAAATCATTAGCATTTAATTCATGATTCTGTGCAGCAGAATCTATTAAAAAGATTGGATATTTATTTTAAATTAGAGGCATGAAAGGAAAAATATAAAAATAGTTAATGCCCTTTTACAATATTTTTTCACTCAGCCATCTTAGGCATTTATAAGATATATTTACAAGGAACACATATCAATTTTATAAATGAACATTTTATTATTAAACGTTTCTTTTTTGACTGGAGTAACACTGGCCATGGCATGCAAAGTACCTTCACACTTTTAACACCTGTTCTTTTCAATCCTACAATGTTATTTGTATGGCAGTGAAAGTACCGTTTATAGAAGAGGATATCCATGTAGAAAGTTGAAAGCAAGTTGCCATGTTGTTACTGTACTTGTGGACTGTTTATTTTCTCTATGAATTTTTCATTGGATAGTAGTGATTACATCTAAAAGAAAATGGATGATCTTTGTCTTCATTGAAATAATGTAGATAACAGACACTCTTGAGCATTATGCTAGTGAATACATGTCTCTTTTCATTCATGGTCCCATGGTGTTCTTACTATGAAAGCATAGCATTGACAGGCCAAATAAATGCCTCATCCCTTTGAGTAGCCTATTGGAAGAGGAAGAGGTACTTTGAAATGTACTTGAAATACTTTGAAGAGTATGTGAAATGCTAATGATACAGTTGTTTCAGTATTTAGGTGATTGAACAAAGCCGATGTATTTTTGTGTGTGTGGTCATTAAGGAAAGTGTATTTATCAGAATGCTGCTGTGAGAGTATACATCATGAAGGATGAATTGCCTAAATTATCAAGTAGAAGCAGTAGATACCTTTTCATCCATACAATAACATAGATGGATTTTATCCTAAAAAATTAAGCTTATATATGTATGTGTCTGTATATTGATCAGGAAGTAGGTGTGACCTTATTCATTAGATATTTCAGTTCAAAGAGTTATCATTAAATATGAAATGGTTCGGCCAGAAAGGTAGATAGATGATAAGCAGTTAGAGCCAAACAACATGGCAGATGCTAACAATTATTGAGTCTAGGTGAAATTATATGGATGTTCATTATACTATCACATTTTTTCTTTTGATTTTATTTTGTATTGGTTTCAGGTGTACAGATTAGTGATTAGACAATCATATACTTTACAGAGTGTTCCCCTCGATATTTTTAGTACCCAACTGGCACCATACATAGTTATTGCGATATTGACTACATTCCCTACACTGTACTTTACATCCCCCTGGCTATTTTGTGACTACCAATTATAGTACCACATTTTTATGTTTGAAAATCGTCAAAATAAAAGCTTGAAAAAATTAAAAAGGAGGATGATAGTAAGTATAAAAAACTAAAACTGTCCCGAATACCAATTAAACACTGATTCAGTATTGTACCTTCAGATCCCAGAATGTTTCAAAAACAATTATTGAAACTGCAACTTACCCTTGTGTTTATGAAGTAGAGAGGAGACACTTAATATTAATTTCTAGCTGATAGACTGTCACAGTGAAGAGAACAATTCACATTTTAAAAAATTTCAAACATATCAATATGTTTAAATATGTATTTAAACATATCAATTTCCCCCCTTTCCCCTAATAAGGAAGTATGCCTTAATTGTGCAAACACATCGAGTGAACTATTCTATTAGATTTTAAAGACCCAGGTATAAACATCTGGTTAAGGTTACATATCTCAAAGCAATGAAACACCAGAAACTGCTGACTTTAAATCTCATGGCTGGAGGATAATTTGCAAGAGAGGTTTATCTGTTAAGCATACAGAATTGCTAACATTGTTCTAAAGACGGGTGGGTGTGTGGGTGTTTGAGCCTTGGAAATAGCTGTTTATATCTATCAAGCCGATATTGACGGTTCAAAGTGCCTTCTCCATCAAGTTCTATGAAGTCAATTTTTTCCTCCTTGTGTCTTAGACCATTTTCCCTATTCAACTCGCATCGTTAATGTCATTTCCCCTGGCACCACTGTCTGTCCCTCTTGCAAAGCACCGAAATGGCACACATGATTGTTGGGTTCTCAGACACACGTACCAACTAGGCTCAAGGGGGTCTGGCTTATAGAATCTCCTCTGACACAGAGTCCTGATCAGCCTCACATTGCCTCTTTTCCCTCCCTACCTGAGTGTGAATGCTCACTTAAGTGATCGCACAAACTAAAGGAGAAATTCTCACAACTGAATATGCCTCAGATCCACCAAGAGGGTTAAGCCCCAATCCCTGAGCTTCTGAATCAGTAGATCATGGAGGGGGTCTGAATATTTGCATTTCTAACAAGCTCATAGGTGATGCTGGTTATGTTGGTCCCAGGACAACATTCTGAAGAACATTAATATAGAAGTTGGAGAATTAAACTACAGTTCCAAAGACTTGTGTTCCTGTGCCAGCCCTATTTTTGAGATCTAGCGCATTGACCAAAATTTCAAGGTTTCATTTCTCTTCATTCTATACCATGGATGGTTAGATTGGTCTTCTAATTTTAAATTAAATAGGGTATGATTCTGATTCACTCACTACACAATGTACCACAGAAGGATAAATGTCTTTTGTTCCTAGATGATCTCACTCATGCTCTCGGTTTAAATTACTAACTTTCCTGTAAAGCCTCTAAAATGTACATCTCTAACTCTGAACTCACCCCATAAATGCTGGCCTTATATACCCACCTGTCCAGGTGACATCTCCACTGTGTAACATAGCTCAAATTCAGCCAACACCAAACTGAACTGACGATCCTTCCTTCAAATCCAATACACATCTACTTCGTTCCATCCCAGTAAATGATACCCCTGGTTGCGCAGGCTAGAAGTCTGAGATTTGTACTTGATGCTTCTTCAGACCACCATATCTAATTTATCATCTAATCTTCCTGATTTAACCTCAAAATCTCTGCAGTTTTCCTCTATGTCCATCACTATCCTGGGCCAAGCCGCCATCATCTCTTATTGGGATGGCCACAGTAACCTCTGAATTGGTCAAATGAAAATAATGCTACCCTTCCCAACCTGAGTGTTCTCTCTACAGCCAAACTGATCATTGAAAAATGGAAACCTAGCCTTGTAACTTTCCTACTTCAAAGGATTTTTATTGCTCTTGGCCCTAATGCAGCCTACATAGCCCAGCATGCCCTAACTTCTACATTTGCAGTCTTCTTTTCCACAACTCCTATTTTTGTATTATTCTTTATACTCCAACAACATAACTTGTTTTTTGTAGAACCTTATGAATAGTGATAATCTCTTCTGACTTTGCACACATTTTCCTTCTGTCAGGAACTCTGCAGGCATTCAACATGAATTTATGAAATGAATGCATGAAAAATTACCCCTTAACATGTTTCTAATGTGGATCCAAAAATGACCTACCCTTTGGGGTCTGGTTTTAGAACTTTGGACCTATGCAAAGTGAACTGATAGCTTTACTCAGGCTTAAATCTTAGATTATGATTTGGTCTCTTTGCCTGTGACTTTCCCAGGAGCGGAGCAGCTCCTTGAAGTGAGTTGATATAGCAGAGCCATTGAGAGCAAGCTCTAACTTTAGACAGCCTTAGTTCAGGTTCCACCATTTCTTCTCTGTGTGACTTTGGATAAGTTAATCTTTTCAAGTTCTGGTTTCCTCTTCCTTTATGGAGAGATGCTCATAGTGCCAAATTCTAAGGGTGTTGTGGCAAATGAATAAGAGTAATTTATGGTAAGCACTTTGTGTAGTGCCTGTTGCATCCTAAATGCTCAATACATTGAAGCTATTAGCATTATTGTGTTCACTATTTCCAACATTCAGTACACTTCCAGGCCAGTAGTAGGAGCCTAATGACAAGTTTTCTGAAATTGCATAGATTTCATATATGTCCATATAATGTTTTAATTCTTTAAATATCTCTTCTTTGATTTATGTATCACCTCACAGAAGTTGTCCTGTTCTTCACCTATGCAAATTGTTTCAGATGGAAAAGGAAGTCAAGAATCCAAAGAGTGAAATCAATGGAGTATGTTAACTATGGATTACTTCATAAAACATCTACCAACCTCGAGATTGAGGTGAACAGTCTATTTACTATAGAATTCTTGTAATTCAACAAACATTCCTTGAGCATAACTTTATAGAAGCCACGAGAGACGTAACGGTGAATAAACCATACCACCATTTAAATTGTTTTCAATTACAGTTTACATTCAATTTGATTTTGTATTAGTTTCAGGTGTACAGCATAGTGGTTAGATAATACTTTACAGAGTGGTCCCCTGATATTTGCAGTACCTGCCTGGCACCATACATAGTTATTACACTATTATTGACTATATTCCCTAAGCTGTACTTTACATCCCCATGGCTATTCTGTAATTACCGATTAGGACTTCTGAATCCCTTCCCTTTTTTCACCCAGTGCCACAACCTCCCTCCCCTCTGACATCTATCCATTTTTCAAGAAATTCACTCTCATAAGAGAGTACATACTCTCATACAAATAACCATGAAAAATGAAGTGGTAAATTTAGGCTGGCCTCTGCAACAAAGGGTTACAGGTATATGTGAGAGGTACAGTTCAATTTACTTGGAGGACTGCAGTTATCTGATCATTTTTTCATTTGTTTTCTTTAACATTTTTATGCTTCTCTTTCTTCTCTTTTATTCTTTGTGGCACATTTGGACCTTTCCCCTCAGAGAGCAGAGCCCTGGCTCTCAAAGCATGCTCCTCACATCAGCATCACTTGGGAATGATTAGAAATGAAAATACTTGGACCCTACCCAAGAGTTACTGGATCAGAAACTCTGTCGGGGGGGGGGGCAGCCATCTGTAAACAAGCTCTCTAGGTGATCTTGGTGCACAATCAAGTTAAAGAACCATGAAGTTAAAGACCATTTTCTAATAGAACAGGATTTTCTTGTTAGCATCAATTCTGATCTTAAGTAGAGAACTGCTCACAGCAGGATTCACCTGTTTGCCTCTTTCCTGTATGCATGTGTTGTCTGTTTGCACAAGGTGAACACTTGGTTTTGGATTTAGTGTTAGACTAGGCGAGTCCCCTTTGAGGGCCAGCAGCCATACTCTTCCTCAAGGTCAGTGTGTCTTCGCCAATCTCCTTCAGTGCTTCTGAAAAGTAGGTTTTAACATGGATTCCTCTTTTTTGTGTTGAAAAGGGCATGGAATGGGTGAAATCTGGTTAAACTTAGTGACATGACATTAACTTAGATACAATTATTTTATCTCATAATGTTCAACGTGAGAAGAAAAGTTCTTATTAGTAGTATATTCCTTAAATAGCAACAGTACAAAAATCACCATTGATGCTCATTTTACTGGCTTTGCCTTCCTTTTCTAGGGAAGAACAAAAATACTTAACATTTGGGCACGCAACTTGCCTGAGAACATGCAATTTATTTGTATGGAAACATTTAGAGAGGAATTATAATGTCAGTTACCTTGTAGGCACTGTGATAAGGACTAGGAATTCAAAGATGAATAGGATAAGTCTGAAGGGACTTCATAGACTAGTGGAGGACAGATACTTAAAACCATTACAATGGAGTGAGATAAATAATCTAATAATAGTTACCACTATTTCTGAAGGCCTATTATGTACTGGGTAAGAGGTGTTCCATCCTCTGTTTTTTTACTCTTGCTACTTCATCATTGCCACAGCTCTGGGAGGTTGACATTATCATCATCACTTTACAGCTTCTAACATTGAGATGCAAAGAGGTTTAATAACAACAGTCATGCAGTTAATAAGTGGCACGGTTATGATTTTAGTCTAGCCTTTAAGCTCCATTAGTGTAGGAAGTGTCCATTTTGTTTACCATTAAATTTCCAGGGCCTAACATAGTCCCTTAAACAAAACAGATGACAGATAAATAATTATTGAGCGAATTCATGAAGGAGCTGGCGCCTTTCCAAAGCCCTTACTTATTCAGATAGACCACGATGAACAGTGTGTTAGAGGAATGAAAAAGAGAAGGAATGTGCTTGCCCTGAGGGAATTGAGAGAGCTTTTCATAAAATATGAAGAGGAGTACAAGTTGAATCGACAAGGAAAAAAGATGGTGATGAACCAGGCAGAGAAGAGCCAAAGGCAGAGAAGGGTGGGACTTCATGGCATGTTTATGAAAAGAGGGTTCCAGGAAAGAGGGGGAAGGGGAGGGAATGGAGAGAAGGCCGGGCTACTGCATGCCACACTTCATGGTTCAGAAACCATCTGTTCTGGGGCCAGTATTTCTGGAAGTGCAATCACTACACCCTGTTTTAGAATTCTCTGAGTGCCTTCATAAAAGCTGTCAACCCTTTACCTTTATCTCAAATTGATCAAATTAGTGTCAGGGGCTTAAAACCTGGATTCTGTATACTTTTTTAGAAATACAGCCCTGGCTGGTGTGGCTCAGTGGATTGAGTACCAGCCTGAGAACCTAAGGGTTGCCAGTTCGATTCTCAGTCAGGGCACATGCCTGGGTTGCGGGCCAGGTCCCCAGTTGGGGACATGTGAGAAGCAACCAGTCGATATTTCTCTTTAAAAAAGCAAAACACAAAAAGAAAATATAATGGGCAGATAGTCATACTAAAGTTTAGGACATGGGGGCCAACGATCCTCACACTTCAGCAGCCTCAGAATTGCCTGGAGGGCATGTTATACTGTGTACTGCTGCGCTGCACCAGCAGGGTTGCTAGTCCAGAAGGTCTGCAGCGTGGCTGGAATGTGCATTTCTAACATGGTCCTGTTCCTCGGTGATGCCTGTGCTGCTGGTCTTCATCCCACCTTGCTCTGAGAACCACTGCTGTAGGCTATGTTACACTTTTGTAAGTGTACCAACAAATAGGCTATTCACTTTGATACTGGCAAATAACTTGAATAAGCCAGAATTTGCAAAAGCCCTTCTACACAGCTTGGCCAATAGATTATAGGAAATATAACAAAGGCAAGGAAGATAGATGGGAATAGTTAATACAACTTGGTTGTAAATCTTACCTTTTGTGACAGCATGGATGGACCTGGAAAGTATTATGCTAAGTGAAATACACCAGTCAGAGAAAGACAACTACCATATGATTTCACTCATATGTGGAATGTGATAAGCAAAATAACAAACAAAATAGAAACAGAAGCATGAGATACAGAGAATAGACTGACAGCTGTTGGGGTGGAGGGACTTGAGGGACTAAGCAAAAAAGGTAAAGGGATTAAACAAAAAAAAAGAAGGGAGGGAGGGAGGAAAGAAAAGAAGAGAAATAAAAAGAAAAGACAAGAAAGGAAAAGAAAAAAAAATATGTACAGGATCCAGCAGAAGTAACCCCTGCTTGAGTGTGGTTGGTAGGCTAATAATATGGGTGTAATAATTTATAGTTTTAATTTGAACATTTCACCAAAAATGTCACATGGTGTGCTTTACTGTGATATCATTATGTTATAGAATGACATGCTTATGATTTTGTAATAGATTTTGTAATAGAAAAGGGGTGTTATATGTGCCAGACCCTGTGTGTATATGTGTGTATGTATGTGTGTGTATAATACACACAGGCACAGACAACAGAGCAGTGATGGCCAGAGGGACAGGGGGTGGGGGGTAGGTGGAGGCAGGCAAAGGGGGTATAAAGAGATTGGAAAGAGGCTTTGCTTGGGGTGATGAGCGCATGATGCAGTGCGCAGGTGATGTTTTGCTGAGCTGTATGGTTGAAACCTGTATGGTTTTGTGAACCAGTGTCACCCCAATAAATTCAATGAAATGAACACATATAAATTAATTAATTCATATAAAATAAAATAAAATCATCCTGACTTGCCAAGAAAGGCTCAGTCAAGCTGGATCATAGGGCAAATGTGGAACACTGGGCCTTTGCTTTCTGGTCCGCCATGGAATCAACTTAGTTTTTCTCACTCCCTCATATCCACATCATTTCGTTTCTTCAGAGTGGTTTGATAGAAATGTTTGAGAAATTCCAAAATTCAAGCCACTACTTTCTTTCCGCTCTCAAACATGCTGCTGTTGTGCAATTTGAAGGTTTCAACACATCGTTTTGCCTCTCCATTTGGTCGCTCGCTTTGGCCTGTGTTCAATATATGTTTTCTTTTTAGACTCCCCTGTGCCCTCCCTCTCCTTACAATTATAATGCTATTGAATTTTGAATAAAAATGAAGAGATATATTAGCACATTTTTTGAAAACCTTATTTGAAAAAGAAATCTCATGGAGCCATCATTACTGAGCTGAGAATCTTAGTGAAAGACCTTTGTCATCCCCTAACTTCCTGTCTGCTCTCTACAAGCCAAAGGAATAATGTGGTGAAGAGCAAGCATCTTCTTTCCTGAGGTCAGGGGCCAGTGCCACCACCTGCAGGTGGAGACATCAGAAACAGGAAGGGGTCCACCAGCTGCAGGGAGCATGCCCCACAGAGCCTGCCGAAGATGAAGGGCCCTTTAAATTCCAGCCCACTCTTTCCGTTTTTGTGCTCTAAATGTGAATATTCAGGTCTGCCCTGATTAAGAACCAGCAGATAAAATGCCTCTTTGTGAATGCCACACTCCCTTGGCTATTCACTCTTTGTCTCTGTATCTCAAGTTATTATTTTCAAATGCATTGCACATAACTGCCATGGATACGTATTGCAATCAGGGATGGGGCAATCATTTTGTATCCACACCTGACAAAGAGAATGGACTGCCCAGGCCACACGCTGCTCTGTACAAATCATTAACTTCTAACTAACATTCCTACTCCCAGGTTTGTTCTCTCCCTGGCTTGCTGGACACATTTGTAATATTAATCTCAAACTCTAATATTAATAATGCCACAATCAGATTGCAATTTGGACCTGAGCAGCCAGGATTTCAGAAATTTGGTTTGGTTTGTAGCAGTGATAGGTCTATAAATCAGGGAAGCAAGGGTTTGGTTGCTATTAAAATGCATTTCATGCTCATCAATCTTGAAGGTGGTTGTTAATCAGCCAGGGTGGCTCATTAAGCACCTTGGAGGATCAGTATACAATTCCAAGCAACTCTGGCACTTGTAGACATCGCCAACTGAATTTGTATGAGTTTGGTAAGGTTAAGTAGAAACAAGCAGCTTAGGGCCTTTATTACAAAGTGAAATCAAGAGCGGAAGAAATCACAAAACCCCAAGTAAATTCATTTTAAATGATTTCCCTTTGTCTGTATGCTCACAGACATATTGAGATTCAAAAGACACATTTATTGTAGGATGCATTTTTCCCCCTTAGCATTCATTCTTTGGTTTTCATTCATTCATTTATCAAAATGTTATCAACTCTCAACTGCAGGTAGGAACTGTGCAAAATGCTGGTGATAGAGAGATGAAAGACATAGCCTCCCAGGATCGGCTAGTTGAGGGGAGTCAGGCATGTAATCAAATAATGGCAATACTGTGCTCCGAAAAGAGTGAACACAGAACATGCCAGCTGCCCAGGGCAGCGGCATTGGTCCCAAAATGAAAAATCAGAGAAAGGACGGGTAATCCAGGGAGAAGAAACAGTTTTCATTAAGACCCAGAGATAAAAATGTGTCAGGCATGGTTGATTCAGAGAGCAAGGGCCTTTTCAGCTGCCATCTCTGGTGTGTGAACATAGATTGGAAGTAGGGCGGTTCCACATCACTATGGGCAAGGCAAACAAGAAGGAGGTGGCATCCGAAGATGAGGGGACAAGGGAGATGCTAATATTACATGGGCACAGTGTTCAGTATTCATTCCATAGGGAGATGGAGAGGATGCAAGCTTCACTCAAGGAAATCCAAGCTGTTTTTACCTAATTTGGATTTTAGGACCAGGATTAGCTTAAGCCATCACTAAGGGCTCTAGCTGTAGGAAAGGCCGCACTATGGGCCTAATACAGATAAATATACAATCATTGCCCTGCAAACGGGGTGTCCATAGCTCTCAGGACTTCTTGGCAGTCCTCAATGCCAACCAGCACTCATGGAACTTGCTCCTACCTGCTCAAATCCATTTGGCTTTTATCACTATAGGGGGGTGTTTTTGCATGTTAGCCTACATCAAAAATTACCTGGAGGGCTTGTGAAAACACTGATTGCTGAGCCCCACCCATAGAATTTCAGATTCCATAGCTATGAGGGAAGACCTGTGAATTCGCATTTCTAAAAAGTTCCCAAATGATCCTAATGTTGCTGGTCCAGGCACGACGCTTCGGGGACTGCTGCTGTATAGACACACAGATAGAGCAGTTCCCTGGGCCTCGCCCAGTGTTTATTGGGACCACTTACTAGAAATTCACCAAAATTCAGAGAGTCATTCCCTATTCACACTGTAGCCTAGCACTCCCTGTCACTTTTAGAACTATGATTGAAGCAAAAAGCTGCCAGCTCAGGTGCTTTAACTGTACTTGTGTGTAATAGAAAAAAAAATAGTAAAGCAGATTTTGAGGAGGCTATACAACAGATCCTCAACCACAGTAATCAGTGTTTCATAAAGTAAAACAGTCAGATATACTGTATATATTTTGTCTTATACCTATGCTTACCAGGATAATAAAATAACTTTTTTTGTGGTTATTCCTGAGTATAATGTTGATGCAAGTCACAGAAAGTAAGAGAGGCACAGGCTTATAAGTAGCAGAAGTGACTTAGAAACTACTAGCCTCAAAGTATCATGGATAAGTTAAAAATAGACTATTTTACAGTCATAAACTCTTAAGTGACTCTGGGGTGAGAAAATGCAATGGCTGGATAGCCTTTCTGATTGCCGCACATCTAAGGACTTGCGGATCTATGCCAAAGGTAAGCCTCCGCAGTGATATTGAGTGGTTCCCACCCCAGGGCTCTCAGGATAAAGATGGGCATTTTTGACTACAATCAGTGTGAGCCTGCCATGCCTTCAGAGATTCAGTTTCCTTTAGCTTCTCTGCTTGCCCGATTTCTCTCCGGAAACAGGAGGTGTACATACCCACTGTTTCTCCAGTGATAATTCTTTCAGGTTCCTATGGAGGACCCCTAGCCAAATCATCCACCAAAGAAACCTCTTGGTTAAATATCTTCTCTGTGAAAGGCACCTTCTTGGGTTTGAATGAAAATGGTCTACAGGCAAGCTTCTACTCTGCTTTGGAAGGGTAAGAATTGAGATATGGCCCTGGCTGGTGTAGCTCAGTGGATTCAGCATGGGCTGTGAACCAAAAGGTCGGCAAATCAATTCCTAATCAGGGCACATGCCTGGGTTGCGGGCCAGGGCCCCAGCAGGGGGTGTATGAGAGGCAACCACACTTTGGTATCTGTCTCTTTCTACTTCCTTTCCCTTCTCTCTAAAATAAATAAATAAAATCTTTAAACACAAAGAATTGAGATATGGGTAGATCATCGCCTGATAGATTCACAAAATGGACCAAAGATTCACACTTATCTTGAGATGTATGAATCTTCCTTCTGGGCTTGTATAGAAGGTACTTGATGTTGGCTGGAAGAGTTTGAGGGGTTAAAAATAAAAACATGTGAATGTCAGTAAGGGTATTTATGAAGCATCTGAGTATATCCTCACCTGATCACATGGTGTTTCGGCAGCGGGCCACATTTGGGTAGATTTTGGTAGACATAAAGTTCAGGGAGGCTTGTTATTCTGTGAGGGGGCACAGCTGGGGCCTAGGCTGTGTGGAACCATCAGACTGGAGTGAGCAATAACCTTTACCCGCAATAAAGGAACTGCTATTCTGCTCATGTGTGTTTAGACATCTTCCATACTGGAGATCTGCGTGCAGAGAGTTATCTCCATTCCCCATCTTAATCCTCCCAACAATTTAATGTAATAATGAGATTGAATGAAGACTGTGTGGACTATTTCTCAATGTGGCAGCTCTCTGCTGTAGCCTTTTAACATTTCTAATGTCCTTGCTCTTAAGGAATTCCATTTCTTATCTGGCAATGGTTGTGTGATCAATAAAAAGAATAATAAAGTGAGGCTTAGAAGGATGAGGAAAGTTACCCAGGCTATCCATTTATTGATGTGTTCATTTATGTTGTCAGAAAGGAAAAGCTTTTCCTCTACCCTTTTGAGTTCAGTACTTGGGGCCTGTAAATTAAACTGACAAAAGAGAGATTAGCAAGAGGAAAGACAAAATTTATTTGTATATGTAAACAGGAGCACAGAGAAAATTAAAGAAGCTGTTAGAATTCGGAGCTTGTATACCATTCTAATAAAGGTAGTGGGTTAGGATTTCAAGGGATAATAAGTTGTAGAAAATCACTGAGAAATATATAGGGGTAACTGATGGGAGGTAAGCTTTGTTTTAGTAAGGTCTATTTGTGTAAGTTCTCATTCTGCTGCCAGCTTCTCATCTCTGGCAATAGAAGCAGTTACTCTTTCCCCTAGTATGGGAAGCTCCCCATAAGGTGGGGCTTATCATAAGTAAAAACCTTTTGGAAGGCTCTGCTTTTAGGCAGAAAGGGGCATCATTGGACATTTTAGAGTAGAAGATTAAATTGATCTGATCTCTCTTCTTCCAAGAGCTTTCTTGTGCTGAGTGGATGGATGTTAGATCTAAATGGGACAATACTGACTCAGGGGGATGACACTGGAAGCCACCCTAATAGTCCACATAGAAGGTGGCTGTGGTATAGATTAGGATGGAATGATGGGATCAGTATGATACCTTGGATTCAGGATATTCATCAAAGGTGCTACAGATGATAGGATTTGCTGTAATGGATTTGATATGCAGTATGAGAAAAATGAGAATGATTTCTAACTTCCTCGCTAGTAGAAATGGAGAAAAGTGGAGGAGGAGCAGTAGGGTTTGGGGAGACATGAATCCAAGAGTTTTATTTTGACCATGTTCATTTTCATTAGACATGCAAGTGGAGAGAGGCTGGAAAGGAAGTTGGATAGATGAGTCTGAAGCTCATGAGAGAAATTGGGACTGAAGATATTAATGTGAGAATTATAGGATTATAAATGGTTTTATAGACATGTGACTGAATGAGGTTTCCTAGGAAGAGAATTTAGGGAATGAAGCTGAGATTTGACCATACATTTGAAAGAGAGGAAGAGGGAAAGAAATATTCAAACAAGACAAGGAAATAATAGCTGTGATATATACAGAAAACCAGGTATATGTGATGTCCCTGAAACAAAATGAAAAAAGTACTTCAAGCTAGAGGAAATGACATTGTCAAATGTTGCTGAAAACTTCAGTCACACAAACACGAAAGAATTACCTGTTGGATTTTAACCATATGGGGCTTGTAGTTGACTTTGACAAAAACATTTTCTTTGGGAGCATAAAAACCTCCTTGTAGTGTGTTACAAAGATACTGAGAGGTGAGGATGTAAAGACAGTGGCTGTCACTGTATAGATACTGTCATTTATGCACTAATTAAACAACATTTGTTGAGTATTTACTATGGTTTAAATATTCAAATGGTATATGCTTGGTCTAGTGGGGAAAGGCAACATTAAAATCATTATAATACTTCAAGACAGGCATATTAAAATCTGGGAAGGAACCAGAGAAGCCCAAGACCCAGTTTTCCTAAGAAGGCAGCAGATGATCTCATCTGGGAGCTGGAGTAGAAGCCTTCAATAAAGAGGAAGGAGATCAGAAGTGAGGACCACAACTTGAGTAACCATGAAAGCACAAAATGTCATGACCTGTCCCAGAAATATCAAGAAATCCCACATCACTGGGCATGTAAGGAGAGGCATAAGGTAGATGTAGTGATAAGGTTGCAAAGAAACAACTTGGAGAAGCTGGCAAGGTTAGAGTGAGTACAGAGATGTATTCAAAGATCCATTTCACAGGTGTTACATAGGATGGATCACAGGAGAGAGAGACCAGAGACAGAGTCCAATTAGAAAGTTCTAACAGAGCTTCCAGCCAAGATGGAGGTGTACATACATAGGTGAATACCCATTGCTTCCTTGCACAACTGAAAGAAGGATAACAACCAATTAAAAAAAAAAAAACACAACTGCCAGAAAATTGGACTGTATGGAAGTCTGACAACCAAAGAGTTAAAGAAGAAACATTCATCCAGACTGGTAGCAGGGGCAGAGATGGGCAGCTGGGGCTGAGAGGACCCACAGCAAGGCAGCAGCTGGTAGACCAGGTGAATGAGGTGGCAGCGGGCAGACA
This sequence comes from Anoura caudifer, assembly GCA_004027475.1. Classification (NCBI taxonomy): domain Eukaryota; kingdom Metazoa; phylum Chordata; class Mammalia; order Chiroptera; family Phyllostomidae; genus Anoura; species Anoura caudifer. The sequence continues at coordinate 412,854 of PVKU01000187.1, forward strand.
GGGTGGCCCCACATTTGTGTGCGGATAAACCAGGAAGAACAACTAATGAGCAAGACAGACCAGGTAACACAGGGTTCCAGCTCAGGGAAATAAAGGGTTAAAACCTCTGACTGTAAAAACTTGTGGGGGTTCTGCCAATGGGAGAAACTCCCAGACTCACAGGAGAGTTCACTGGAGAGACCCATGGGATCCCAGAATGCACAGAAGCCCACCCACCTGGGAATCAAAACCTGAAAGGGCACAGTCCACTCGTAGGAAGTGAGGGAAGTGGCTGAAAGTATGGCGAGAACTGAACAAAAATGTCATTGTTCCCTCTCTGACCCCTACCCCACATACAGCACCACAATACAGTAACATGGCTTGCCCTGCCCTAGCAAATACCTAAGGCTCCACCCCTTACAATGTAACAGGTGCACTGAGACAAAGAAATATAGCCCAAATGAAAGAACAGATCAAAGCTCTAGTAAGACAACTAAGTGACAAGGAGATAGCCAACCTATCAGATGCAGAGTTCAAAGCACTGGTAATCAGGATGCTGGCCGAAATTATTGAGTAGGGTCACAAAATAAAGGAAGAAGTGAAGGCTCTGCAAAGCAAAATAAAGAAAAATATACAGAGAACCAAATAGGGAAGGGAAGGAAACCAGGACTCAAATCAACAATATGAAAGAAAAGAAAGAAGTAAACATTCAACCAGAACACAATGAAGAAATAATAATTCAAAAAAAAATGAGGAGAGGCTTAGGAACCTCTGGAACAATTTTAAATGTTCCAATATCTGAATGATAGGGGTGCCAGAAGGAGAAGAGGAAAAGCAAGAAATTGAAAATTGATTTGAAAAATAATGAAGGAAAACTTCCTGAATCTGGCAAAAGAAATAGACATACAAGTCCAGGAAGCTCAGAGAGTCCCAAAGTAGTTGGACCCAAGGAAGCACACCCCAAGGCACATCATAATTGCATTAACCAAGATAAAAGATAAGGAATCTTAAAAGCACCAAGGGAAAAGGAGATAGTTACCTGCAAAGGAGTTCCCATAAGACTGTCAACTGATTTCTCAAAAAAGACCTTACAGGCAAGAAGGGGCTGGAAAGAAGTATTTGAAGTCATGAAAGGCAAGGACCTACATCTGAGATTACTCTATCCAGAAAAGCTATCATTTAGAATGGAAGGGTAGAGAAAGTGTTTCCCAGATAAAGTTCAAGAAGTTCATTACCAAGCCTTCATTATATGAAATGTTAAAGGGGCTTATCTAAGAAAAAGAAGATCAAAACTATGAACAGTATAAAATGACTACAAACTCACAACTATCAACAACTGAACCTAAAAACAAAAACAAAAACAAAGCAAACACCTAGAACAAGAACAGAATCACAGAAATAGAGATCACATGGAGAGTTATCAGTGGGGAGGGGGATGGAGAGAATGGGGGAAAGGTACAGGGAATAAGAAGCATAAATGGTAGGTAGAAAAGAGACAGGGGAAGAATAAGAATAGTATAGGAAATGGAGAAGCCAAAGAACTTATATGTATGACCCATGGACATCAGCTAGGAGGGGGAATGCTGAAGGGTTGAGGGTGAAGGGTGGAGGGGGGAAAAGGAGAAAAAAATGGGACAACTGTATTAGCACAATCAATAAATTATACTAGGAAAACAACAAAAACAGAGAAAGTTCTCACAATAATTGAGAGACATGAAAAATCCATAGCAATCTCATGCACATTATCCAGTCCCCATGGATGAACAATTAAGCACATTTTCCATTGTTATGCTATTAACACATTTAATGTGTAACACATTAAATTATATTAACACATGATATTAACACATTTAATAAGTGCAATGACTGTTGAGGCTAAAAATAAATAAAAACACTGTACTTTTTATTCTTTGTTATAATCATGTGGCTGAAAGTTCAATCTGTTTCCTAGATAAATGAGAATATGTGATCTGGATTAATTTCTATCATATTTTAGTAATAGAATGTTAATATTTATACTTGCAACATCAAAAAGAGGAGGTGGTCTCTCTTCAATATCCACATTTTCAACAAAAATAAAGACAGTAAATTATTAGAAGCAATGGTAATTTAATGAGAAATTTACTAGTTTCATCTAGACTTAATGAAGCAAAATGTAGTGAAACATATGCCTGCGTATCAAGTGATTTGTTTATGACAGGTAGGAATGAGGGCATGAGGCTGAATTTTGATCATGGGCCTCAAAGGTATAACTATGATGAGGAAGTTAAAACTGGATGAGATAAATTCCTATGGATTTCCTAGAGTCACTTGTGCAATTGAGGAAGGTAAGGCAATACACAGGGATGAAGAACAGCCAATGCTCTCAGAGGATGCTGGCTTTCATAGTGGTCTTCTGTGTTGTGGCCCAGTTCCTCTGGTTTAGAAGATGGCTTCTTCTTTGTTTTAATTGCACTTTTTGCCATTACCATTCCCCCCTTATAGTCTTCCCCCCCCCGCTGCAATCACCACACTGTTGTCCATGTCCATGTGTCTTTTTTCCTTTTTACTCAGTACCTCCACCCCGTAACCTCCCCCCACCCTTAGCTGTCATCCTGCTCTCTGAGTCTGTCTCTATTTTGTTTGTTAGTTCAGTTTGTTCATTAGATTCCACACCTGAGTAAAATCATGCAGTATTTGTCTTTCTCTGACTGGCTTATTTCATTTAGCATAATATTCTCCAGGTCCATCCATGCTGTTGCAAAGGGTAACCTTTTCTTCTTTTTTTTCCAGCTGAGTAGTATTCCATTATGTAAATGTCCCATAGTTGTTTTATCCACTCATCCGCTGATGGGCACTCGGGCTGCTTCCATATCTTGGTGATTGTAAATAACTCTCCAACAAACATAGAGGTGCTTACGTTCATTCAAATCAGTGTTTCAGGTTTCTTTGGCTGAATTCCCAGAAGTGGAATCACTGGGTCATAAGGCAGTTCCACTTTTAATTTTTTGAGCTCTCTCCATACTGCTTTCCACCATGGCTGCACCAGTCTGCATTCCCACCAATATTGCAAAAAGGCTGCATTTCTCCACATCCTTGCCAGCACTTGTTTTGTTGATATATTGATGATGGCCATGGTTTCTTAAAGGGCAAGATGTTCTGTTGCTATTGTTGCAGTTGTGAATTAGTTAGTATTATCTGCCTGAGTGCAAACTTGATCATAACTATTCATGTTAGAGTGGATTAAATAGTGAAATTGGCTTACGTGCATTATTGTGTCAATGAAGAAAATATTTGGATAGTTGAATTCTAGTCTTGACTCTGTTATTGACTAGCTATGTTAACTTTATTTAACTCACCTGGCCTTTAAATTCCTGATCAGTAAACTTATAACCTGAGTTCCTCCTGCAGTAATAATCTGATAAGCCTGTGAATCACATGAATACAAATGTGGATGGTATTTGCAGTGGGTACCAGCTATCCACTTGCCACTAGGTGAGGGAGAGGAACGCTTGACTGGAAGCTGTGATTTCCCAAAGAGATTGTTAAAATTGTCCAGCTCAGGAAAGCTGAGACAGACCACAGAAGTTTGATATCTAGCCCTCAATATTGAAAGAGCAAATTAATATTCATGTTTAGGTTTAAATATCATTATGATACAAACCTTCATCCTAATTATTTTTTGCTGAAAACTGTAGCCCAGGGTATGTCACATTCCTCCCCTATTTACACATTTCTGAGAGTGCTTCATGTTCCTACAATTCATTTCTTAACACAGCTTCTGAAACCATTCAAGTTTGTCCCCAAGTACCGTGTCACATGTACCTCCAACACACCCTCTAAAACCACCATTCAACCTTCCTGCTGCTCTCTGAGCACAGCAGGCACTCTCCTCCACTGTGTCTTTGTACGTGTATCTCGTATGTGATTAGCTTTCTCCTCCCTAAATTACTGTCCCAAGACCAGCAATATCGACATCATCTGGGAACTTGTTAGAAATATAGACGCTCGGGCCCAATCTCACATCTCCTGGATCAGAAAGACTGGGGGGTGGACCCTGGCAGCCTGTGTTTTAACAAGCCCTCTCCAGTGGTTCCAGTGTTTGAGAACTGCTAGCCTAGAGTACATTTTTCTATCACTCTCTTTAAGCAAATATTGGATTGAATTAAAGGGACAGGATCTCCTTGAGAGCCAAGAACACTTCTTTGCCATCTCACTCTCTTCAGGGCATCGTACGCTACTTGGCCCATAATTAAAGCTCAATAAATGCTTTCTATGCCAATAAGTCAGTTAATCAAATATATTGTTCCTGCCCTTGAGGGATCAGAAATTTGTTTGCAGAAGAAAAAAATATATAACCCTATAGATTAACAAGAAAGTGACTTATTACCATCTATAATAAAATGCTAGATTCTATAATAAATGCTAGGTACTGTCAATGGGAAAAAATTAGATTAGAGTTTCAGATGAAAGAAAGATTACTTGTGATTAAGTGACCAGGAAAGAGTTTTGCCACATAAGTGGCGGGGTGTTGAAAAGCACAATAAACTGTTATGAAGCAGTCTGAACTGATGGAGGCATGAGTTTGTGTGAAGTATGAGTAGTAGTTAACGCTGGATTGCAGACTGTTCAGATGGGACCTGATGTGATAACCAAAGAGAATGTCTGGGGTGATAGCCAGCTCTGCATTTAGATAATATGGAAGGCTGATCCCCAAAAGAATAGAGATCCAGATAACTGGAGTTTGATTGAACTGGAATCTGACATAACACAGTGAGTAATGCTATGGATAATCTATGCGGCTATTAGCCTGCCACAAAAATCATTTTGGGTTGTGAGCATTTGGTTCTGTACGAAGCCAAAGGAAGACATGGCTTATCTCTTTAACAGAATGGTTCATTGTTCATTATTCTGTGGTTGTCTTTATTTAAGATATTTTAGAAATATTAGTATGCTTTACTTAAATCTTAGCAGCTATAGCTCTTTTCAACAGATTGTCTAAGGGAACAGTCCCATTTGTCTTTGGAAAAAGGCAAGGAGAAAAGAAAAGATTGGAACATGTGTTTCTGCCTAGATAGCAACAAAATATGTGGTGAGTTTCTCATATGTGGTGAGTTTCTGTCTTTAAAATGTATTTTCTATAGCCCTGTGTGTATGGGCATGTCCCAGGACTTTTATAAAATGGTGCGTGTGTGTGTGCAAGTGGTATCTTATTGGACTGTTTGATGGATTTTAAAATACATTTGTTGGTTCGGTAGATAGACTAGGTATGCGATATCATCAGCATTATTTCTCATATAAACATGGGGAAATGATTGTACAGTCTGGGCATTTATTTGGCTATTGTGTGTAGAATGTCCATTTTATTTACTTCTGAAATTGAGTGATCTGCCCTTGATCTTGGATACTTCCACTGGGATACTCAAGATGCTCATTTGCTTTCTTCAGCCTCGGACATGGTACAGTTTGCCTCCTCTTTTCTTGCCAAGAGTTAATAGCAACTTTATAAATTAGGATGGCTTTACAGAATTATAAGTGACACACATTCTACCACCAGATTTGCCCAAAGAACCTGAAATAAAATTTTGAAAGGAAATGGAATGTCCTTTTTTGTGACTACATTAGAATTTTGCATGCAGCATTATGCCTTTTCTCCTAGAGGAATTAGCCATGTGGAACTGAAGCCATTAGCAAGTTCTTCAGTGGATAAATACTGTCGCCTGGGAAAAAAAGGCAGAAAATGCACTCTCTCTGCCTTTTAGAGAAGAAAGGGAGAGAGCAATTTGAGTAGTTGTGTTTACCAGATATTGGTAGAACCTTTTATGACTTCAAAATCAACTTTTGCCTCTTGTTTGTATGATGACAGAAGGAAAACGACTTCTGTTGAGTTAATTAGGCAGTATATCTCTTTCTCTTTTTTAATCTTTATTTTTATTGTTGACACTATTACAGATGCCTCTCTTTCCCCCTTCTTTGCACCTCCACCTCGCTCCCTCCCCTTCCCTCTGGCTCATATTCCTTTTTAATGTGGTAACTAGTTGGTTCCAGAATTGGCAGTGATAGACCCAACTTTCATTTGCATTGTCATAGGACACTTTTATGGGCTAAATCGATGAAGATATTATGCTGCAACATGGTGTTTAGTTTGTCTCCCCAGAGAGCGTGTGGATTAACTTGAGGCTGACACTACTTAGGTAATCTCAGCCAGTCAGGAAGAAGCAAAGAAAAATTGGATTGGCAAAATGATCTTTGAAAATGTATAAGGCTTGTTCTCCTGATAAATTGGAACTGCATAAGACCTAATTTGTGAAACTGAAAAAAGTAGTCGTCATCACCCCTGACTGGTTATGGCTCAGTGGATCGAGCACTAGCCTGCAAACCAAAGGGTTGCCGGTTCGATTCCCAGTCAGGGAACGTGCCTGGGTTGTGGGACAGGTCCCCAGTAGGGGGTGCATGAGAGGCAAACTGTACATTGATGTATCTCCCTCTCCTTCTCCCTCCCTTCCCCTCTATCTAAAAATAAAATAAATAAAATCTTTTTTAAAAAGTAGAAGGCATTAAAAATAATTTTGCCTTTTGAAGCATGCCTTTTTCTTTACCTGATAAATATGACTGGTTAAATTTTAAACTCATCCATGTTACTTGAGTGCAATTGTCAGGAATTCACCTTACCTGTCATTTGAATCACAAATATTTTAAGCAGTGTGGAATAGTTTTTATTGGAAAAATTAGAAACTAAATATTTAGGCAAAGGGGCAGGACTATCAAAATGAAATAGGAAAGATTACTTTCTGCAGCCTGTTGGATTAGGTATCCCACGTATTCCATAATTTTTCTGTCTTGGCCCTTAACACAAAACCTTATAATTAATTACCTTTTGATTCATCTATATTGCCCACTAGGACCACAAACTGCTTGAGTTCAAAATTGTTGCCATTTTATTTACCTCTCAATCCCCAGCATATTCACAGTGCTTGGCACAAACTAAGCACTCCAAAAATGCTTAAAGAAAAAAAAGAGAGAGAGAGAGAGAAAACAGACCTTTCCATGAGAACCCCTTGTCCATGTGGCAGCAGACAAATCAATTTTTCTCCCTAATATTTTGGAATTTTTGAATCTGTAAAATGACTCTCTTCCAGCTCTAATAGTCTGGGATTTGATAATTTCCGCAATCACATTTTCTTTAATAAATTTTGCACGACATTAGCTATTTTTATATCAGATATTACCTTGCTCTAATTTCTTTCTCACCCTCGGAAATAAAAGTATCAAGTGAATTTCCCACTTTTGTAAGTTATTGATACACGTCACTGTTGGGTATCTCCGTGATTAACTTTCATACTGCATATTGAACAGGAGCCTAGGAAAGAGATCGCGTATCAGTGCCCCCTGCCTGTATAGACTGTTAGATGAAGAAGTACTTGTCACAGGATGATACTGGGTGCATGGAGTCCCTAATTTCAAAAGCATAGGTAGTAGCTGTTCATTTTTCTCAGGTGAGTTGAGTTTAGAGAGGGCGAGGCCCACGAACTGAGTAGAAGAGACCCAGGTTTTAACTGATCAGATGAAACTTTAACTAACAAGTAAATGTTTTTCAGAGCATGAAAAGCATATTGGTTCATTATGAAAGTTTTTTTGAGGAACATAGGAGAACATGGATAAGAAATAAATACCATTTTCAGTAATATTTTAGTACCATTAAAATGTTGAACATGACTTTCAACGTTTTAATACATTTCCATGTTGCAACACTTTCTAATGCAAATATGGATTTTCCTGTTATGCAAATATGGATTTAAACTTCCTGTTTCTATGAACATTAAATGACAGGATTTAGGCTGTTTTGTAACACATTTAATTTACAACATGCAGTCTGTTCTCTAACATGCTGCTGTGTTTTGTACAAAATTAAAAACCTCATGGTAGCCCTGGCTGGTGTAGCTCAGTGAATTGAGCACGGGCCTGTGAACCAAAAGATCACGGTTTGATTCCCAGTTAGGGCACATGCCTGGGTTGCGGGCCAGTTCCCGGCAAGGGACACACGAGAAGCAACCCCACATTGATATTTCTCTCCCTCTCTCCTTCCCTTCCCCTCTAAAGATAAAATAAATTTTAAAAAATCTTTTAAAAAAAGAAAGAAAGGGAAAAAAACCCCTCATGGTATCAAACCTATCTTAAAATAACTGTCAATGGAGAAAAGAGGTTAGGGGTAGAGACATTCAGATTCTTGATATATAAAATTTTATTTCCCATAAGTATTTTCATTAAAAAACTGTGAATATATAATTATAAAACCTACAATAGACATAAAAATCTCACTTTTAAATATATCTTGCTTTTGTCCCAAGGCAATGGCCTTCTGTCCTCTCTCTGTTACTCCATCAGTCTTATTTATCCATTTTTCTGTAAATGCCATCACTTCGCTACATTTATTAACTGCCATTAGGACAAGGCACATTTTCTCCTTTGGACTGTTTGTTCTCTTGCTGATCTTATAGGATTGTAACCTGGGACAGTCAGCATTTTATCAGTTCTCTTTCCTAATTAATTGTTTTGCATTCTGTTTATGAGAATGTAGAGCTCTTTCATTGTAAGAGAAATTCCTGCAGCACAAATATTCTTTCTTCTTTGCTCTTAAGTTTTCTCCTTCCACATTCTTAAACGGCTGGATGGTAGTTCGGTATATTTGCATCATTATTTATTGAATTGGTCTTACCTTGTTGGACATAGGAGTTGTTAAGGAAATGCAGAGCCATGATCACTAAAGCGTTAAGAATCAAAAAACAAAACTAAACAACAAAAAGCTAGCACCTTGCTTGGACTCCATGAGTTCCCGTTGCCTTGTTTCTGGTCACAGTTCATCCTTCATCCTTTCAGTACAGAAACTTTTTTAACATAGTGCTTGGGTGAGGAGAGTGTCCATTTTTCCTCCAAGGCAAGTCATTTCGGCATTGAGTAGCATCTGGGTTGGGTATTAGTTGCAATGTTATGGGGCTTTAAACCTGGTCAGTATTATTTCTGGGATTTGAATTATAACCATTCTCATAATACTGTTGCTCAGCTTGCACCTACTATTGCTGCTTCTGTGGTTTGCCTTTGCTCCCTCTGATGTTTAATTTTATGTGTTAACTTGACTGGGCCAGGGAGTACCCAGATATTTGATCAAACATTTTTCAGGGCATGTCTGTGAGGGTGTTTGTGGATGAGATTAATTAACAGTTGAATACTCGACTGAGTAAATCAGGTTGCCCCCCTTCACGTGGGTGGGCATCATCCAATAATTTGAAGGCCAGAATAGAACAAAAAGGCTGCCGTTCCCCTGAGTGGGGAGGAATTCCTTCTGCCTGAATTGCCGTCTTACCAGAGTATTGTTTTTTTTCTTGTCTTTGCAACTGAACTGAAACATCTGCTCTTCCTGAGTCTTCAGCCTGCTGACCTCCAGACTAGAACTACACCATCGGCTCTCCTGGGTCTCTAGCTTGCTGACTCACCCTCCAGCTCTTGGGACTGGTCAGCCTCATAATTGCATGAACCAATTCTTTATAGTAAATCTCTTTTTATCCTACTGGTTATGTTTCTCTGAAACACTCTCACTAATACACTTCCTATAGCCCTTTCTGCTGCCTTATAGAACTCCAAAGCTAAGGGCATAACCCTATACTCCTGGTGATACCACCTCTTTTTGCTAATCTTTCCTGATCAGTTAATAGCTATTTAGGTCACCTATAAATAATTTTGTTCATAAAGCTTTACAGGCTCATCCACTGAGGAACATGGAGTCTATTTCTTTGGGATTAGACCAGAAGGTATTTAAATCGATAGTCAGTGCCTCATCAAATACAATTTTTCTTTAACCCTTCACCAAATGCCCCCAAATGGGACATGGGCCTTTAAAGTATTAGTTTCAGTTGATTTCCCTGCATTCTCAAGCATCTCTGCCGAGTTGGGGAAAGATGCCTCCTCTCTTGGCCCAAGCTGGTCCCTTTTGTTGTAAGATTTGGCACAAAGGGAAAGGCTCTGGAGAAATACGTCCCTCTCCTTCATGGTATTTTTACTGGCCATTTGATGCATTACTCAAGTGGAGACTTTGAAGAGTTGGAACACTAAGAAATCCCCAGAATATAAGAAAGTATGGTGGCAAAAAAAAAAAAAAACAAATATGCAAAGAAATGGCCTAGATTCAATGCAGCAAAATCTCACCAGACATGTTGATAACAATTTTGAGTCACTGACTCTCTCAGGGCAAGGGATGAAACATGTTCTGCTAGATGGGAATAAAACTAAAAGTCATTTGATTGAAATCCCAGTATAAACAGAAGCTGAGAAATTTCCTCATGGTTCTCAATCTAACCACCCTCTTCTTTAGATGAGAAAAGTGAGGCATACAGAGGTCAAATAATACCCTAGTGTTTTATTTTGAAGATCCCATTTAGGTCTATTTGAAAACTGCTACTAAAACTGAGGGAAATCGTTAATTTTAAATGTTCACATTAAAATCATTATTTACCCATTTGCTGATTATCCTTACCTCCTTTCCTTGAGTTGAGCACATTAAAGACACTGGAGTTAGTTATAGATAGAGGTTAATTTTATGTCTGTCTGTCTTCTGGTATCTATTAACGCTAATAAAAGAACTTTCAAATCATATTGAAACTGTTCTTAAAATTGACATTTTAAAGAAAATGTCATTTAAGTGCTGTAGAATATACTTTTTTATACACATTCCTTACTAAATGTAATATTTTCTAGGTAGAACAATCAGATGGACAAGAAATCCTTGGTTAGATCTGTTAGACAGCATAAGTATGTATTCATCATTAAATTAAGATGAAAATATAATTATACATTTAAAGCATTTGATGTTTCCAGCCTTTAAAAAGTGTCAACATTTAATCACATCTGAAATTTGCAGGATAAAATTTTGAAAGCCATCAATTATTAATATTATTTCAGGGGGAAAAAGTCACTTTGCCACAGAACTTACATTTTTCTCTCATGAATTGAGTCTGATTCAGAATATTCACTATAGTGAAGTTTAAACATGATAGACTCTAGCTTCTTCCATGAAAATACTATTCAATGAGTTTCTACTTTGACACTGAACTGACCTTGTAATTAATGTTGTACACTATCCTTTCATTATATGGCAGATTATAAAATATGACTTATTGGCAGCATAAAGGCCCAAAGTTCTGAAATGCAATTTATAACCATAAAAAGGACTGTGCTTTGAGTGACAGCTAAATTTGAATAGATTGGGTTAGTGTTATATTATGAAACATGAATAATGAAGCATTTTAAGCTCAAGCTTTTGGTTAAATCATTAATATGCTTGTTTTAGACAAAAGTCTGCATCCATCATGTGGCCAATAAGATGTGTATGAATGCAAACATTTGTATTGTGTAAAATAATTAAAATGAAAACTAGTTTTCTATATGAATTCTCACCTTTTAAAAAGAATTCAAATCACTTAATGTGCCAGAAATAGGCTTATTAACTTAAAGGTGTATATTACCATTGTGTTTAAGCTGTTAATATAAGCTTGAATAGTCTCTCTGAATTGAGGCAGGCAGACATTTGGGGTTGTGGTAATGAGAGGTGGCCACAGACCGCTAGAATGGGTAGCTGGGTTAAGGGCTAGTCTTTATGAGATTCATGAACAGGCCCTACCAATGCTCCTGGACATTCAAATAGATGGAAACCCTGCTTATAATTAAGTGCACCTGAGTCTATTTTACATCTAAACACAAAATGCATGTTGCCTGAGTGGGTGTTTCTTTTTTAAGGGAGGGGGAACAGTTTGATAGTTGCTGAATTTTTTCAGGAATAAAGCAACAATATTCAGAACTTCACTTGGAGCTGTTTCCCATGTCAAGAAATGAAATCTTGGAGAGCAGTGCCACCCCTGGCACTTGAGTGTTCCACACAAGTCACCTGCCTTCAGTTGGCATTTGGAAATGGCCACATTCATGGGGATTCTACACAGAGGGGCAAGTGTCTAAACCTCTTCGACAGATGTCTTAGTGTGGCCATGCCAATTTTGACTCATTCAAAAGCATTTTCAAATTACATAAACATTGTATATAAATTATTTTATTTACCCCTGGATTATCACTAGAGCACTCTACCAACTAAATTATGTATCTGTTCATTCCACTTCAGATTAGGAACTGTAGGTGTTACCAAATATTTGTCCTACACAGGCGGACATTTGTCTTACACAGTTCAGAATGACAGCTCTAAGCCCGCTGTGCTTTCATTTAGTGTTAGAGCACATAACCCGACAGCACTGTCTCCTGGGGCTGGCTGTCACTTAACTGTACATTTGATGTTACGCCAGTTGCTTCACCTTTTCAGGTTTTAGTTTCTTAATTTGTAAGATGAGGCTAACATTAATAGTGCATTTATCATGGGATTAGCGTGGCCGTAATGGAGCACGTAACACGATTACAGCAAATACAATGATCGGCAAATGTTACATATCAGTAGTATGTTATATTACCTCCCCATGAGATCAAAAGTGTATTTTCCACATCAAAGAGTAGGTAGTACAAAAGTCCTGCCTGCAGTAACAGACCTGCAGTAGGCCAGGAGAGAGGATAGACCATTTTTAATTTCCCCTCCCTTTTTGCTAAACAAGTCTCTGGCTTTGCCTCTTCCGTAGTTGCCCGCCCCCCCCCACCCCAAATTTGGAGGAGCGCGGTACTGTGGCAAGTTCTATCGTAACTGCTCTCCAATGACGAAAACACACAGTACTTTAACAGGCACCGGGCCTGTCATCTTAGCTCCCTTTTTTCCATCAGTAATATAAATGACAATCCTATTCTTTTGTTTCCAAGGGTAACCTGAATGAACAGGCACTAGAAAAAAAAAAAAAAAACAGAAGAAAGTAATGGTTACACAAAGATTGTGCCCATTGAGCAACTGATACAGGCTGATCAACTAGCTGAGTTTCTCTTAACTGTTTACTGGGACCTAGACACAGGTTTCTCCACTTAGCTGTGTATACAATGGGCCTTTTTTTTTTAAGATAATGTGAATCTGAGGCCAATCTAAGTCATGAGCAGTAGTTACTTGAGGTACATTTTGAAAAACTTGTGTATGTTCTATTTCAGCAAGCCTATTGAGAACACATTTTATTTTTTTAAAGCAAAACATTTACACACACTAGTCATTAGACGCACTTCACATTGTGCAGTGATCAATCATTAGAACCTCAGAAATCAATTGCTTTATAGAGCGTCACATTATAATGGAAATGTCATCAGGAGTGGAAGACACACCTTCAAGCAAGGCACTCGTGTGGTTTTGTTTTTGGCTAACTGATAGAATCACCATAAGAAGAAAGATTCCTCTCTTAGTAAAACTCACTTAATGGTGGATCACCACTTGATATGTAATCTCTTTTCTCATTCTACTTTATACCTACATTTATTCCAGTGCTAATTACTGTGAGGTAGGTATGAGACACTTTATTCCTATGTTACAATTCTCATATCTGCCATCGATTATTTCTCATTTATTAGCATCTACACACATATATATAGTGATTTTAAAGAGTGTGCTGTACATTTGCTGGAATACTAATGAATTCTTAATCATTTCAATACCTCAAAACAGCATTGCTACCATGGGCAAGTGCTACCGAGTTCAACAGTAATCACAGGAATTAACCTAAAGGCAGTTAAATCAGATGAAAAGCAATTTCTCTGAATTATATTCCACAACTTTGGGATCAATATATACCAGATGATAAAGCGCTGTTTTAAGTTATCAGTGATAAATCACGTGTTTACGAACCCCAACATTTTCCCAAGTTATTTTAAGACATTTACATTTCTGATTGAAATAAAAACATTTAGTCTTATAAATCTGAGAATAACTACCTTTTCAAAAAAAAGTAAGCAGTTGCTGAATGCATAGGAAGATTTGTATAAGTTAGGACCATTTTCTTAATTTCTATTAATGCCTTTATTGGTTGCATTTGATGTGGATTGTTTTCTCTTTCTTATCCTAAGAGGGCTGCATCGTGTTTCACATCACACTGCTCATTTAAATAAATATGGATAGAGTAAGCATCTAAATTGTAACTTTTTGTCATGTTCCATTTCATGGGTAGTCTACAGTCCTATTTATTACTTAAAAATATAGATATAATATTCATTTGCTCTCAAATATACTAAACTCTGTTATACAACATAAATGCAATATGTAGCTTTTTAAATGCATGTATACACTTAAATGTATGACTTTTAATGGTATGGGCATCTACGTTTTCCTGTCTGCCCCTCATCCGCCTCATTTTTAAATGAATTAGGAACATTATATAAAGCTAGTATAAACTTAATAAACAGAAACATAATCATCCTATTATTCATTCTACCTATCATATGCCAATAAAATTTTACACTTTAAGATAGTTACAGTAAAATATTGTATGAAAGCACTGTTTACACTGATTATTATATCTATAAAAGTGTTAATTCCTTTAAATACAGGAATGAAATTTCAGCTTGTTAAAATAGCTTTAAATTTATAGTGCAATATGATAGAATATTTTAATAGGCATTTTCAGTAATAGGAAAATTAGAAATATTTAGAAGAAAATAATTTGATAAATATTAAGTACAAATGGGGTTCACAGGTTATGTAAAGTTCTGAGAACCAATTTCAAGGGGAGAAAACAGTGACAGTAATGATGATGCAGGAGAGAACAAGAGTAACAGTGAGTGTAGATTGAGGTTATGCCATGTTTCTGCCCTGGGCTGAGTTTGCTACATGCCATTCCTATTTATTAGGTTTGTAAGGTCCCTCATAGCAATCTGTCCAACAAGAGGTTTAGAGAGTTTAAGTGTACAATACACACTTCTTGCCCAAACTTTTGAGGGAAAAATAAGTACGCATATTATACATGGGTATAATAATGGGTATAATAATCCCACGTATAATGGGCACAAAACTTGGGCACACATTATACACAGCGAAATACGGTAATTTACCCAGTGTCACAGACCCATTGAGTACTAAAACCTAGATTTGAATTCCAGTCTTCTGATGACATCAGTATGGTCTTTTAATGACTACTGCCTTTTTAAAAATATATTTTATTGATTATGCTATTACAGTTGTATTTATTGCTCTCTACCCTGTACCTCCTTTATTTTGCTTTATTCTCCCTCTTTATTCTCCCCTTTATTCCTCTCCACCCTGCACCCCCACTCCCACCAGCATTCCCCTCCCTTACATATAAGTTCTTTGGCTTCTCCATTTCCTATACTATTCTTAACTTCCCCTTCTCTAATTTGTACCCACCATTTATGCTTCTTATTCCCTGTACCTTCCCCCATTCTCCCCCTCCCCTTCCCCACTGATAACCCTCCATGTGATCTCAATTTCTGTGGTTCTGTTTTTGTTCTAATTGTTTGCTTAGTTTGTTTCTGTTTTTAGGCTCAGTTGTTGATAGTTGTGAGTTTGTTGTCATTTTGCTGTTTATAATTTTGATCACTTTCTTTTTCTTAGATAAATCCCTTTAACATTTCTTATAATGAGGGCCTGGTGATGATGAACTCCTTTAACGTGACCTGATCTGGGAAGCACTTTATTTCCCTTTCTGAGTGATAGCTTTGCTGGATAGAGGAATCTTGGATGTAGGTCTTTGCCTTTCTTGACTTCAAATACTTCTTTCCAGCCCCTTCTTGCCTATGAGGTTTCTTTGGAGAAATCAGCTGATAGTCTTATGGGAACTCCTTTGTAGGCAACTGCCTCCTTTTCTCTTGCTGCTTTTAAGATTCTCTCCTTATCTTTAATCTTGGCTAATGTAATTATGATGTGCCTTGGGATGTGCTTCCTTCGGTCCAACTACTTTGGGATTCTCTGAGCTTCCTGGACTTCCTGGAAGTCTATTTCCTTTGCCAGATTTGGGAAGTTTTCCTTCATTATTATTTTCAAATAAGTTTTCAATTTCTTCCTCTTCTCCTTCTGGCACCCCTATGATTCTGATGTTGGAATGTTTCAAGTTGTCTCATAGGTTCCTCAGCCTCTCCTCATATTTTTGAATTTGTGTTTCTTCATTCTGTTCTGGTTGAATGTTTATTTCTCTCCTCTTCTCTGAACCATTCGTTGATTGTAGTCCCTGTTTCCTTCCCTTCACTGTGCATTTTCCTTTAATTCACTTTTCATGGCCTTCACTTTTTCTTGTATTTTGTGACCATACTCAAACATTTCTGTGAGCATCCTGATTACCAGTGTTTTGAACTCTGCTTCTGATAGGTTGGCTGTCTCTTCATTATTATTTGTATTTTTTCTGGAGCTTTGATCTGTTCTTTCATTTGGGCCATATTTTTTTGTCTCAGCACACTTGTTACATAGTAAGGGGTGGAGCCTTTGGTATTCACCACGGCGGGGCAACCCATGTTGCTGCATTGTGGTGCTATATGTAGGAAGGGGTCCGAGAGGGAACAGTGCAACTTACTCAGCTCTCAGCCAGTTTTCAGTCACTTCCCTCACTACCTGCAAGCAAATTGAGCCCTTTTGGTGCAGATTTCTGGGTGGGTGGGCTTGTGTATATTCTAGGTTCCTGTGGGTCTCTCCAATGAACTCTCCTATGAGGTTGGGAATTTTTCCTGCCACCTCAACCCCCATGGGTTTTTACAGCTAAAGGTTTTGAGGCTTTATTTCCTTGTGCTGGAGCCCTGTGTTGTGTTGTCTGTCTCACTCCCCAGTTGTTCCTCCTGGCTTATCTGCAGGGAAATGTAGGTCCACCTGGTCCACCAGCTGCTGCCTTGCCATGAGTCCTCTCTAGCCTTGCTGCCTGTTTCTACCCCTCCTACTGGTCTGGATGAATGTTTCTTCTTTAACTCCTTGGTTTTTGGACTTCCATGCAGTTCGATTTTCTGGCAGTTCTGTTTTTTTTTTTTTTTTTATTTCTTATTGTCTTTCTCTTGGGTGTGCAAGGAGGCAAAGTATGCCTACCTAGACCTCCATCCTGACCATAAGTAATGATCACTGCCTCTTCAATATAAAGCTCAAAATCTAGGTGAAAAGAAGGGGAAAAAACAGAGAAAATGTTATACAACAGAATAGAACAAAATATAAAAATATGCAAACACTTACATATGATGTCTTTATATCTCAACCATAGAAAAGACTCTGATATAAACATATTACATAATTCATGGAGAAAAAGTGTTAATTACACTGTGCATATGTTTGATCATCTCTGGCAACCAAGCTTTGAGTTGTAGGAATAGATGTAGAAGACTAAGCCTTTGCCTCAAGAAAGTTAAAAAAATAAAGACAAAAGGATGAACAGGAGCAGGGAACTGAGTACAATGTAAAGTTCTGCTAAAGCAGTTGAGACACTGGCAGATGGCTGATTGCTGTAGGTAAAAGAAACACGGTACAGGGATACAAAGTCATAAATGGAACTCTTTGAAAGAGAAAAGAGCAGGAGGGAAGCAAAGATGGTTCCCAGCTGCCCAAAGGCAGGAATTGAACAAACAATGCAGAAGGGCTGAACCTTTGAAGGATGCACTCAGGTAGGAAACTTGAGTCAGAGAAGAGGAAGCAAAGGAAGACCCTCTGAAGAAAAGATTAAAAATAGTATTTTAATAAGCAAATTGGCAGACAGCAAAAGATATATCATGCTATGGTTCCTCATTGCAGGAGAGGACAAAGTGGGGTTATTTGTCCTAAAAAGCATAGATTTTAAAAGAAATTGTAGAGGAAGAAGTGATGAAAATATGTATTAGTAGAGAAAAGATGGCCCAGAGGTTTTAAGCTTCCCTGTGAGATAAAAAAAAAAAAAACATTTATACTTTCTCTAGTAGCCAAAGGATATCTGGGAAAATATCAGACAATGATTTTCTCTTTTTTCATATAATTGGTTAAAAAGTAGACCATGTGATTGAAGTTTATCAGGCAAATGAGAAAGAATGAGAAAGAAAGTTGGGTCATCTGATAACTAACTGTGTGCCCCTTGTGCAGTTTTCAAAACATGTCTGTAATAGCAGCTTCTCCAGGAGGGAAGATGTTATTTATTTATTTTTTTATTTCTCCTTTCCAGAATGGAAATTAACCCACAAATTTGATTAGGAATAGATCCTAGAGAAAAGTAAATGCATTGAATTCAGAAGTAACATAAAATTAGATCATATTTAGTTATGCATGAGGTTGGATAGTGATAAAATGAGGATAAAGTGACATCGTTTGTTAGCCAGCTTGGGTCCTTTTATGCAAATGGTAGGAAAGAGGCATTCACTGTAGGGTACATCCTTAATGTCAATTTATTTCTAAAAGCCATTTTCATAGGCCACACTACAGGCCATGAACGTGAACGTGCCTTCCAAATTTAGAGGCCTAAACCTTCTCCATACATGGCAATATACTTGGAGAATAATTGTGAAGATGATGATTCTGGAATTTCTTAATGTCCCCCATCATTAGCAGAGATTAAAACTATATTCAACATTCTATATTTACCAAGGCAATAAAGGGGACTAATCTATGTTAAAGGGGTTTTAAAATGCATAGATGAACCAAACAAAATGGTTTTGATTTAAGCTTCATAAAAATAAATTAAATTAATCAAATGATTCTATTTTATGGATGTTGGCATTGAAGTGAGTGTATTTAGCCCAAGGAGAATAGCAGAAAATAAAGTATGGATATGGCAAACCAGTTATTCAAATAATTATATTGTTTGATTTAACAACCTTGTGTTAAAGGAACTACTATGTGAGCAAGTATTCTGGGAGCAAGTGATACTAACATTACATGGTGAATAGTTGTCATGTGGTCAAAAGAGAACATGAATAGATATAGAATGAATTAGAAAATTTGATTTTTTTAAATATAGACACTTGACATCATCACTTCAAATTACCAAGTCAAACAAGATAATTTATAAAGATTGGATTATTAATAGATTACTATTAGATCAGATATTATTGTGCTATTATTATTACTAGAATGGCCATACCATCAGTATACTACCTGGCATAAAACTAGTAATTTCCATCATTTGTGCTTTCATTATAAAATCAGTAAAAGCTAAAGTAGAACAAATGAATGATTTTTCTGCATCATGGACTGACATTTGAAGTGTAGCTAACTATGGTTTTTATCAGTAATTAAGCTTTATTATTCCCCTACAAAAGCACTGTAGCTATGCATACACATACATATATATCACACACGCATAGTCTCTAAGGCTCCCTGTAGATATTTTCCTTAAAGATCATATTATCTACATAGATGTGGTTTTAAATTTATGTTTGTGTTCTTTGTGTATTGTCACTCCTGGCCTGGCTGCCATGAACCCATTGCTAACAGTGTGAGGAAGAGGTAGCGAGCCTGAATCCAGAGTGACTTTTCTGCAAACCCCTTTGTTAAGAATAAGGGGGTAAAAATATGGCATGGCCCATGGTGAATACGGGTGTAAGACAGATGTTGTAACCCCCGCTCCATCACTTGCTGAAGTTTACTTGGCAATTTTTTATTTTCTGAACCATGAAACATACAGAATGCCTCCCCCATCAGCTCTGCTAATATAATTGAATGATATGATAGAGAAAAGACTTTGTACAGTGTCAAGTGTGTTAGGTCAACATTAGGAATTTAGTTCTTACAGTGTTTTCATCTAAGGTGTATCTCTATCCACATAAAATTCATTGTTTCAGTCATTTTATATCTCTGATCTCTCTATAGAGGTCCCTGATTGCCCCTAGGATATGAAAATTTGCTCTTTCTAAATATTTGTTAGTAGAAGTTCAGTGACTGTTTCTGAGTAGGCTACACTTGAATACTTTCTGTTTGTTTTTGATAGTTTTTTTCATATTAAAGCCATCCAAACTGAATTCCATGAAAGCTATCGGTATTTTAGCAGATTTTAAACAGTAATGTTTGAATATATTAGAAATATGCAAGCGTATATTACATATGGCATCTACAGACCAGTGCATGGTTGGTGGGTCAAAGGGACTTTTGCTAAAGTCTTGGAAAAATCTGCTTGTTTAATGATAGTTGAATGGCTTGTGCTACAGGCGTACAGTTTTTCTTTAAGTGATTGAATCAAGTGCCTAATAACCTCTGTGGTAAATGTAACTGGGACCTAACAACTTGAAAATCACTTCTCCAAGGCAACATCTATAACGTTATTTTTCTTTTCTAATGTGATAACAGTCTTATAGACTATCTTATGCTCAGGTTTGAAATGGATGCCTTTGCTCTATTTTTTACTAGAGCTCTCAGAATGTTCTTTAATACTTACAAGAGTTTTCCATTGTTATCAGTGTCTCCTAACCGTGGCCTCCCATTTTTTTCTTGGTAATAATAATTCTGGAATTATCCAAATTAACAACAAATATTTATCTCCTTGCTAGAATCTTGGAAACTATTAAGGAAGCCATTGAGCATAATTTAGTGGAGTTTCCATTTAGGAGCTATCTCAAAGATGTACAGTTCTATTTTATTGCAGGGGCTCTGAAATTAGAGACCTGAGTTCAAATCCCAATTCCACCACTTTCTAACTATGACATTGGTCATGTTTTATTTTTGAAGTTTTGGATTCTCCATCAGTAAAATGAGGTCGATGGGATGATGAAGTCAGATAACACATGTGAAACATTAGGACTAAGTTAAGGGATTTATTATTTTTAATTTTGATGATACATGACACATGTCAAGGATCATGCTAAGCACCTGGGATACAGAGATTCCTGACTATATATGACCCCAACTTTAAGAAAGTTATAATCTAGCATAGCATGCAGCCATGTAAACTGCTTATCATTTTGCCTGACACATAGTATAGTCATGTGCCAAATAACTACATGTTGGTCCACACATGCCTCACACAATACTGTCCCATTAAGATTACATATAATAAAGCTGGAAGTTTCCTATGGACTAGTGACATGGTATCAAAACATAGTACACACCTTTTTGTAATGATGCTGGTGTAACCAAATCTACTGCACTGCCAGTCATATAAAAGTATGGCACATGCTGGTCTGGCTGATGTGGCTCAGTGGTTGAGTGCCAGCCTGCGAACCAAAGAGTCACCAGTTCAATTCCTAGCACATGCCTGGGACCCCAGTAGGAAGCATATGACAGGCAACCACACATTGATATTTCTCTCCCTCTCTTTCTCCCTCCCTTCTCCTCCTTAAAAAAATAAGTAAATAATCTCTTTAAAAATAAAATAGTTCACATCCCTGATAAAAAAGTATGGCACATGTAGTTATGTGCAGTACATGATACTTGATAATGCTCAAGTATTTCCTATATTATTTATTGTTATTTTAGAGTGTACTCTATACTTTTAAAAAACAGCGTGCCATGTTATGCTGGTAGCTGCCTAGTATATCTCATTTTTACTGCATCTCCTGATTGCATCATTTTCTCATGTGCTTGAGTTAATCTCATGCTGTTTCATACAGTAACAGGCTGTATAGTCTTGTAGCCTAAGAGCAATAGGCTGTACCATAGCCTAGGTGTGTAGTAGCCTATACCAGGTAGGTTTGTGTGAGTGTACTGCGTGTTTGCACAATGGCAAAATGGTCTAATAGTGCATTTCTCCAAATGCATCCCTGTCGTTAAATGGTGCATCACTGTATAAGTACTTAATAAGTGATTTATAGATACTAACAGCTACTACTGTTATTCTGTATTTTACTATTATCATTGTAATGAGCTTCAGCTGTATTAAAATGGTTTTAATCCCTAGAAAATCAAGTCAGAAACAAGCTTTTGGAAAAATAATGTGAAGGAAGCCACAGTTAAAATGAAAAGCAGGTGCATTTTCTAAATCTGTTGTCTTTTACATTTATAAAATTTATAGGAAAATGCTTTTCATTTCACATGCTATGGAGAGATAAAATACACTTCGATATGAATAATCATCATCAGTGCAGTTCAGCTTTTATCCATAATTTACTAGGAGCCTACTTTTTGCCAAAGCCTCTAGCCAG
The DNA here is from genome assembly GCA_004027475.1 of Anoura caudifer. Taxonomy (NCBI): domain Eukaryota; kingdom Metazoa; phylum Chordata; class Mammalia; order Chiroptera; family Phyllostomidae; genus Anoura; species Anoura caudifer. The sequence goes on from PVKU01000187.1 coordinate 434,784, forward strand.
CCCTGTGGGGAGGATTTGAGATGACTCATATAGACCTGCTCTCAAGGAATTTAGGATTTTCTTGGGGAGGGAAAATAAATACTTTAAACTACTGAAGAATAATTTCCTCACAATAATTTCATTAATGAAAATGTTATAAGAATCTATCATTCTGACTTCCATTCCTGCTTGTCTACTAAGTTTAGTTTTGAAGTCTAGGCTCAGAATGACAGGACCATCTTAAATTGCCTTTCGCCTTCACCTCTTAGGTATCAGCCATTCACCATGCCTTCTCCTTTCTCCACATCTCTGTCATCATTTTCCATTGGTACTGTCACTACTGTCACCGTCCCCATCACCACCTGAGAGAGAGCCCCCCCCAATGGAGATATTTGACATTACTCTCACTAACATTGTTATTTTCACAAAGTGGAATAATTTCACTTTTTCACTAGTAAAACAACAGAGAGAAGTGGAAGTAGTCTGAGGTACTGGACCACGATTCAGAAGCCAGGGCTGTCTAACTTGCTCAAATCATACAACTTCTCTGGGCCCGTTTCTTCACCTCTAAAAGGAAGCATAATCCCTAAACTCCTTTGAATTCTTGTGATTATACATCTCCAGCCATATCATTCATAGATTGCCATGAACAACCTTCTAAATTTTTTCTCAAGCTTTCCCCTTCCAGACTCCTCCACTCACCACATGAGAGTAAATTACACAATGTACAAATTGTATCCATCATTCCAAGACCCCTGCTTAAGGCCCACTGCCTCAGAGAAGGCCTTCCTTACCAACCCCTACAACCCACTTCTTCCTCAAAATCCTGTACAGCACCTCTGACATTTACTATGTACTGACATAAGCTAGTAAGCATCCTTCTATGAATGTCTAACTGACAGACTTAGCTTGAGTAAACATCCTTGAGAATTAATATCATATCTTGCCTACCTCCCTTGTTTGCTGTAACTTTTAGGCCTTTACTTTTCAATATAATAGGAGCCCAATAATTATTTCTTGATTCTTCCCTGCATCTCAGGATAACAATGTACATAGTGATCAAGTGTTTTTCCACAAAGAGGGCCCCCACTGGATAATATTGTGTATTTCTTAATGCTGTTGAAGGAAGATCTGTCTATCTAAAATAAATGGACTGAAACATTTGTTCCTCTTAAAATAAACCGACATCTAATAAACATTTGTTCCTATTTTCCTTACCTTTGATTTGTGTACTGAGATATTTCACAAAAAAGAAACATTTTGGTTGTTAACAATATTACATATTTAGTATAAATATTGTAAATAAAGAAATATACATGTGCAGCAATGTTTATCCTGGCAAGTTCTTCAATTTTGCAATATTGGTGAAACTCCAGTATATATATAGTCCAGACAGTGTATTCACAAATGTTTTATTCACTGTAACCACTCATTTTTGTGCCATTTCAAGAACCTTTGTATGATGCTCTGAAAACTATTTAAAAAAGTATGTTTGGTCATAGTTTCTACCAACCACTTAAGTAAAGGCAAAGTGCATCAAGATTTTTTTTATCTGTTAACAAACACTATTTTTTTTTTACCTGCTAACAATCAGTGGGGCTCCTGAAATTATTTCCCAAGGGAGTAAATATTATGACCCCTAAGGTATGATTACCCTCCTCACTTACAATTATGGAACATTATGTTAATGAGCACAGAACCATTGTGGTTACTTTTGCATAGTTCATAAAATAAATTCTTCACAGCCCCAGTCATATCTACAGTCCATTTAGATAAATTGTTTTTTAAAAAGAAGGTAAAAATGACATTTCAAACCAGTTTGTTTTTCAAAATATCTATAAAAATTTGCATGTGTTATTTTTATGTTAAATGTAGAGATAATTTCATGCATTATCATGCTCCATACTGTACACCATTGTCTTAATTCTAATGGTAAAACTGTTTTAATCCCACTGAAAAAGAGGAATAAAACTTATGTACCTTGCTCAAAACACAAATGTGGTATATTATATAATATTCCTGTTGATAAGTCATAAATCCCATATGGAGAATTACATCCCAAAGTGTTCAGTGTTTTAAAACTTTAATATTTTCATGGTAATTTCTAGTTTGGCATTTGTTAGCCTGTTTTGCTTTTCTGATTTTTTCTTTTGATGAAATCATTTACATATTGTTTATAACATTCTAATAGATTTTTAAATGGCATTGTATAGAGCTAGTTGAATGTTCTTAAGCATTTGCATTATAAATGCTTTCTTAAAAAAGAAATTGGTACTTTAATTTATAGTAATACACATTCTCAGCTGTTAACTATTGAGTCATAGAATTAAATACTTCTTTTGTGAAGACTAAAGTGCATATTAACATAAGAAATTATTCTTTCCATTATATTTAACTTTGCATTCTTTACAGCTAGCAACAATGAGCTTGGATGCAAAAGCTAAAGGATGAGTGGTGGCGGTACAGTGTGTAAAGAAAAAGATCTTTCTAAAAAGGAATAGAAACAGTGGGCATTAGAAACACAGTGAATGAGCAGAAGGTAGCTTAGTATAAAAAAGTGAAAACATGGTAAAATGAACGGTTCTGTTGTTGTCATTATTACTTAGGTATCTTATATACTTAGACCTTGATTTTGAGGTATAAAGAGAATTAGCCAAGAAGCCTTCCTGAAGACCAAAAGAACTCTCTCCCTAATTAATTCCAAAGCCAGTTCCATTCTCCTTAAAGAAGATAGACTGAAAAGAGTACGATGAATATTTTGAGAAAATATAAAGCCAAAATACTAAATTGGAAACAAAATCACATAGCTAGTTCTATAGCTATTTTACTGCTATATTATAGTATAATAATAATAACATAATATATTAATATGATATATAATCCATTATAATATATTTTTGATTTATTATATTTTTTCAGCATTGGAGTCTCTACATATGTCTAATGCTATATCATTTTTCAAAACTAAGCACATTCAGACATATGAAATAAGATAGCATATGGAAAGCTCACAGCTCTGTCCCTGAAACTATTTAAGACAGGCATACCAAAGGAAGTTCATTTTGAATGAGGAAGCTCTTTAGTGATGGTTAAAACACAAATCCTAGTTATTGCTTTTGCTGCTATCCTATCTTTTCTGCAGGAAACTGAAAGGAAAAGAGACCTAGAAGGGACCTTATCTGAAGTGCCCCTTCATTTAGGCCATTGCTCCTTGAGTAGAAGGTAAAAGGATGCGGTAGATAGGGTTTCAAAAAGGTGGAACAAACCAAAAGATTATCATGTAAATGAGTAGCTTCAAAGGTTAGCTAGGAGCCCTGCTGGCTTGCTGAAAGTTGCCCCTGCCTCATCTAGGCTGAAGCACATTATCATGCACAATCTAATCCTAAGAATCTTTTCAACCCCTGGAAATTAAACCCAGATCATATCTCTGTGTCAGTCTTATCATCCTAACCCAAGTCATAGCATAAACCAGCCTGTCAAAGATGCTGCTGCTCTCCCGGCACAATTAGATGTTGAAATAATGAATAATGTTTTCTTCAGAGTTATGCACACCAAAGGAGAGTTCGTCATTTTATACATGATAACATTAATATTTTCTGAGATGCATTATTAGATTTAAATTTGGGCCCCTGTGAAGAGTGTTACTATTCAGAATTATTAATTAAACCTAAGCCCTTATACTCACCAATACAGTCACTACTACCTATCAGAAATTCTTGACAAGCTCTTGTCATCATTTTATTTCCTTACTTTCATTTTCTTTAATCAATTCATACCCTCAATATATTGATAGTGTATTTTCAATTCTAGTGTATTTTTCATATCTCTTTTAATAATGATTATTAACTGTCACTTTTATATCTATGGATAAGACCATTTTGAAATGTTTTAAAATTGGGAAATCAGATGGCTTTAGGCTTAGCTCAGGCTATAGATCACTTGTGGAGTTTAGAACTGCCAGAAAGAAATAGCTTAAGCAGCCCGTTGAGCATTCTGAAATAGGGACATTTTCCAGAGCATTGGTTTCTAAAGCTTCCATTATTTCTTGATGTTGAGCTTTTAGGATTTAGCTACAATATTTACCCAATATCTAAGCCATGATTTTTTATCAGTCATATTTTTCTACCTTTCATAATCAAACTGCTTATCATTGAAAAATATATAAGTTTCCATGACCCTGGAAGAATTCTCCTCAGTGCTTCTATAATGTGGTTTTTGATGTGTGGAATATGAATTCAATTCAAGAGTAACAGACATGTTGCAAATAAAAGCTAAGAAAATAAGCTTTTCCTTAATAGTCTGTCAAAGCCATTGGCTAGCAGTTAATCAGTGCTGTTTTCCCTTCTCCTTTTTCTCTGGAAAAAAATTCATCTCCTACTACTAGGCCACCAGTGTGTTCCTGTTGTTCTTTGGAAGATGTGTGACAGGAGGAAAGGGCATTGGCTATGGTTAGAAGAGCTTCAGTTAAGCCAAAGTTAGGCTACTTATTGGTTGTGTCCTCAGAGGACAATGACAGAGAATGCTTCCCTTTTGTAATAGCTACTGCTGGAAATAAAGCCCATGAGCAGAGCTATCAGAGAATGCTCAGGCATTCCCTCATGGGTCAGCCTGGACTGAAACATTTCCATTGATCAGGGTCTGTTCCTTACCCTTGGGTAGACTCACATACATTGGATTATCCTACCAGACAAAAGCTAAAATTAGAACTCACATCTAGACAAGAGCAGCCTTTCATTTGCAGTACTGGTTCTACTTTTTCAATGACCAGATACGTGAGTCTTCCAGAGTCACTAGGTAATTAAATGATTTCTTGATCACAAGTTATAGCATTAGAATGCAATGGGCAGGTTTTGAGGAACATTTCCCCGGGGCTGTGGAAAAACCTGAAGAAGTATCACTGTCTCACCAGGGAGGTCATTACTACTCTAGAGGCTGTAAGGTGGGAGCTTTCCTTCCTCAGGGAGACAAAAGTGTGCTCTTTGCTTCCCTTGTTCCCAGGCTTCCTTGTCGTTACACCTGAGAAAGCTTCTCTAATCTGAAGACACTCTTTCTTCCACTTTGTTAATGTCAGGAATCTGAGTGTATTTTCACAAATATTTCTTGAATATCCAAATCCTGTTCTTCCTATTTCCAAAGCACTTCTTGAACTTTCTAAATCTATGCAGTTGGTGTTTACTTTTCCAGGTAAATAATAAGGGTAATCTTTGACTCAGATTCTTAAAGTTCTTACTGTGTCATCTCTTTTTACCAACTTTATTTAGTTCATGGTTTCTTGGTCAGGACTTACTAATCATGGCCATGTAGGTGACAGACCTTTTATTAACTTTTATAGTAACAAGTTCTGGTTGGTATTTCTAGTAGGACCTATAAGATTTCAATTATTTTTTAATTCTTCAACTTTCACTGTTTTCTGTGTATATACTTCTGGATAGCCTTAAGAACCTTCCTTGAAGGACAAGGATTTTTCTTTCTCTCTTTCTTTCTTTCTTTCTTTCTTTCTTTCTTTCTTTCTTTCTTTCTTTCTTTTCTTTCTTCTAAATTGTTATTGAATTTATTGGGGTGACATTGGTTAATAAAATTATATAAGTATCAGGTGTACAATTCTCTTTTTTGTTGAAGGCAATGTAGCAAACAGCATGAAGAGCATGTGTTCTGAGGTTGGAGATATTTATTTTTTTCTACTTTTTCTTTTCTATTGAATTTATTGAGGTGACATTGGTTAATAAAATTACATAGGTTTCAGGTGTACAGTTCTATAATACATCATCTGTATATTGTATTATGTGTTCAGTACCCCAAGTCAAGTCTCCTGCCATCACCATTTATATCCCTTTACTTTGTTCTTCCTCCTGGCTCTGCCCTTTCCCTCTGGTAATCGCCATACCAGATCATCTTTGTCTATGGGGGATTTTTTGCTTTATCCCTTCACCTTCTTCCACCTAGTTTCTCAGATCCCCTCCCCTCTGACAGTTGTCAGTCTGTTCTTTATGAGTCTGTTTGTATTTTGGGTTTTTTTGTTTATTTTATCCATTAGATTCCACATATAGGTGAAATTATATGGTATTGTCTTTCTCTGACTGGCTTATTTCACTTAGCATAAGGTTCTCCAGGCCATCCGTGCTGTTGCAAAGGGTAAGATTTAGTTTTCTTTTATGGATGAATAGTATTCCATTGTATAAATGTACCACGAAAGGTAGAGATTTAAATATCTCTTACATTCAGGACAATGAACAGTATAGTAGAAGGGTTAAAAGAGATTGGTTGTGATTAGTCAGGATGGGGGAAGTTCTTACTGTTCACTCTTGGTGTTGTCCATTCTATGGATTTGGGCAAATGTATAATGACATATATCCATCATAACATCATACAGTGATTTCACTGCCTTCAGTATCCCCTGTGCTCCACCTATCTGGCCCTCCTCTTACCCCCAACCTCTGGCAACCTCTGATTTTATTTTTATTATTTCCACAGTTTTGTTTTACCTCTTCTAGAATGTAATATATAGTTGTAATCATATAGTATATAGCCTTGTTAGGTTGGCTTCTTTCACTTAGTAATATGCACTTCACTGAATTCCATGTCTCTTCTTGGCTTCTTAGATTGTTTCCTTTTAGCATTTAATAATATTCCAGTGTTTGGATATGCCACAGCTTATTCATGCATGTACCTGCTAAAGGACATCTTGGTTTCTTCCAACTTTTGGCAGGTATGAATAAATCTGCTATTAGCCTCTATGTGCAGGTTAGTGTGTGGACATAAGTTTTCAGCTCCTTTGGGTAAATACCAGGGAAGCATAATTGGTGGATCACACGGTAAGAGTGTGTTTAGTTTTGTAAGAAACTGCCAACTGTCTTCCAAAGGGGCGGTGCCATTTTGCATTTCCACCAGCAATGAATGAGAGTTCTTGTTGTTCCACATCAACAGTACTTTTTAATGTCCGCATCATATACCTTCTTTTATGTATCCTTTTCTTCTATTTCACCAAAATGGTGCTTCTTTGTGGGCCCTTTAGTGATTCTATAAGATCTTGAGTTATAGGCTAATACCTTAGTTAATCATTTGCAGAAATAAATGTTACTGCTGCATAGCATTTTTTTAAATGTAACTTAGTGGTTCACCCCAGGAAACATGATCCTGAAATAATGACTCAGTGACAGCTTTGTTATCTTTACTTTCAAATTTTTAAGTTCTTCCGGGAAATATTGTCAACATCCATTTTATCCTTTTTCTCAATTAATGATATACACATTCCTATATCAGTGGATAAATTAAGGGGGGGGGGAATTCTGTAATGTTAATTCTTTTATGATTACAAATTTTCAAACATTTTTACAATTTTATGGTATATTTTTTCCTGGTCTTTAGGAAGGGAACAGTGGTCATTTTAGGCAATGGTGTTTTCGAATGATATTCTTGAAAATCAAAATCTTAAAAGTAAATAGGCTATGAGATAAAATATTCAGGAAACCAAGAGAACTGTAATGAGCTGAGGAGGATTTTTAGTAGATAATGTTGGGTGTGTACAAAGTATACCTTGTCAACCAACTGTGATTGGAGCTGCAAGCTACCTAAGATGTTTTTTTTTTTTCCCCTGAAGCTAATTTTGTTTGGTTTACCAGAAGCCTCTGTCGTTTAGCACTGTGAGTTAAAATTAGGCCAATCTACTATGCAGAAAAAAATCTTCATTAGATTGTTGACAGACAAATAAGCGTGTAAATTAGAATATGCTGCCACTATTCCCATGTCTCTCTAGACTATTTCTAGGAAGCAAGAACATTTTTTCCTGTACTCCTAGGGAATCAAGGCAACTGCAGTGACCACTTATATTAATATATCCACCTTTATGATGCTCGCTTCTTCCCTGCAAAGTATCAATGCCAATGAATGGATTCAGCTTCTGTGAAAGCCTGAATTACCTGTACAATGGGGACAGTAATACTGACTGCGTAGGCCAGTTGTGTGGATGAAAGATAGTATTTGTGAGACACCTGGCTCACACCGTGTTTCACAGCATCCCTAAACAATGGAAATCTGCCCTGGCCAGAGTGGCTCAGCTGGTTGGGAATCATGCTGCAAAGCAAAAGGTCACTTCAATTTGATTCCTGGTCATGTCACGTGCCTGGATTGCTGGTTTGGTTGATGTTTCTCTCTTACTTCGATGTTTCCTTCCCTCCCTTTCTTACTCCCTCCCTTTCCCCCCTCTCTAAAAATAAACAAATAAACAAAAACCTTTAAAAAATAAAGTAAAAAAATAGACACCTCTGATTCCATAGAAGCTTAGGGACCTATACTTTTCAGGGACCTATACTTTTAAAAATACTTTCTAATTGAAGTGTATCTACTATATAGAAAAGTAGAGTATTGCAACTCTGTAGTTCAATGCAATTTCACAAACCAAACACAGCCAAGGAAACAGAGCCTACTTTAAGAAATAAAAACCAAAAAAGTGCACCAGAAGCTTCATAGCTCCCACATCCAGTTGTGTATCCCCCACAAGTGAACATAAATCTTACTCATTACAGCATAGATTTGTTTTACCCCACTATTTATTTTTGCTGAATTGGGCCATATATGCTCTTTTCTACCTGGTTTCTAGCTCATCATAGTTGTGTGAGTCATCCATGCTCTCCTGTGCAGTTGTTGAATATTATATTTTGGGGGTGACATAACATTCCACTGGGTTAATATAATAGCCCTATTGCTGATTTAGCTATGAACATTTTAATATGTCTTTTGGTACAAAACATACAAATTTCTGATGAGTATATACTCAGATATTAGGGTGTATTATACACATTTAGTTACAGTAAATAAAATATACAGCTTGATAAATTTCATGATGTATGTTTTTGCTAGAGAAAATCACAGTTATAAATGCTGTTATATATGTGTATGTATCTGTGTGTATGTATGCACATATATACAATTTTCACTTAAAATAAGCATGGATTCTCCAGTGAATGCTTGCTCAGTTCACAGGAGATTTGTCCATCCAAGCTTGTGGCTAGTACCCTGTCTCTCAGAACAACTTGGCTAGCCTTTCTGGAGTGTGTGCTCAACCTGGGATCCCAAACACTCAGGACAGCTGCAAGCCCATATGGATACTTGGAGAAGCAGTACACAGTAGCTCTTCCCCTGGGCAGAGGGATCCCTGGACCAGGTTTCACAGTTTGAATGTTTCAGCTTCTCTGTCCCTCTCACCTGGGAGCTTTTGGGATGGGTTCACAACCTGTACCACTGTTCTTGGTTGCCCTGTTTATTATGCCCCCTACTTCCAAAACCCCATCTCTGGGGATTACCATGGTTTTCTAAGTGGAGTTTTTGCTCCCTGAATTCCATATTCCCTATAGCAGATCAACCTCACTTATTCAAATAGCTCAAGTTAGATTCAGTGTTTGGGTTGGCAACTGAGCGACTATTTATTCATTGGTTCCCTGTTGCAAACAACCGATGTTCAAATTCAATTTGAGACCATAGCATACTTACAAAACAGACACTGCTTGTGCCTATTAACTTTAATCTCAAATAAGTGTCTTAGTAATAATCTTTGAAAATAGGCCTTACGCATCTGAAGGTCTACTTTTGGCATGCATATCCAGAGTCTGTGCAAATATTCTTTTTGTTTGGCTCAGTGATTTAATAAAAAATATCTTCCCTCTTTGGGCAGACACATTTGCAAAAGGTACCCCAACTCAGGGGCTGTAGGGGATGAGATGTAGCCCTGGGTAAAGGCCCATGACCTATGGAGGGAAACATATGTGGGCTTTGGGCTGTGGGCTGGGTGTCTTTATGCAGTGCACATACATGCACACTCTATGTATTGTCCCTTTTGGGACTATATCCTTCTTGCTTTTAATTAAATCAGGCTCCAAAGCCTTTTCATTAACCTTAGGTAAATGGGGCAAGATGTTTGGGTTTCAGCATTTATATTTAGAGACATTTGTAGTTCAATTTAAATATTATGAAAGAATATCATGGCAATATTCAATTATAGACAGAAAGAAAGTTCAGAAGCTCCATAAGATTTTAAATGCAGGTTGCAGCCCTGTTTGTGAAAGAGTTAGAAGGAGAGCTTTGGAAACAGAAAAAGCTTCTAAGTCTGACAAGAAGTATAACCAAATGTAGGAGACCCTTCAGCGTGGCATGGTCCCAGCTCCCACTCGGAGATGCACAGGACCCACGCCCACAGATAGGTTCTCTCGTGGGTAATTAGGTTTGCAATGTACCTAAGCCGCTTTGAGTCTTGCTTTTTGCTAAAACTCCCTCACCCTGGATTGAGATGGCAAGGGCTCATTTTAACTTCCTAAAATCCATGCTAAACCTTGCAGGGACCAGTGTAACCAGCTCAACCACTTTTCTCCTTTTCATTTGCTAATATCCTTCTGTGATGTGACTAGGGACATTGGCTCCTTTGTTTTCTGTATAAGGTAATCCCCTATAGCGAACCTGTGCATAGTAAATGAAGACTATCTTGTAATGTGAGCAGAAATAAAAGAAAGGCCTGTCATGGTGGAGGCCAAGGCTTTTTGCTCCCCGTGAGAGAAAAGCCATGCTGTCCCTTTTCCTCCACCAGACTCAGTAGTCCGTGTGAATGTCTCATTTCATCCATAATGACGTGGGCACTGCTAGCCGGTGTCTGCATCAACCAAATAATTATGCACCTATTTCATATGTTAAGGTTTCGAGGAACATAAACTAATAAATGTGGCTGCCATGGAGACTAGAACAGACAAGCAGGCAGAATTTATTAATGAAATGTTGGTTTTAAATGGCTTATCTCCTAAGTATTGGAGATTTGAGATCTCTTCAAGGTTTTGGTTGAAAGAATACAGTTAAGTATTGAACTGTTTTGTGGAGTGCCCCGGTAATTTTGTTTGGTAAGCCACCTCAATCCATGAGACAACTCTGGGCCCCCTTCCACAGCACTGTTGGGTTTCCTTTATCTGCATAAAAGATTTTGATTCAGCCAACCATAGGATTCAATAAATAGGAGTGTTAGTTGAAATCCAGGGGTTGCTAGTTAGAAGCTGCCATGGATTATGTTCAAAAGATAATAGAAAAGAAATTATGCAGAACTTTCAAAAATGTTATAAAAGCCAGAAGAGGCCTTCTATTATTTTTTGAGATCAAATAGACAGCAGTTTCTATATATTTCATCCAGGGTGGTAGCTTCCACAATAGCAGGTGCCTAATAAATATTAGGCTAACTAAATGAGAAAGCCCCCAGGAACATAGGAATAAAATGGAGCTTGCTTTTGATCTGATATTGGCTCCCATGCCTAGATCCCTCTGGAGAGCTCCTTTATGTCTTCCACCATAGAGAGCTGGTTTCAATTAAAAACACCATCCGAGGAGCCATCCAGTGCACTTGAAACTGTCAGCACACATGTGGGGGGAGGCATGATTGTGAGGGATCTTTTCTTTCCTTAGGTCCTGTGGGGTTTGTGAAAAGTAAAGTAACCTAAAAACAGCTGATTTTGGGATTAGTTGTAATTGAGAATGTTTTTCTATGAGGTGGAAAGAGGTAGTATGGAGAAAGAAATGTATGTTAACCTCAAGTGTTATTTTATAGAAAAGAGATCAAAGCATACTTTCTGTGCAGCAAGGAATTTGAGTAAAGGAGTGGAAGTCATAAAGGGGTGGATTTCTTCAATCTCACAGAATAAAGCACCTCCATACCTGGAAGATGGCTGGAGATGTTTTGGAAGAGGCACAATAGTCTGATGGGCATGGCCTAGGTGCCTGCTCAGTCATCATCCAGTAAAGCATCTTTTCAAAGGGAGATCATGCAGCGGTCCCCAACCTTTTTGGCTCCAGAGACCAGGGTGGGGGGCACAGGAAGTGGAGCTGTTGCAGTGGCAGGGGTTGAGAGGTGACTAGGAGGCAGAGCTCAGGGAGCTTTGCTCACGGCTCAGGGTTGGATCCTAACAGGCCATGGACCGGTAGCGGTCTGCAGCCCGGGAGTTGGGCACCCCTGAGATAATATGTATGAAATAACCCTGGGGGCTCTTACGCTAGAGTAATAAACACAACTTCTCTTGGACAGCCAAACAGGAAGAGAAATAACACAACAGCCTATTACCTTCCTTACTTTCCTTGAAATACTGGGTGTGTGTGACAGATTGAGTTCCCTGGGATGCAGAGTCTGAGATGGAGTTTAGTGGGTAGGATGCTTCTTTGGACAGTTTTACTTTACAGGGAGCTGCCCTGGGAAGTCTCATGTCTGACCATACCAGAGAGGCAGATGAGAAACTGCTCGGTGGCAGCCTTCCTCAAGAAAGGGACACCTTCTTTCAAGACTGCATGTCTTCCCATGTTCGGGGAGGATCACAAAGCATTCACCAAAACTCAGGTCAGTCAGAAATGGAGCCTTGCCTATGTGGCTGGCCTGTGTGGGTACTTGCCATGTCACTGCACACTTCTGCCGGGCTGTTTGCCAGCAGTTGGTCAGCCACATGGGATACTTTGGAGCTAGACCAGCCCTTTAGAGTGATCCCGAGTTGGCCTGGGATTACCGGTTCTTTATATTCCTGCATTAATCTGTCTCTCTCAGAAAAGATCATAACCTTGGATGAGGGGACTCTCTGCAGCTGAGGGAACCCCTAAAGGAACGGACATCCAAAAGCAGTCTGCCCACAGTTCTCCCAGCTGCTGGGGCAACAAGTTCTTTGTTGAAGAAGAGTGATAATAGTTCATCAATGTCCACTGAAGTAGTTAAGGCGTCATTCCTCCTTATGAAAACTTTGCTTTATTTCTAAGTAATCATTTTTCAGAACTTTTTAGGTCAAGGTTTTTTTTGTGTGGTTTTTTTTTTTTAGTTTTTATTGAATTTATTAGCGTGATATGGATTAATAAAATGATATCGGTGTCAGGATATAGAATTATACAAAACATCATCTGTATAGTGTGTAGTGTTCCCACCACCCCAAGTCAAGTCTCCTTCCATCACTGTTTATCCCTACGGTACCCTCTTCTACCTCCCCCAGGGCCTTTCCCCTTTGGTCATCACTATGCTACTGTCTGTGCCTAAGGGTTTTTTTTTTTTTTTTTAACTTAATCCCTTCACCTTTTTCACCCAACCCTTATGCTAATAAGCCAGTCAGAGAAACACAAATACTACATGATTTCACTTATATGTGGAATCCAATCAACAAAAGAAACAAACCATAGAAACAGGTCAAGTTTTAAAAGAACTCTGCATATTAGAAATTTCAAATATTGAAAAGAAACCCACACTTGAATTGTAACAGGAATGCACACACTGGAAGGGCTGGTTGCTTCTGGGTATTTATATAATTTTATAAAAATATCAATCCATTTTTAATTGACTGTTTTTAATAGGCAGTTAAGCTCAGATATTATAAGCCATACATTAGACTAATGGACATTTAACAGCTGAGTTAAGTTCTTTTAATGGAAATGCTGACAAACCTTTATCTGTAATTAAAGCAATGCTGTAATTACAGAAAGAGGCACCTCTCTTGCTGTTTTCAGCCCTATAATTCCATATGCCTGTAAGGAAAATAAATTCATCATTAGCCAAACAGAAGTTATACTTGGCACTAGGCATTACTCATCTCCTTGCTAGATTTGAGTTATATTTTTCAAAATCAGGGTGGTAGCCAGTTAATAATAAAGATTCATCGTACATTGTGGGATTAGAAGGAATAGCTCGCCAGTTGGCGGTGGCCTCTCCAGCCTCTTGGCAAGTCGTGGCCATTGTGAATTGAGTAAACAATTCTGAATGGAAAATATTATTTTTCCTTAAACCCTGTGGTATTATTTTGTTCATTACATAAGGTCAGTTGTCAGGGATACTAGGTACCATATCATACTAGGTAGCATGATACATGGGAGCACATTATACTCGGCAAAATATGGTAAGTTTGCAGATCCCCTACAACAGGATCACCTAGGCAGCTTGTCAATAATGCAGATCCTTGGGCCCCTACCACAGTTTGTGTATCTGGGAGTGAGGCAGATAACACCTTCTGTTTCATGCCTCTGTAATGTAATAATGTCTTCTTGGAATGGTCTTTGCTGGACCTTTCTTAAGGAAGTCTCATATTTCCTTGATGGCCTGAGCCTGAAATGCCATGAAACCATCTGAAATTTCCCACCAGAGGTAATCTCTCTCTCCCGTATCTAGCTCTAGTAGAGCATTTACGTCCATCTGCTTTGAATCATAGTTACTTGCACACCTGTCTGTCTTCCTACACAGGTTATGATCATCCAGGGTGGGGGGTGGTGGTCACTTACATTCCTTTGTATCTCCCATAGCACCTAGCACAGCACCTCACCTATAGCATGTGCTAAGTAACTATGTGTTGAACAGAATCCTTTAACACTGGGAAGACTTCATTTCCTTGGAGTAATTAAGAAAATAAATGTAGAATCCCAAAGGATATTGTTTTTTTTTCTGTTGAAATATCACAGTGGCTATGGGGATAGGAAAACTATGAGTATAGAATTAATTATATATAGGAACTTAGAAGATGAACAATAGTTTCACAAGAAAGACCTTGGTAGAATTTTATTTTTTAAGACAAGTTCTAACACCTCACAATAAATGAGACTTTGCCAGAAAATCAGGATTTGCATGTTTTGTTTGCCCACTAGTGCCCTGAAGTGATTTGATTTGTTCCCAGGGATGATTTTAGTGACAGCATGAAAGTATGTGCATGTGTGTATGTGTTTGTTAATTGTGACTGTTTCTATTCCATTATTATTGTAGAAACTCTGCAAGCATGGTTTAGGGCTTGGGTGGTTTCTTCCATTGAAAAATTCTATAAGGGGAAGAATGATTTTTACAGTCCATGTTTAATTTTATATGTGGTCTCTCTCCCTCTTTTTTTTATAATGATAGAGAATAAATGTTTACTTACCATTAAAACTTATTCATGCTTAGAGTTGAAAGTTAGAGTTGGAAGAAACGGGGCAGAACAATGAAGTGACATTAACTTCTCTGAGCAGTCTTCTCCCCCGCTCTCCCCTCTCTGTTCATCACTTCTGCCCTCTACCATCTACTCAAAGGTCCTTGAAAAGCAAAAATTCCCCCTTTCTGTGATTTGATAACATAAGGATGCAAATATGAATTTTATGACCACATTTCCAAAGCTGTTGCCACTTAACAAGCTGTTCCCCTTGTTCTGCATTTTTCCCCTTTACTTGCTACAGTTTTAATCTTGGGGTCCAGCTAGCATCTGATTGCTCTTTTTAACTCCTTGTACATGCTTTCTCCTAAAGCAGGAGTCAACAAACTTTGCTATAACTTACCAGATAGTAGGTATTTTCTGTGTGATGTACCATCTGGTCTCTGCTGAAGCGACTCAGCTCTACTCTTGTGGTATGAATGCAACCACAGAGAGTACGTGAGTTTTGTGCCTATCAAACTTTCTTTTTGGACACTGACATTTAATTTTCACACAAAGTTAATGTGTCACACAATAGTCTTGTGATTTTTTTGTACCAACCATGTAAAATGAAAAAAACATTCATAGTTTGTATACCATGCAAACAGAGGTGGCAGGTGGGAGCTGCTCCACAAGCTGGAGTTTGACGCTATGTCTTGAAGGAAATATCAGTCACTGTTCTCTTTTCAAAGTATTCCACATATCCCTTTATATTCATACCTTAGGTAGTGAATGCAATTTCTTCATCATCCCACATATTTTGGAGAATATATTACACGTTGTTCCAATGTATGAGATGCTGAGGAATACAGAGGCCTTCAACCTAATTTTTATTGATTTCGAAATTTCATTGGAGAGGCAAGAAGGACATGTATATGAACAGATAAATAGCACCATAATGTAATATTGCATTTTATGGCTTTTGTTCAGATCTACAGCTCTTTAAATGATATGGTTTTTATATCATAGACTAAATATTTTTTCTGATTTATAGAAAGGAAAAGTTCGATAATGTTTCATGTGCTTATCTCTTCCTGTGTTTGAGGGGAAAACATAGTTACTTACTATACAGACTTTTTAAAAAGATTTTATTTATTTATTTTTAGAGAGGAGGAGAGAGGGAGAAAGAGAGGTAGAGAAACATCAATATGTGGTTGCCTCTCGCGTCCCCTACTGGGGACCTGTCCTGCAGCCCAGGCATGTGCCCTGACTGGGAATCGAACCAGCAATCCTTTGGAACACAGGCTGGCACTCAATCCACTGAACTACACCAGCCAGGGCTATTTACTTTATAGAGTTTTATCTTAAAATTTCTTTTGTGTACTTTTATAAAGTATAATTAACTAATTATTTTATATAACTAATTCCCCAAAATAGTTACATATTCTTCTCATATTTTGTAACTTTGCATTATAAGGTCAGCTAATAATTATGCCAATTAATGGTTGTAATGGAATCTTATAGTTAATGCTGTACTCTTTCTTTGGAGATGTGAAAATGTGTCTCAATCAGAAATTTATATAGGTATCAACTCAAAATATTAGTTCATCATTTCAGTTAGCATCAGTTTTCACAACCTATTTCATTCCGTTATCCTGTAAGTTACAAAACAAGTTATCATTGTTGTGTCTTTCTGACACTTTTGATTATTATTATTTGAAAACTTAAAGGAGTGTTGAGTAAGAGCAACTAATCTGATCCATTTGCAAGCAGGCCGGTTGGGTTTCCTTTGTGGTCCTTCAGCAATTTTAGCCACATTTTGAAATATAAATACATATCACATATGCTTAGGCAAACCTTCAAAAGTGTGGGATAGTGAAATACTAATGGTTCATCCATGATTTTATAGTCAATATTTACAATATGAAAATATGCATATACTTGTTATTGATGGTAGTAAGTTCCTAATTTATCAGAAGGCAAAAGAATAAACCTAGAGAATTTCTCAGTGCATCTTCCAACTCTGTGTGATTTATTGCTCACATAGAGTAATTTGCCAAATGATGCCCTAGTGAGCCAAAAGAATTGATGCCTCTTCCTAAGTAACTTTCACTAAGGGACTGAAAATCTCTGCAGCATTCTGCCAATTAAGAAAGAAAACAATCTACATCTCAGAGTCAGGAATACTAGATAAAGGAGCTAAGAGGGTTGCTTTCCTATTCTTACTTCAGAAATCTCTATCTACCCTTTTTGGGAAATTCTATGTGAACTCATGAGTACATTTTGGTAATATATGAATTTAGAAGACTGGCCTTGTGATCTTTTCTGTTGTCACCATTACATTTAGTCCCAACCATGTCATGCATTTGCTGGTTGATCTTGGACTAATTCTGAATTGTTTTTGGCAAACTGCTTTAACAGTAGCAGCCCTACTTCGAATACTACCAGGTTAGACTTATTGATAAGAATATACGATACTGAAAAATAGTATGTAACAAAACTATAAAGTGATAAAGCTACATGTTAAAGGAAAAAGAAAAGCTAGGAATAGAAGATAAATCTAGAGAGATTCTTTCTCCAGGCTACACAAGATTTTTTAAAAATGGCTAATTCCTCTTCAGTTTCTAGTAAGCAATTACCAGAGTATCAAACACACTGGGAGACTTCATCACAGGATAGCTTGTCCTGAGCCAAATTTTCTTAATATATACATGATAATTAATGACCATATCCCAGATTATTTTACAGTGATTAAAGTATATTTGATATACTAACTTTGAAAAAATGGGTAAGAAATTAGAATGACTTAGAACATTCCTTGAAGTAACAGTCAAGGGAATTATTTGTCAAGAGAGACCACAATGAATATAGTCCCCTCTGGGTCTTGAAAATTCTTCTCTAAAACATATTCTGTAATTAGAAGACATTATTAACAAGTAAAAGACAAAAATTCTTACTCACTAGATCATGTCCTCCTAAATGGGAAATTAATCTATATGAAATATTGCTATATGGAATACCAATTTTAAAATCTCAAATAAAAGAACAGAATTTTAGAGTATTGTGGGAATATGGTAACCAATTGAACTTAAAATACTAAGAAAAATATATCATTGGAGAGCAAAGGGTTTTTAATATTACATGTCATTCATATATATGTAGAACTCAACCCCTCAAGATACAGTCATTTATAAAAATAAAATAGAAGGAAAATATAATGCCAAATTGTCCATAAACTGTATTTAATAGCAAGCAAGTCAAGTAAAGCCACTTGCACAAATAATGGGCAAGCCCATGGTAATATCAT
This sequence comes from Anoura caudifer, assembly GCA_004027475.1. Classification (NCBI taxonomy): domain Eukaryota; kingdom Metazoa; phylum Chordata; class Mammalia; order Chiroptera; family Phyllostomidae; genus Anoura; species Anoura caudifer. Next base: position 452,922 of record PVKU01000187.1, read on the forward strand.
TTATTTACAATGTAATTTATCTCATAGAGTTCTTAGATAGTGCTGTGAAACTGAAATAATTCTAGTAAATGCCCAAAGAATGGAGAAATCAGTTTTAGAGCAACCACTAACAACTTTTGGATTACCTCTCTAACCTTCAATATTTCTCTTTATGCTTATCATTGAAGAGAAAATAGAGACAGAAAATAAAAGGAGCAGGTAACATATTTGCTTTCTCATATTGGATTTTTATAGTCTTCAAGGTTACTGAGTGATATTCTTAGGAAGCATGATGCAAATGACAGAGATTTACTTTTTAGACTGCACTAATTTATTTGCTCACCAAATAAGCTCCAGGCAGCCCAAGCCCTTACCAGCTTGCTGTTTACATTGTTAAACAGGCAGATAGTTTAGCATTTGCCATTTCTACGAAGGTTTGCACAGACTCTGCCATAATATCTGTGATACCTGAAATCTTTCCAGTTTGGTGAGGCCCCAGTGGCCTGAGGGTGTACTAACTTGCTGACCCCACTTCACAGCCTTCTGATGAACTTCATGGTTCACCTTACTCAGCAGTTTCAGGGGCTGTCTGGTTCCTAGACAGCTGAGTGACCTAGGAGTATCCAACCTGTAGCCTGAGGGCTGCATGTGGCCCAGGATGGCTGTGAATGCAACCCAACACAAAATCGAAAATTTACTTCAAACATGATGAGATTTTCTTGCAATTGTGTGTTGCGATGTACTTAATGTGTAGCCCAAGACAACTCTTCTTCCAAGGTGTCCCAGAGATGCCAAAAGGTTGGACACCCCTGACTGCATTCCTACAACAAAATCTGTCCCAGGTCACACCCATGAGATTGCCAGTCCCGTGTTTGACTTTGGGTCTCTTTTCCAGTCTTCCCTCTGCCTGTGTTACCCACCGCCCTGCTGCTGCTGCCCAACACACTGAACAAACGGCTCCTAATTGGTATACATGTTTATGTATCTTTCCTATCTTGGCATGTTGCCCTCTTAGGGTGATAATGCATCAACATTGTGCTGATGGTTTAATTTATGAAATCCAGGAAATTAATGCTTTTTTGGCTTATTAAAGGCATCCCATCAGCTATCAAATTCACAGAATGTTTTTAGAGTTCCTAAACTTAAGTTGCTGTGAAAAAAATCATAGCTCTGCTGAACATAAGCAAAACATATGTACCCAAACAAGTCAACCGGATTTTCAACAGATGGTCTATAGGAGTTAAAAACTAATAGGATGTAATAAAATCAAATGAAAGGAATTGTATGCCATCATTAATCCACTACACCATTATTTAAGATGTTTCATTCAAATTGTCTTTGCTGTTTCAAATGAAAAAGAGGAAATATATATAGAAAAGAATTCAAAACCCATGTATAACATAGATAAAACCTGGTTGGACAGTTGTGGAACTTTTGCTTCTCCTTTTAGAAAGTGTGTTGCTTACAACTATATTGTGATTGTTTTGGTATTCATTCAGTGCTCAGCTCTACTTTGACCACGTGTGTAAGAAAAAGCCCTTTGAATGGAAAATGATCATTGTTACCTTTAAAAGAATCCGGTAGGTTTCCTTTTTAAGCTATGATATCAAAATTAAATAAATACAATTTTAATATGTGAGATCCAATGTCGCCACAAACCAGAATAACGCCCTCCAGACTTTTAACATTTCAGGCACTGAGTCCCAATTATCCCATGATGAATATTGGACCATGGCTCTGTTATAGAAGGGCCAAATGATGAAAACTGCTCAGAGAACACTGATTATAAATATTCTGTCCAGTTGCCAGGTCAACATGTCCCAATTTGGGATGTGTAAAATTGTAACTCTATCCCTACCCTACCCATTCTCACCCACTTCATTTCCACATTACAATGGTTAATCTTAAACAATATTTAAACTAATGATGACTTTTCAATGAGATATGGAGTTTAGCTTAACTTTTCAAGTTCATGCTGAGGTTGCTGTACTAATTATGGAATTCATTGGCAGTTTTCCAATTTTAGATTTAGTAATGTTCTTTCAAATCTCTTACAAGTTATATTTTCTTAGGGCATTGAACAGGTTTAAAATCTTACCAACATGCCATGTGAATATTTCCAGTTACTAAAAGCATCAAATGGAATGCAGGTAAAAATAAAAGCCAAGTGAGAAGGGTGCTCTTTATGCCAGGCCATGCCAGACATCATTTCCTGTTCAATCATAGCATTCGTTCTTTTTCATTTTTGTGACCTGAATTAAATAAGTAGTTCAAGATGCTTCTCTATTTATTGCACTGATAATTATACATTCTGATACCATTTCCTAAAGGTAAAAAAAAAATCCTGCTGAATTCTCCATTTATTTGAAAAAAAAATCACCTGTTTTTTTTTACATTTTTTTTCAGTGAGAAAAGCATGCTAATGCTGATAAATTATAAGTAATGGACTCTAAAAAATCACCCTCATCCATGGGTTATATTTAATCATCTTAATAAATTTGAAACATAATTTATTTTAGAACTGCATGCCCCAATTTCCACCATTGGCAATTTGTATGAACTCAGGAACTACCCTTCTCTCATCCATTTTTGTTCTTAAGCTCTAGCTTTCTAAAGAACATGTTGCTAACTAACCATCATCAGTGGTGTGGATGTATTATGGATCAAAATAAGAGGTGGATGTAAAGCATGGGGAACACAGTCAATAATATTGTAATAACTATGTATGATGTCAGCTGGGCACTGGAAATATCTGGGGAACACTTTGTAAAGCATATGATTGTCTAACCACTATGCTGTGTGCAAAATAATATTGAATGTAAACTGTAATTGAAAAATAGAATTAGCCCTGGCTGGATAGCTCAGTTGGTTAGAGCATCATCCTGATTAACTGAGGTTGTAGGTTCGATCCCTGGTCAGGGCACACACCAGAATCAATCAATGAATGCATAAATAAGTGGAACAATAAATCAGTGTTTTTCTCTCTCCTTTTCTCTCTCTCAAAAAAATCAATAAATAAAAAATTAGAAAAAGAACAATAAAATTTAAAAATTAGAGGTTAGCATTACTTTGTGCTCTGAAAAGTAATTCCTATTACCATAAGCTAATACATTAGTCCCGTAAATATATTTATTGTTATGGAGTATCTTTTAAGCACCCAGATACAGAGGGGCCTTATATACACAATGGAAGTGGAAGATAAGAAGAGCTGCTCACAGCTGTGCTGGAGCTGGGCTCTAGTTCTCAGTCACGAGAGTATGAGTGAGGTGAGGAGAGGCATGCAGTGTCAGTATAACAGAAATTATAACACAAAGTTAGTGTGTTGCAAACTGAAATTACATGTGAACCAGGCAGGTCAGAGCCAGGCACAAAGGAGTGAGGGACTAAGCAATCAGTGCAGAGCTGCCTGTGTACTGACATATTTACACTGGGCAAGGCCAATAATATGGCCATTGAAACTGTTTGATGGCGTGTTTAGGACTTCTGATGCCCCTCCTGGCCTCTGAGTATGCCCTAAGTTACCATCTTTTGTTTTTATTTATTGTTATATATGTGCTTATAACCTGTACCCCCATGATGGGAGTGCTGGAGAAATGCTGGGTTGAAAAACATGGATTGTTGGGGAAACTTTTTACAGTGGTTATTTCCTAGCTTCAGATCCTGTACAAAATCTCAGTGAAAGAAACAAATAGTAACCAATGAAAAGAAGTCATTGATACTATCTATTTCCATTAGTTTGATTCCAGCTACACAGATAAAGGGGAATATATTAAGAAACTATTCAAATGGGAATTAAAGGGATTCCTTCATGAATGCTTGATAGGTATATGCCATATTTGGGGAAATTCTTCTTTAGACTATATGTAAAAAAAAACAGACAAAGAGAATTTACTCTGTTGCAGAGAGAAAAAGATACCATCAACATCGCTATAGAAAATAATTTTTTGCAAGGGTGAGTAAAAGTCTGTGAACAAAGTGGAACCTAGAATTTGCTATGTCTTCTGTTGCAGTGTTTTAATTCCAGATTAAAATGTTCAGCTTTCACACCAGCCCATTCTTATTATATGAGTATTATTTTTTCTACCTATATCATTGCTTGATTTCATTACCATTAAAAAAATATCCATGTTGATTTCTGTGCCCAAAGAATTTTAGTTCTTTTCTTGGTCATGCTTCTGGATAGTCCATTATGCAGTTCTTATTTTACACACACACAGTGTTTAGTTTTCCATGAAGAAAAGAAAATGTTGCCCTGACTGGGTGGCTCGGTTTGTTGGAGCTTCATCCTAAACATGGAAAGGCTGTGGGTTCGATCCCCAGTCAGGGTGCATATGGGAGGCAACTGATGGTTGTTTCTCTCTCACACTGATGTCTCTCTCTGTCTCTGTCTCTCTCCCTCTCTCTAAAAATCAATAAATACATCCTTGGGTGAGGTTTAAAAAAAAGAAAGAAAAGAAAATGTCGTTATCAAGTTATACATTGCTTTCAAACATTAGCAAGCATTGATATTAGAATATTACACCTAATTTTATTTCCTCATTTAAACAAATTAGCTTAGTGTGAAGAAAGTAACTGTAACAAATTTTTAAAATTCACATCACATTCTATTATTAGAACAAGGTTTATTTTTTTAATAGACTAGAACAAGTTGCAGTCATGGCCTCCTGGAATTATAATTTGACAAATTCTGAACACAGAGGGATAGAGTTTAATAACAGTGGGTCTTTGGCTATAGCTGCTTCAAGGAAAAGAAAGCAATTACATATATTCACATAGTACTGACAAGGAGAAACACAGCTTGGGATGGCAAAGAACTTGCATTAGTCTTTTTGACATGTTCCTGTGGTGTGATTTATGAAGGAGACAATCAGCTCAACTTCTCGAGTTTGATATCCTTGGAATCATTTGAAATTTACATTTTAATGAAAATTCATTAATTCCAAGGCCAAAAGAAATGATTCTAATTGCTTTGGAGAATCAGACTATGAAAGAATTCTTTGGCAAACTTGTATCGTCTTTTTTCTCCTTTATTACTGGTTGCTTTGTAGGTACTTAATTGAAGGTCCTCTGATTATCAGCACGGGCTGACCTGAGTGTGTTCCATGCATTTTAAACAGTAGGCCAGATGTTTAAAGGATCAGCCAAGGCAGCAATAGCATGCTAGTGTGAATAATAAAATTTTAATTATCTACAAGAAGCAAATAAAAAGCATAAGCTCTCCCCCACACCCGCTTTAGCCTGAAAGAGAAGATGAAGGCCTAAATGGCATTTTAAGAGTGGTTGACTGAACTGTTGGAGAATTTGGTAGAAAATTTGTAGGTAGCTAATGCTAATCCTTTTTGCCTCATTAGCTCACCATACATTCACACACTTGGACACACACGCACATACAAGCAGACATACACACAAGCATATGTAATTTAAGATACTCTTAAGAAATTTATTGGAGAGATATAACTGCATGAAAAATTTGTCTAGATGCTGAGAAAAAAAAATGGAAGAGGTGCAGGATGCAATGGTCCATGCTTAAGTGATTCACTAGTCTAATGTTTGCCAAGGCTTAAGTTAATGTAGGTGCTTTTATGGCCAGAATTCATGATCCAATAATTTGGAATGATTTGGAGATTTTTAGAAAAGGATTTTGAAGCTAGAAATCACAGTGACTCACAGCACATAAAAATTCTGGGATGTGTGCATTTTACATTCATAGAAAAGAGAAATGACAAGCAGTCGGGTGGATAAAGGAATGAGCCCTCACACATGTGTACACAATTTTCTGTAATATTTCTTAAAATGTAGCAAATTTTACATTTATCTAAAATTATATCTTTTATATGAAATATGTACGTAAGTTGTCTTTTTCTAACTTTAATGTTTTTATAGTTTGAATAAACTACTACCAAGTAGTTTAAATATATACTGTATGTCAAAGAATGAATTGGTACCATCCTGATAGAAAGATGTGTTTTCTTTCCATACATTAACATGTTAGATGATTAATTTGTTTATAATAAGCATTTGGGCCCTGGCTGGTGTGGCTCAGTGGATTGACTGCCAGCCTGCAAATCAAAGGGTCACCCGTTCAATTCCCAGTCAGGGCACATGCCTGTATTGCAGGCCAGGTCCCCGGTGTGGGGAATGAGAGAGGCAATCACACATTGACATTTTTCTCCCTCTTCCTCTCTCCCTTCTCCTCTCTCTAAAAATAAGTAAATAAAATCTTTTTTTTAAAAAGCATTTGGTAGATCAAAATTTTGCACATCTACTTTAAGCTTTGTAGTACTATTGGCTGGTTTCAAATGATTTTTGAATTGTCCTAAAAAAATTTCTACTTACATCTATTTATATCTCTGTTTAGGTAAAACATTTCGCAGATTTAAAATGTAAACTCAGGAATTTAATTTCTTTATTTCCATCACAAATGTCCATCATAGAAGAATTTGCATAACATGGTTTGTGAAATTTTGCAGGCTTGAGTTGATATTTAGTAAATCTCAGTGTCAAACATTGTAACTTTCAAGTTGCCTTTCTTTCCATTTTAATATCCTCAGTCTTGGCATATTTGTTGAATGGACTCTAAATAAGAAAAGAAATCAACATTTATCTAAAAGTGTTCACTGACTAATAGATAGAGAACAGGATGACAGCTAATTGGGGGGAGAGGTGAGGGGGTGAGGGGATTGAGCAAAAAGGAAAAAAGACTCATGGACACAGACAACAGTGTGGTAACTGGTGGGGGGGAGGGAGGGGAGTATAGGAGCACTAAATGGTAATGGGAAAAAACAATAAAAATCTAACAAAATAAAAATGTTCACTAGTAATTCACTTCATGAATATCTTTGGAGAATTTGAGACTAATAATTTGTTGTTGCTCTCTTTCCTCCATGGAATCCTAGGCCTCTGTTTTGTGGGTCTAGACTTCTAGACTTTTTAAAGCGAGGTGGTAAATGGCACAGATGATCAAGACCCCAATCTTATCTCTAGGCTGTCATTTTACTACAGAAAGTGTAGATAACATTGCCTGGATGACCCTGCCTACAGTCTTGGCAATGTGTTCATTGTAGAGGGATTTTCATTCTAGCTCCCAGCAGAACTTCTGAGGTCTGGTTTAGTGATGAAGCAGCAGTTGAGGGTGGTAAGATTTATAGATGGTCTTCACTCCAAAGAATAGGTTGTGTCCTTTTAATATCAACAATATGCTGAATGAAGGTGGATTTGGATTTTATTGAAGGATATGGATATATATATATATATATGTATATATATGACACTGTGTGTATTGTTAGATGTAATGAAAACAGATGTTTACTAAAATTAGTGGAGGCGAGCACATTGCATGGTATAAAAAGTCAAATCAGTATGTTTTACAGCTGAATCTAAGATAATTAATACACTATTGTATGTGAAGTTATACTTAAAACAACATATATTTGAATAGAAATTGTTGCACACATGTTAAATAGAGAAGTACGGTGTCCTGTGTTTCTACATGTTGAGCATTTACCCAGCTGAAAGGTCAAAACTGAATTGATTTAATTGGATTATGAATGATGTATAGATATTTAGTAGTGACTGGCTATTAAAACAACCATCTCAAGCTTTGTGAGAATTCAATGTTTAAAAAATCCTTAGTGTCGGGTTTACTAAAACAACAGGTCTGATCTGATTTTACTGCCTTTTTTTTCCTTTAAGTAAATTGGTTTCCAATCCACAAGTGAATATCAGGTGCAGCTCTACAGTTTCTCCTTTCCTTTTTGTACTGCTTTTGGTTCTGTTTTCCTCTTACAGCCTATTTTTCGTAAGGTTAAGTCATTAGTGTACAGTTGAATTTTTACTGAATGTTTTAACCTATTTAAAATATTCATACAGCAGGATTAGTATGAATTCCTCATGTGACAAGCTGCTTGTTTAAAAATATCCATTTATTCTAAAATTATTTTCATTTATACTTTTAAGGAGAAGTAAACATGCTCATTATATATTAAAAATATACAAAGTTTCATTAAGAGTTGATAAATTACTGTCTCACCCCATCTAACTCTATTAAATGTTGGTACGTATTATCCATTTACAGCAATATTTACATCTCTACTTATATAAACATGTGTAAGTATATATATGAATATATATGTTTATGTAAGAATATATCATACATAAAAAGATGACTACACATATATGAATCATTATATTCAATTGTATTATGTTTTTTTTGTAAAATGGAAATGAGGTTATACTATGTATTTGTTTGTTATCTTTTTGTTACTTAGATAATTCAAGGACATATTCCCAAGTTAAAACCTATACTCAAATATCATGCAATGTCTCTTCATCCACCACTTTTCTCTATTCTAACTTGTCCTTAACATTTCTTCATACAAAGTTGTCATCTGGCCTTCACCTTTTGAGAATGAAATCATATCAATCCTCATCAGCTTCCTACACTTTAAATAAATGATTGATGCCACGTCAATCTTTATAAACACCAGCACAACAAGGGCAATGAAATTAGCAATTGGTTTCTGTTGAGCCAAATCACCCAGAATATGTATACATATTTCTCTGGGAGGTTTTAAAATTAAAACTCAACTTTGTGAATCTATGAGAAATACTGGTCTCTATTATGTATCAGAGTAATTTCACCAACACTCAGTAAGGTACCCCCTCCTAGGGACTCTGTATTTTATTAGGATGAAGGGTCAATGTGTTTCTGAAAGATTTGAGCTACCTTCTTGGCCTGCATACATTGGCTTGGCTTCTGAGCTATGGGAAGTTCAAGCCAGTTTTTCCCAGGGGGGTTCTTCATTTCTAGTTAATCATTTTACTGACAAAATATTCTTTCATGATGGTATCATGGCTATAAAATTATTTCAGATGCCAAAATTTATTCAATCAAATGCAGCAACTACAACAGTCCCAACAAAGACAGAAGACCCCATAAGACTCACTGAAATGGTCCCAACAAACAGGCACCTCTGCATTCCCTAATTCCCAGGTTGGAAACCATGATCCAGGCAATTCTCAGTTCCATATGTTTAATTGCTGTATGATTTCGAACGCCTGTACTAGGAATTACTTACCACTACTGCAATAATGAATCAGACCCCACCAGGCATGACCAATGTGCCTGTAGCTAAAGTACAGCTGTGGGAAGGAAATAACATTTTCATTTGCAGAGGCATGATAATGGGTGTTTCACACTGTTTGCAGAACTATGAATTGTCCTGTTCAGTAGTTTCTTGTCATTGCATGGAGCTGCTTTCTCTTTCACCAGCTGAGATGAGGAACAGGGGCCTGGTGTGCAGGTGAAATTGGTAAACAGGAGTCATTACATTTTAGAATAAGTTCTAGAGATCCGCTGTTTAACATAGTGCTTATAGTGAACAATGCAGTATTGGGCACTAAAATATGTTATGAGGATAAAGCCCATGTTCAGTGTACATAATACAGACATAACAACAAAAAGCACAAAAGAACATAAGGGAATTTGGGGAGTTGCTGTATATCTTTAGTACCTTGATTCTGATGATGATATTGGTGTACGAATATGTCTAAACTGAACACAATGTACGCATTAAGTATGTGCAATTTTTATGTATGAATTATACCTCAGTAAAGCTTTTAAAAATTTGGAAGAGTCAGAATAGCATTAATCAAAATGCTTTCAGTGTAGAAAGTAAACAAGTACTAACCTGTTTTATCTGTCTCTTCTTTTAGATATTTTGATAATGTGATACTCATTTGGAGGTGTGAGAAAACAACCAAATAGATCTTAAGAAATATATATCTTGCCTTACTCTGCCTCTGGCCTGGAGTTACGGTTCTCTATTAGGGTCCAGACATTTTGGGAAAAATCTAGAGAAGTGCATCAGAAAAAATGCATGGAGTTTCTTCATAAAAATGATACTGACTTTTTATGGAGGGCTTCCTACGTGCTTCCTAAGCTGGGTTTTATTATTATTCTAATTCTGTAGGGAAAGAAACTGGAGCACAGGGAGACAAAGTATCTTGTCCAAGCTGTCTCCGCTAACACATGCTGTAGTCGGGACCTGTGCCCAGACCAAATTCTTTTAACCTCTATTCAACCCTGTTTCTTCTCTACTCAAAAACTGCTTCAGCTCCAAATCTAAAACTCTAAAAGGAAAGGAAATCCTGAATGGAGAGACTAGGTTTCAGTCACTTACAAATTATCTTCCTTCTCCTGTTCTTTGTCTCTTTCACAAATACTCCAAGCTTTGATTAAAGCCATCTTTCACTCCGAACACTGCAGAATTGCTAAGATAGAATTGTTAAAAGAACTAAATTTCAATTAACTTTGCCATTGATTACTGTGTGACTCTGGAGGGGTGTGCTTTCTTTCAAGTTAATTAGGACTTTATAGTACATCTCAAAGATTAAAAATAACACTGAAGGCCATAGCAAACTGGGATTCCTCTTGCACTTTCTCCTCTGCTCTCTTGTGCTTCAAATGAGGGTAAGTAATGGCTATGGTTAGCTTGCAGGAGAGATGAGGTAGATGAAGTTTTCTGTAAACTGGTCACTAAATTTTTAATAGACTGAGAAAGCACTGGCTCTCCAATCAAATTGCAAGTCAAAATTCATTCAGCAGTTTTCTAGCTCTCTTCCTACATAGTGATCATTACAAAGCATAGAGGAACCACCCAAAGTGGAATATATGGTAATTTTCACTTACATGTTTCAGTCTCTTAAAGGAGCTTTATAACTTTACAAATCATTCACATACCTGTATCACCATTTGAATTTTCTAGGGCCATCAATGAATCCAATGAAAAGAAATTAGCCCATGGATGTCATTAACCCTCAAATGATATCACCATGCAAGTCATCACTGGATCTGACAGATATGGCTTTTGAGCTGGCCAGTCAACTATTCCAAATAAAGCAAAATAGCACATTTTGAAGACAAATTCCAAACTAGTTTCCCCCCTCCTATAGCATGACCCTGATAGATCATGTATAAATTTGTAATGTAACACAAGTGAAGAGTTCTTTGTTTTTCCACTCTGGGGTATATTTGCTTAAGCTATCCTTTTGGATCTTTATAGCTACTGAATCTCTATTAATCTTTATGGGATATCTTTGAAAAATTAGGCACAACATTTATAGTTAATCGCTCTTACCATCCTCTGCCAACTTACCCATCCAGTCGTTTCTCCCCTCCTTCCCCCAAGTGAGCCCTGAGCTTGGGGCTCTTCCTGCTTTGTCCCTACATGTGCTAGCTTCTTTCTTGCCTCTGGGTTTTCTTTCATGCAATTATTGCTTGAATAACCTCTTTTTGTCCTTCTTACTATTCACATCTCCTGATACTTCAAGCCCAGCTTTATCTACCTTAGTTCAAGAGATATGCTAGAATAAGTTAGTTCACAATGATTTTATTTCATTTTTAATACACAACATTTGACATCAACTTAAGGTCTATTGTAATTAATCACAAGATGACTTGTGCTATCTCCTATGTTTTTGCCTCATGTTTTTAATACTTCTTAAAAGATTTTACTTATTTATTTTTAAAAGTCCTGGCTGGTGCGACTCAGTGGATTACTTATGTATTTTTAGAGAGGAGAAGAGAGGGAGAAAGAAAGGGAGAAAAATATCAATGTGTGTTTGCTTCTTGAGCTCCCCCTACTGGAGACCTGGCCCGCAACTTAGGTATGTGTCCTGACTGGGAATAGAACTGGCAACCGTTTGGTTCACAGTCCAGGGCTCAATCCACTGAGCCACACCAACCAGGGCAAGGTTTTTATTACTTCATCGTATATGGATACCTGGTGCTCCTACCCTCACTGGAAGATGGTAACATCCTCTTAGCCTCTTTGTAGCCTTCTGTGGCATCAGGCGTAGTATCTCTTCCATAGTTAGCATTCAAAGATTAAACTCATCAAAGAATTGGCTATGTTGAAAAAGATATAAACTTTTCTTATTAATTAAGTATTCTTTTTATTGTGATAAAATATATAACATGAGAATTACCATCCTAACTAAGTTTTACATGTATAGTACAGTCTTGTTAATAGCAGAATGCTAAAACCAAAAATCTATACCCATTGAACAGCAATTCCTTATTTTTTCCTCCCCACAGTCCCCAGAAACTAGCATTCTACTTCATGTTTCTATGAGTTTCACTACTTCAGCCTTCTCATATAATCGGGATCATGTGGTATTTGTCTTGTGACTGGTGCATTTCTCTTAGTTCAGTGTCTTCAAGATTCATTCATACAATGTAGCATATACAGGATTTCCTTCTTAAACAGCTGAATAGTATTTCATTGTATATATACCATATTTTTTTTGCCATTCACTTGTCTGTGGACATTTATGATGTTTTCACATCTAAGCTCTCATCAATAATGCTACAGTGAACATCAGAGTTGAAATATCTCTTCCAGACTCTGAGCTCAGTATCTTTTGATAAATAAATAGAAGTGAGATACTGGCTGTTATGGTAGATCTATTTTTAATTTTTCGAGCAACTTCTGTACTGTTTTCCATAGCAGCTACCAATTTACAGTCCCGCCAACAGGGTACCAGGCTTCCCTTTTCTCCACATTTTCACCAGTGGTTGTTATCATTGCTCGTTTTGTAAATAGACATCCTAATACTTGTGTGATGAAATCTCATCGTGGTTCTGATTTGCATGCCTTTGATGTTCAGTGGCATTGAGCACTTTGTTATATAGATTTGTTGTCCATTTGTATGTCTTCTTTGGAGAAATGTCTTTTCAGTTTCTTTGCCTATTTTGAAATCAAGTTGTACTTGTTGCTTTTATAGGATACTCAGTTCTATTAATTCCTTACATATTTTAGCTATTAACCCTTTATCAGATATATGCTTCACAATTATATTCTCCCATGTGTTTGGTTACCTTTTTATTTGGTTGAATATTTCCTTTGCCATGCAAAAACTTTTTAGTTTGATGTAGTCCCACTTGTCTAATTTGTTCGCTTGTTTGAAAATATCAGTTGATGTTGTTACACAGCTTTAACAATGTATTCATTGTTCACTTTCCTAAAAATCCCAAATATGGGAATAAAATGAACATGCCTAAGACACTCTAGCCCTCACAGGATAGAAGGAAGCCCCAAACAGGAAACCTGTAGATGTTTCTTCTACCTGATATCTGTGCCCCCTTACACATTCTAGGGTCCTGAGTTTCTTTACCTCTTAAGGAAGTGGAAGCTACAAGATTCATGTATAAAAGGACCATAAAATGTATATGAAATATCTAGGCAACTTTTCTTTTCTCTATTCATAATTCCAAAGCAGGAGTGATTTTGTGTTTGTATATGTATAAATGGAAGACATGATTAGGTGAAAATAAGGTACAGATCATGCCTTCAATGAGTTTACAGAACTCAGGAGAGGGATATGGGCAAAGTGGAAACTAACTGTTTTAGACAGAATAAAATGCAGCTTATGAAAGAATCATAACATACATGTAGATGCCAAACAAAGTCACACAAACACAAAGGTCTTGCCTAGACTTTACTTTGCTTTCTACTTTTCGCTCTACCTGTAATTATTCCTCTTTTTTTTCTTATTTCTAGCAACCAAAAGTGCCATTTTTGCAAGCACATTTTGCTTCCTTTCCCATTTCTGATCCTCTCGCCCAAATTCTGCTGCACAGAAACCCAGAAAATAGCAAGGATATGATTCTTTTTAATTGTTGGAAGGACAAAGTTGTAAAAGTCACAAATTAATCATTTTTTATCCTCCTGACAAATCAGTACAATAAAATAAAAAAAAAACTTTATAAGAGGGAATGTAAATTTCCTATTTGATTTAGCATGTCACTAAATCGATTCTTTGGCCAAAGACAAGATATTCTTAATGTGAGCCACATAGGAAGATAATTAAGAGCTAGTGGAACTCATGCAGTCATTTTTTTCAATGTCTTTTTTGTCAAGAAGGGGAAACTAAGGCCCAGAGAACACAAAAGCCTACTTTGAGAGTTAGGGCTAAAAACCAGTGTGGTAAAACCCTAAATCCCAAGAACCATGATTTCTGTGACTTTCTGCATTCTTCAGAAAATCCCTGGGTCCACCCGCATCTGGCAGGGACATCCTATAAAACATTGAGTTCTTCCTTTGCCTTGGAAATGAAATTCGATGTTCCAAAAGTGATTGGAAAGTTTCCCTCATAGTGTGTTTCAAGGCAGGCTGTTTCACAGCATTTTCTTTTCCTTTTTTGTAATTGTTGTTCAATTACAGTTGTCCCCATTTTTGCTTTTCAACACGGTACCAACAGTGTCACCATTATTTTGAAAATATTTTCAATTTTTTGCTGAGCAGGCGTAATCGCAGACCTGCTCTAATAGCATACATTTTGATGGAAGTTGCTTTGCTTTATTTACCAGAATGTGGAACTCTAGTCTTTTTCAAGGTAGAAGGGATCACATAGTCCCAGCTTCTCATTTTACAGGTGAGAATATTGAGTTTGGTCAAAGGAAAGTGATTTTCTCCAGTGAGCAGCTTGTTAACATTAGCTCAGAGACTAGAACACAGGCATTTGGGCTCCCGGGTCTTTATTTTTTCTACTCTGTGATGCTGTCTTTACTGTGGTTTTAAAATAGCAGCATCTCCACCATACTTTGTTTCTTCCACAGTTCTTCTTTAACTGTTTGTGCAGGGTGACTAGAGTTTAGAAATAGAAACAGGAAGTATTTCCTTGTGTCATCTTTGGATCGTTTTCTTTGTCCCTTGGTCTCTTTGTTTCTCTCCCTCCCCGCCTCCCCCCCAATAGCACAGCAGAGAGTAGGCTATTAGGGCATACATTACCCAGTTGCATTCCCCTTAGGTAGAGCAAGGAAGGAGCAAAGTAAAAAATGTTCCTCACCAAATGTCCAACCTTCCATAGGCCATTTCCATAGTATCAGCAATGTCCTATATGGGGCCTCAGGGATCTGTAAGCGCATCAGTGAGTAATCAGCTAATTCTAGCTTTAGCAAACACATTTTATGAATTCTTTGAGGAGAAATCACTTACCCAAAGTGAAGAAAAAATGTGCAAAGGTAACCAGATCTTTTAAGTAGGAAAAGGGAGATGTGTCCTGAGGCCTCTGGCTTCATTTCTCTGTCCCTCAGTAGTGATTTCTTTCTCTCTCCTCTCATGTGCTCTCTCTCAATCTCTGTCTCTCATGCACGCAATACTTCATTATGCATATGTGTGAATAATGTTAGCTTTTTATGCACAGGTTTATAAGTCTCATGCAAAAAGTCTTTTATTCCCTCTGCACATGTAATTTCTCCCTGTTGACTTGGATATATGACCTTTATTTAAAAACAAGGAAAACATGATTAGGTGAGAATAAGGTACAGATCATGCCTTCAAAGAGTTCACAGAACTCAGGAGAGGGATATGGGCAAAGGTGGAAACTCACTGTTGTAGACAGAATAAAATGCAGCCAATGAAAGAAACATAACATACATGTAGATGCCAAACAAAGGTACAATTCAGGAGGATTTCCCCAGGGAGATGCTGTTAAAATCATGTCTTAAAAGAAGAGAAGGATTTCAAGAAGTGGAGGATGTGGGGGACCTTTGGCAGAAGGAGCAAAGGCACAGAGAAACAAAAAATTAAAGCTGTGTTCAGGACTGGTGAGTGATTCGTGTGGCTTGGTAGAGGGAAAGAACCACAATGCCTTTGTAACGGGACAATAGTCTGGGGCGCGCCAAAGGAGGATGAAATATACATCTTCTTGTGCATTTCTTTCTCTCACATACCTTTTGAGGAGAAATTTCTTCAGTATTGATGTAGTAAAGTACAATGGGACAAGTGACGAAATTGACAAGCAGTCATGTTTCAGCACATTTTATGGAATAACTTCCTTTATTCTCAGTATTTTGAGCATTACACAGCCATGAGCTGAAACCTTCTGAGCCAAAATTGGCTCTCCATCTGTCGATGCTGCCTAAATGGGATTTCTACATTTGATACCTGGCTAGTTTCATTGAATGCTTCATTCCATTTTAACTCTAAGATACGTGTATCCATGATCTGTACCATTATGCTTTCTCACAGTTTGATTTTCCATTTCTTCTTTTTAATTGGGCAAGTTTCTAAACTTTCTTTTATGAAGATCACTCTGCCAGTGGTGTGGAGAGGGGTAAGACAGAAGTGGGCGAGACTCCAGGAAGCTAAGCACACAATTTATGACTCTTCTTGATATCCTAAGTCTTCCCAAAGTCTTTCATCAAAAAAGAGAGGCCTTTTAACTCTCCTTTTGGGCTTTGTCTTTTTATTCTGGAATGATAATGTGCTGGTGGAACATGCTTCAGTGCATAATTAAAGACTCCATTTCAATTAGGATTTACCTACTGTTGCTCAAGGTGCTACAAAGATTTGGGTCTCTGTTGTCATCCCTCCCCCATTAATGTCCACCTTAGATTTATTTCAGTATGCCGTGCTATAAAACTTGATTGTTGTTGATCCCACCTTCCCATTTAATTTCAACCAGGTTTCTCAATGACCTGATTAAGCCAATGAAAAGCTAAATGAAGATACCTCTGGACAGCAGCATAATGCTATAGAGGTCTTTTATGGAAGGTTTCAGCTCATGGCTGTATAATGCTCAAAATACTGAGAATAAAGGAAGTTATTCCATAAAATGTGCTGAAACATGACTGCTTGTCAATTTTGTCACTTGTCCCATTGTACTTTACTACATCAATGCTGAAGAAATTTCTCCCTCAAAAGGTATGTGAGAGAAAGAAATGCACAAAAAGATGTACATTTCATCCTCCTTTGGTGAGCCCCAGCCTATTGTCCTGTTGCAAAGGCATTGTGGTTCTTGGTCATATTGCTGCCACATTTTCATACAGTACCACAACACACATTCTTCTCTTGGTCCTTTTTTTAAAAATTCTGAATATTGAAATGAGAAGAATAGTAGAATAGACTGAGTAATAAATAAAAGGAAAAAATGTCACCCAAAAAAGTGACAACTCAAGGAATGAATCAGAAACCAATGCATTACGGATTATGTAGTAATAAGGTGATTTGGGCAGGTAGCTGGTGATACAGGGGGGAAACTAGAGTTTTTAAAGTGTTCCATCCATTTATTGAGATTGAATTAGGGTCAGGAACCTACATTTCATCACTCTGGGTTTAGGTATTCTATTTATGAAAAAGCACATTATAGTCTTTGGTATATCCACCTAAAAGCTATAGGGAGGAGAGTGTATCCTTCTGTGCTTTAATGTCCATGAGTAGAAAATACCTTCCAATTTGATGTTGGGAGAGTTTACTTGCTCAAGTTCCATGCCTAAGCAAAAAAGCTACCTAAGTGAGACCGCTTATTTTGCTGGTACTTCCTGTGTTTCTTGCTTTTCTGTTACACTTGCAGAAAAGAAAATATTGCTGCCTGAGACTAAAAGTCTCAGGAAATATTTTTTAACTTTTTCCAAACCATTTCAAAAGCATACATAGGTTCTTTCATGACTCCCATTATAATGGGAAGGTAGCCACATTGGATTTTGTTCTATGAATATGAAGACCCAGGGAGATCTGATCACTCAGGGAGAACATCACAGTCTGGTCCCCCAAATATCAGGTATCAAAAAATTTTATACCTGCCCTTCTTCACTTTTCCAGGGCTGCCCAAGACATGAGATGCCTAGTTCTTACCCCTTGCCTGTGTAAATAAGCATGTGAAAAATATTTGAGATATATTTTAATGATCTTAGTTCACTTGCAGTCTAGGATTTAAATATAACTGTAGTCTAAATATCAATGTTGAACAGTTTAGAAAAATTGATCTTCTTTATGTTCTTTCATTTCCAACCATTCTTGTACTATACGCCAAGAAAAAAATGAGTTACTCTCTAAATTCAGTACTCCATGGACTTGATATCATTAAAAATAGACCATTTCTTTTGGTTTTCTAAATGATTTATTTTGAAATTCCTCTCAAATAAAATAAAATTATATCATTACACCTATATTTCAATCCTATAGCAAGTAGTCTATTTTGCGATATTTTTCTGTATATAAAATATGTCATTGAAATAAAGTTACATCTAAGTTCCCAGGAAGCATTATTGCTATAGGAATTCACATCCATAAATTATGGGGTTACAGTAGTCTCCTCCCTTATCTTCAGTCTCGCTTTCTGCCACTTCAGTTACCTTTAGTCAACCACAGTCTGAAAATATTAAACAGAAAATTCCAGAAATAAACAATTCATAAGTTTTAAACGGCACAGCATTTTGAGCAGTGTGATGAAATCCCACATGAATATTCTGCTCCCTCCTGCCAGAGACATGAGTCATCCCTTTGTCCACCATCTAAACACTGTATACACTACCTGCAGTTAGTCACTTAGCAGCTGTCTGCCTTATCAGAATGACCGTCATGGTGTCACAGTGCTTGTGTTCACGTCACCCTTATTTTACTGATGGCCCCAAAGCACAGGGAAGCAATGCTGGCAATTCATACATGCCAAAGGGAAGCCATCAAGTGTGTGTGTGTGTGTGTGTGTGTGTGTATACACACACACAGGTATATAGTATATGCAAGTACATATATAGGAAAAGCTACCATATACACAGGACTCAGTACTATTTCCTGGTTGAGGGATCCACTGTGGGTCTTTGAATATATCCCCTGTGGATAAGGGAGAACTATTGTATTTATTTCCTCATCAGTTTTCATATTATCAAAGGTTGTTGTGTATCATCATGGTGGCAAAGATGGACAATAAACATAGAAGGGAATATAAACTACCACTTTAAGATATTTCATTAATGTGTGCATGTGTCTCAGCAACACTTTACTTTTAGAAATATTGATTTCTTCACTTGAAAAGAAGTATCAGTTACTGTGTGATCAAGAAGGTATCCCAAGGCAAAGTAGACAAAAGCTGTGCACATAATTCATATTGTTTACATGAAATGTGTCAAAAGACACTACATGCTCCACCCCACTATTTTACCAACATACCAAGAATTTCAGACTGTTCTTATTTAAGCTACCATCGAAAACATACCTAATTTATGCTTCTCCTGATGGACACAGGGTTTTCAAAAACAGTTTGAAAAGGCACAGGAGGTGAAGCATTTTTAACAGGCTTAGAAACATCTAATTTATTTATATTAATTTTTTCTAAAAACCACTCTTTCTTGCATTTTTTTTTCAGTCTTCTTGTTCTTCACATCATTTAATTCTGCTCTAATTTTTATTATTTCATTTCTTTTGCTGACTTTGGGCTGCTTTTATTCACCTTTGTCTAGTTCTTTAAGTTGTAAGATTTGGTCATTTACTTGGAATTTTTCTCATTTCTTGAGATAGACCTTTAATGATATAATCTCCTCTCTTATTATTATAGTTTTTACTGCATCTCCAAAGTTTTGATGTTTAATAAAAATTTGTGAGTATTGGTTCTAACATAATTTTTCAAGGAATTATTCCTCGTAAAATTTAGGATTGACATGTAAGTCAATAATTTTTATTCTTACTAATCATATTCACATATGAGTGATGCAGCTGCACACTTAGGAGGTTTAAGTGTGCATTTTAATATGACAGTCAATTCAAAGTTCTCAGTTATTTACATTTGTTAAGTATAGATGACCTTGATTTATATAAGTAGCATACATGATGATTGAATTTTATTTTTAATTATGTTGTAACTCTGAAACTAAAGTGCCATAGTTTGAAAAATTTGTATTTTTCTCATTTTTCTTTATTTTGAATTTACTTTACTAGAATAACGTTGGTTGATAACATAGGAATTTCAAATGTGCAACTTTATAATATGGCATCTGTATACTCTATTGTGTGCCCACCACCCAAAGTCTAGTCTCCTTTAGTGCCCTTGTACTTGACCCCCTTTACCCTCTTCACCCTTCCCCACTCCCCCACCTTCCTTGGGTAACCACCATTCTGTTGTCTGTATCAATGAGTTTTTTTGTCTGTTTGTTTGTTTGTCTTGTTTGTTCACTTGTTACATTTTGTTTTATATCCCATATGAGTGAAATCATGTGGTTCTTGAAGTTTGACTTCTTTCAGTTAGCATAATGGTCTCATGATCCCCCCATATTCTTGTTTTTGTTTGAGGAACGTCCGTACTGTTTTCCATAGTGTCTGCACCAATTTCCATTCCCACCAGCAGTGTGGGATGCTTCCCTTTTCTTCGCATTCTCCAACACTTGTTTCATTTTCTTATTGATGATAGCCATTCTAAAGGGTATGGGGGGGGTAACCCATTGTGATTTTGATTTGCACTTTCCTTATAACTAGTGATGTTGAGCATTTTTTTCATACATCTGTTGGCCATCTGTATGACTTCTTTGGAAAAGTGTATGTTCTTTTAAAATCAGACTGGGTTTTTTTTGTTTTGTTTTGGTTTTGACTTGTATGAGTTATTTATGTATTTTGGATATCAGCCCCTTATCAGAGGCATAATTTGCAAATATCTTTTCCCATTCAGTTGGTTGCCTTTTCATTGATGCTCTCTTTTTATGGCTGAGTGATATTCCATTGCATGTATGTACCACATCTTCTTTGTCCATTCAACTATCAGTGGGCATCTAGGCTTCTTCCATATCTTGGCTATTATAAACAATGCTGCACTGAACATGAAACCCATATATCTTTTCTAATTATTGTTTTAATTTCCTTCTGATAAATTCCCAGAAGTGGAAACATTGGGTTGTATGATAGTTCTATTTTTCATTTTTTTAGGACTGTCCACACTATTTTCCATAGTGGCTGCAGTAATGTACGATCCCACCAACAGTGCACAAGGGTTCCCTTTTCTCCACATCCTCACCAGTCAATCCTTGTTGCTTATTGTCTCTTTGGTAGTAGCCATTCTGACAGGTGTGAAGTGATAGCTCATTGTGATTTTGATTTGCATTTCCCTGATGATTAGTGATGTTGAGCATTTTTTCATCTGTCTGTTGGTTATCTGTATGTCTTCTGTGGAAAAAAAATGTTTATTTAGGTCCTCTTCCCATTTTTTTAATTGGACTGTTCATTTTTTTTGATGTTGAGTTGTATGAGTTCTTTATATATTTTTAATATTAACCTCTTACTGGATTTATCATTTGCAAATATATTCTCCTATTCAATAGATTGCCCGTTTGTCTTGTTGATGGGTTATTTTCACTGCGCAAAATCTTTTTAGTTTGATGTAGTCTCATTTGTTTATTTTTGCCTGTGTTGTGTTTGCCCAGTTACACATCTACAAAAATATTGCTAAGACTGATGTCAAAGACTCTGCTCCCTGTGCTTTCTTCTAGGAGTTTTCTTGTTTCTGCTCTTGCATTTAAGTCTTAATCCACTTTGAGTTTATTTCTGTATATGTTGTAAGAAAATGGTCTCATTTTGTTTTTTGTTTACATCTGTCCAGTTTTCCCAACACAATTTGTCAAAAGGACTGTCTTTTCCCCATTGTACATTCTTGCCTCCTTTATCATAGATTAATTGACCATATTAGTGTGGGTTTAGTTCTAGGCTCTCTATTCTGTTTCATTGATCTATACATCTGTTTTTAATACCAGTACTATACTCTTTTTGATTACTATAATTTTGTAGTACAGTTTGAAATCAGGCAGAGTGATTCTTCTTTCTCAAGATTGCTTTGGCTATTTGAGGTCTTTTGTGGTTCCATGTAAAGTTTAGAATTATTTGTTCTAGTTCTGTGAAAAATGCCATTGATATTTTGGTAATGATCACATTGAATCTGTAGATTGCTTTGGATTGTGCTTTCATATTATAATGGATTTACTCCCACTTGGCATAAAAAGAAAACAGAATTTTTATTCCTGGAAGCCTGTTGTAGACTCATTTGGTTTAGGAGGAATAAAAATACACACATCATGTTCAGGTTTGAAAATGACTAGTCATATTTGGTATTATACTAAAGGTAAATATAATAAAAATTTCAAATACATTTCTAGACCTGCACATTTGTTTTATTAAAATGTATAATGTTCTGCATTATGTTTATTTTCATTCATACTGTAATTGAGCAAAAAAGAAAAAGAACTCATGGGCATAGACAACAGTGCAGAGACTGCAGAGGAGTAGAGGGGGTGGGTGGAAGTGGAAGAAGGTATGGGGGGATAAATGGTGATGGGGAATATATAATATAAATGAAAAAACTAGCAAAATTTGACTTGGGTAAATTCATTTAAGTAGGAAAGTAATTAACTACATGAAGGAGATAATTTATAGAGAAATGTGGTGTATTGGTATGTCATATCAAGGTGCCAAGTACAACTCAAAGTGAATGAATGGCATTTTGTTAGTGATGGGGTATATTTTAAAGATAGTATGAGCACAAACCTTGTGCTTCCTAAAAAGCTGCCCAAGTGAAGAACTTCACCCAGTGAATTCTCAGCAGCCACTACAGCCCAGCACCTTTCATTTTCCAGCTCATTCAAGCAACATTTTTAAGTCCTTGGGCAGAAAGATGTAAAGAGCAGTGAAGACTTTTAATACTATCAGATACAAATGAACTGTGAATCAGTTTGCCCCAATCATTTCTACTTCTAGATCTTGTACATATACCCTCCCTGCTGTGATGGGTTGTATAGGTTTAAAGTGTGTATTTTTGGAGATGATCACTTAAAGAAAATGACAGATCTAAAGGAAGAGGGAATTAATGTATTACTCAGGTCTTTCATTTTGTCTTGGGATTCAAAAAGGCATTTCCTGTCAAGCATGTCAAACCATTTCCATTTGGTATTTATATACGTACTGGCATTTATCCTACTTATTATGCCCATTTCCTTGAAATTATGCTTGTGCATGAACACCAATTTATCTCACCCTTTGCCTACAATAGAAAGAAAACTTCAGTTCTGAAAGCTGTGTATACTTACTTCCAATAGTGGTAAAGAATTTTAAAAATAGCCCTGGCTGGTGTGGCTCAGTGGATTGAATGCCGGCCTGAGAACCAAAGGGTTGCTGGTTCGATTCCCAGTCAGGGTACATGCCTGGGTTATAGGCCAGGTCCCCAGTAGAAGGTGCACAAGAGGCAACTACACATTGATGTTTCTCACTCTCTCTTTCTCCCTCCCTTCCCTTCTCTCTAAATATAAAATAAATAAAATATTTTTTAAAGAATTTTTAAAATAAGTGTGGGAGGTGCAGGAGTCACTTGAACATAATATCCCTCTGTGAGAACTTGAGGTGGGTGTCTGCTGGGTATCTCAGATCCCAAGTACACCTCCCTTGGAGATCCTTTCATTGCCAGTCATCTCTTCTCTTCACCCTAAGTTGAGCATTCCGCCTTGTACAGTTACAAATGTTCCCAGCTTTATAGTCTAAGTGATGTCACTCTCTTTCATTCCCTTCCTTGTTATTCTCATCCCCGAATACACAATAGATTACTCTTTTCTCCACCAGTCTTTCTGTCCCTCCAGAGCTTCAAAATCCAGCTCAGGTAGTTTTTACAAAATGTCTACTCCTTACCAAAAAAAAAAAAAAAAATTTACTACATAACTTGAGACCCCATCGGTCTTTGTTCATGTGGTTTTGCTACATTTGTAAACTACTTTTATATATCTAAGAGTTTGAAATCTTTAGGATAAATCTCAGTTGTCATTCATTTTGCTGTCATTCAACCAACAATTGTTGACCAGCTCTGTGCTAGGTTGTATTTTATAGGTACCAGGCATGCAGCTATGAGCAAAACAGTGTCCTTTTCTTGTGGAATTTACATTTTAGTTGGGAAGGCAACAATTAACAAATAAGTATAAAATAATATTTTAGATTAAAAGTGCTATAAAAATCAAAGTAAAGGAGTAAAGGAAGTAATATTTTAAATATTTACTTATTTACTTTTAGACAGAGAGGAAGGGAAGGAGAAAGAGAGGGAGAGAAACATCTATGTGAGAGAGAAATATCAATTGGTTGCCTCTTGTATGCAACCCACAACTTGGGCATGTGCCCTGACCGAGAATTGGACCCATAACCCTTTATTTGGTGGGACAGTGCCCACCAACTGAGCCAGGAAGCAGTATTTTAGACATAGTATTTAGGGAAGGAGGCTGAAGGTGTGACATCTGAGCAGAAATAGATTGAAGTAAAGGAAGAAAACATGCTCCCATCTGGAGGAAGTAAGGTAGAATGAGAAACCACTAAGGAGCCCTGCCCTAAGATAGAAATCTGCTGTTCCAGGAAGAGCAAGGAGACTGGTTGGTATGACATGATAAATTAGAAGGAACTTTATGATAATACAAGTATCTGTCACAAGAAAAAAAAAAAAACATACCCAAGAGAAGATGCCTCAGTATGAAAAGACATGGTTCAGATCCTTGCCCATCAATTTAGTTCAGTGTGTGATCTTGGATAAGATGTGAAATTTTTCCAGGCCTCATCTTCCTTATAATGATACCTCCCTCATAGATTTGTTGTGAGGAGTAAATAAGCTAATATATGTAAGATGGCTGGCATGATATCCCACACTTAATAAATGTTAGTTAGATCAACCTATTCATATTATTTTTATTATTTGCATGCATAGACTTGTTTAGAAGATAGAAATAAATATTAGTAGCAGAAACTAAAGATGTTATGAGTGGTCAGGAATTGGGGTCACTCAGTTCAACGTATTTGTTTTAATATGATCAGCAAATGTGTGAAGATACCAGTAATTAAATTTTGATACACTCTTCCATTTCACTGGTTTCTATAAACTGATGAGCTACCAGAATATAAATAAACAAGTTGCATACTCAGTCTCAACCACAGATATGTAAAATTAGTCCTTGGCCTTCCAATTTGTTATTACCACATTGCATGGAACTACATCATCTGTAAAATTCTGCTTTAAAGGTCTGCACAACGGCCTAATAGAGAGTTTCTGTAATTACCTCATGTGTGTCCTCCAGAGAGAGTGGATAAAAGTGCCCATAGATGAACAATATCTGTTCACTCTCCACACACAAGGGACAAGGAACAGCGTGACCCACAAAATACCATAAAACTAAAAGCATATTCCAAATTAAATATATTTATTTGCTATTCCTGATCATGTTTGCTAGACTATTTCCAAGTATCTGTGAAGGTTTTAAGAAGGTCTTAGTACTTATACCTCTGGATATTTTAAGCTCAATCACACACCATTTCGAAGCCTAAGTCTGCTCATCTCTAATTCCGAGATACAAATTTATCTTGCAAAGTGATTGTTAGGGTGAGAGAGATCAAAATATTTCACTCAAGGTAAAATTATTTATTTATTTATCTATTTATCTATTTAGCTAGCTGTGCAGCAAGTCATCTATCTATATAGATTGCCATTCAACAAATTATAATATATGTTAGTAGTAGAGGAATTATTAACAATATTAAAAGGAAAGAATATTTAGAAAGAAAAATGTTCTGAAGCATGAGGTCAGTTATTTCTCCCATTTTTTGGAATATAAAGCCTAAAAACTCTCAGTTCCTATAAAGTGACAGTAATGATTGTGATCACTAAAAGGTTTTAGCTGATATTTGTTGGGGTCTTACAAATACATGAAGTCTGGATTTAAGCATTTCCGTGTGCCAACTGTTGATGAAGCAAGCACTTCCCACACTATCTCATTGCTCATTTTGCTCAGTATGTAAAAATCAAAGATTGGGATTATTATGAAAATTTTAGTAGATGGGTACTAGGAAAGTATGCAAAATAATTTGTAAATTTAATATGAAACCAAAACATATGTTCACATCAGTTTCCCACAGGTGATGTGGCAGGGAATACAAGTTACAGATTGAAGAAAGGAAAAAAAATATATGTTTCCACAGGGAAAGATTCTGAAAGTAATAAGCATAATTTTTCTTCCTCATCTAAACATTATTTAAAAAGGAAAATTTCTGCCATTACATTGATATTCTTTGCCTCTCTTAATGACATCTCCTTCCCAAACATTGGGACCTCGGGCTTCTTGCACTAATAAAACTAAATAAGAATATCACAAATATGAAATTCT
Organism: Anoura caudifer; assembly: GCA_004027475.1. NCBI lineage: Eukaryota > Metazoa > Chordata > Mammalia > Chiroptera > Phyllostomidae > Anoura > Anoura caudifer. The sequence continues at coordinate 478,840 of PVKU01000187.1, forward strand.
TCAAAGAATTCAGCAGCTTTTTTTCCTTTATTGTTTCCCTTTATGTGTTTTTGAGAATGTAGATTTAAAATATAAAGTCCATAGATGGAGAACAGATGAAAGCTAATGGTGGAGGGGCATTAGGGGGCGGAGGGAGCAAGCAAAATGGAAACAGGATTCATGGACTCGGAGAACAGTGCAGTGATTGCTGCGGGGAGGGGGTTTTAAGGGGACTCAATGGTAACAGAAAAATACAATAAAGATTATATATTTAAAAATATTTAAAATACACAAAAGCTAAAAATAAATAAATAAGTAAAATATAAAGTCCAAAAATACAGAATGCAATTGTATTCTGTCATTTCTGCATTCCTATTGATAAATTTGATATAATGTTGTAAAACTTTTAATGCAAAAAAAGAGAAATAAACAAAACACTCCACAAAAAAAAGACTTTTCAATATTTAACCTTCTGTGTGAAAGAAGGGCAATAAATGTGATAACATTAATGGAATCCACGCCCTTTTGGTGATGCTAAGGGTTAAAATGAGAGGCAAATGATCACTTTCTATCCATTATTCTATTATATTAGTGCTAAGTGGCCAACTAATACCATATCTGATGCTGGTTTCCAGGGCAAAAATTCAGAGAAACATTCTCCTAGGTATGCTGCCATTAATCAGGAATTTATTCTATTTCTTTCATTTCCATTTAGGTAAATTATTTTGTCATTGGGGGAAAAGTGACCCACAGGCTGACCAGTCTACTATTACCCACCCTCCAGTATATAGCTTTTACTGGAAAATAATGGAAAAATAGTTTCCATTTATTTGCCTTGCCTTTTGTGGCACGAACAGAGACAGGTTGAGATACATAGATTTGTGAGGAGCTATGAGTGAATGAATGAATGAATGAATGGTAGGAATTACTCATCAGTCCATTCATCCAAGTGATTAGTCAATTGCCAATAATTTTATTACTCCTATAGGATTAGTCATAGGTTATGGTTCAGAAATTATTTTTTAGAAAGTGTTTAAGATTTTGGTGTACATCATTCTGGTAACTGAGGACAAAAATCATTGTTTTCTTATGTCTGGTCTTACTTTTTTTTCCTTTTAAATTTATATTGAACACATATCAAAGAGCCAACAGGACTGTAATTTAAATTTTTGAAACAAACATCATTTCTCTTTGTGTATATCAAAGTAAAACAGAGTAGATACAGTAGGAATAAAACAGTTGGAGAATCCAAGATAGATGAGGAGAAGCTGGCCCATTACCAGTTATCTATCAACATGCCTGTATGTGGAACATCCTGTTCCAATCACTGCCTCTTCACATCTTTTGTGTTAAATGAACACAGGAGAATTAAAAAATATAATTTCTACTCTAAGCCCAGTGGTGACCTATTAACATTGAAACACTGTTAGTAGTAATGACAACAAAATAATGCAAGAGGTCTGTGTTTGAGTAGAAAAGGTCACTCAAAGGTCACTATGTGACCTCAGGCAAGTCAGTAAACATCCTGATCCTTGGGCATCTCCTGTTGAAAACCAAAGGGCTTAAATTCAACTTCTTAGGACCATATTTTTCTGATTCTTTGGGCAGTGTATAATAGCCACGTCTATGTTTGTTGACCCAACTCTTCCCTAACTTTGGAACTATACCCATGCTTCTTTATGTACTTATCCAGTGTTGAAGATTCAGCATTAAGCAAAATAGCCACCTTGATCCTTTTTAGATTCTTATTGTTTCCTGAAGCTGGCAAGTGTTGTCTTCCAAATGCCAAAAGTTAGAGAATAAGTTGCTTAGTGAGGGCTTTAATATAGGCATGCCATAGGAAGCTTGATGCGGACCCCGGCTTGTGGGGTCCGCCACATTGTGGATGAGATACGAGAAATTTACACGGACTACCGAGTCCTGTGGAAGAAAAGGGACGGCATGGCTTTTCTCTCAAAGGGAGAAAAAGGTATGGTCTCCACCATGACAGGCCCTTATTTCTTTTTCTGGGTGCATTACATGATGGTCCTCATTTACTATTCACAGGTTCACTTTTGGTGGTTACCTTTTACAGAAAACAAAGGAGATGATGCCACTAATCGCATCACAGAAGAAGGATATTTGCAAATAAAAAAGGAACAGTGGCTGAGCCAGTTACACTCATCTTTGGAAGGTTTAGCATGGATTTTAGGAAGTTACTTTGCAGTAAAAGTTTGCTGCCTCAATTCAGGGTGAGGGAATTTTTGCAAAAGCAAGACTCAAAGCGGCCTAGGTACATCGCAGACCTGATTTCCCATAGGAGAACCTATCCATGGGCATGAGTCCTGTGCATCTCAGAGTGGGAGTTGGGCCCATGCCACACACAATGGTCTCCTACAGAAGCCTACTTGGCCAGTCTACTAAGATACTATGAGAATGTCAGATTATTACCTACTAATTTGTGTAACACGGATTATAGGTTGTTAACATTTGTATTAGAACAACAAGAATATAGAGCAACATTTTCTGGGGGAAAAATAATCTCTTTCCAAATCCATGTTAGTAGTAGGTAGATGTAGAAGTCTGATATATGATTAAAATGCATGGACTTTGGGCACACTACCTAGGTGAACACTTTGGATTATTTATGTCACCGTTAGTGTGACCCAGGAGCAGTTAATCTCTCTAAGCCTGCATTTCTTTTCTTCTAAAATGAATCTAATAATAATCCCTTGTAGGCTTCTTCTGATGATTAGATAATTCAATGTATATAACACACCGAACAGTGCCTGATACCTAGCAAATCTCTCTATATACTATGTTCCTTTGTACTATAGTACTTTATGGAAGAGAAGCTATTATGTGTTGAATCAACGAAAATAAGACCATTTTGTATTTGTTCATTTCAAAAGGAAGTGTGCAGGCATTTCATTTACCACCTAGGTGTTTTTTAGAGTGGGGCATCGCCTGGTTAGTTTGTGTAAAGGTTCAGTGAACTTTCTCATAGTGATTTTTTTATTGAACATATGGAAACCGTTAAGCATTAGCAAAAGTCACTATCCACTGAGCTGGATCCAGAGGTTGACAGTTACGTCTATCTCTTATAAAAATAAACACATGAATAAATGCACTAAGAAATATATCACCTGTCATTTTCATATCCAAGGACATTTCAACAAACAAGATCTGAATGTTAAATATGCCCATTGTAGTCTACATGTGAGAAATCACTTTTTTTTTCTAGAACACACTAGGACACAGCAATGGGGAAAATACGGTACCCTAATTGAGACCATTTCCTGTCATTTTATATATAAAAGATTGTGCTGTATCATTTTATTCACTTGCATAGCCATAGGCAACCTCTAAAATATTTAAATGTCTTAAATGTTACATATTTGAGCTAGTCTTACATTATATAGTTGGTTATGATGGCTATGATAATCTGTCAAAAAAAACTCATGCACATTCTCTAATTATATATATGTATACATATAATGATATATATATGATGCTCATACTATATAATGAATGCTAATTATATATAATTTCTATGTATAATTATAATTTACACTTGAATGGATAATTTTATATGCAAATAGCATGCATTATATATGTGTTGACCTATCAAGATATTCAATATTATGGATATATAATACTGGCAAATAAACCATTTCTGATGCACTAAAGAACTTTTTTTTATATCAATAAACCACTAGTAGAAATATTTCAATGCTAAAAAACAAATCTTTAAATACAATTTGTAAACAAGTAGTGTGCAGCAATTAAGAACATGGGCATTGAGGCAGGCAGACCTGGGTTTCTAATCCCTGGCTCCAGCACCTGATGTCATCATGACATTTTGCCAATCACTTTGGCCCCCTATGGCTGCATTTCCTGATTTTCAAAAATAAAAGGAATATTCATAACTAGGCCCCCAAATTATTATACGATCAACCAAGGTAAGTGACATAAAGCACTTAGCACATTGCTTGACATGTAGCAAACACCGAATAAATAGCAGTTCTCTACTATTATTATTGACTTGTTAATGTGGGCTTTTTCTCCTAGATAGAAATAAGGCTATCTAACTCAAAGCATAGGCTCTTGGATGCTCTTATTTCACCGCCACCCCTCGTAAATGATGTTAGCAGTTGGGCAGTGCTTCACTATATGGACTGGTGTCTTCTTACTGAGTTTTAAGATATTTTATCAACATTATTAACCTTATCATGCCTGATGCAAAGGTAGTATAAACTTGAGAGCTTTAGAGACTAGAGACCTATCAAAATAATGAATGAGAGACATACAACACGTCAATGGTGAGACAGTGATGAGTGGAACAGAGGTATACAAGGTCCACCATTTGACAGGAGAGGCGATGCATACGGACAGGCAAGGTGTGTCAGTGTGTGGAGAACATGCTGCCCTCACAGTGATGTGTGGGAAAGGAGGAAAACGAAGACAGTGCCAAAACATCACAAGTCCAAAATTCACAAATTCGAATACATAACTGGAGGAGAAACAACAGTACTCGGTGCCAATTAGTGCAGCCTTAACTCAGAGCAGAGAGGGGAGTTGTCCTTCCAGAATTCGGGGAATGGTGTGGCCAATGTCACTTAGGTCTTAAGCCACAGACACTTCATGGGCTCCAGGCCCATTGGAATCGGCACCACCTGGCAGTAAGTGGGGAGGCCTCTGACTGCCAGGGCATCCCTCCCAATCCTTGAGATCCCTGGGAAAGAGGGAGAGACCTGCCTCCACAGATTTTCACCGTGGGCGAAACTGGTCTATTTTGAGAAAAGATGTTCAATAGAACATATGTCAGCAAGGAAGAGATTATGCTGGTTTTAAAGCTCAAAAGGACTGGCTTACCCTCTAATTTGGGGGAAATGCAGCCAGGGAATACAAACTTAATCCCTCTCTTCTTACTCAATTTTTTTAAAGGATGAATTTTGCCCCATTTCTACTGGAGAGTGGGGAGTTTAACCATGTCAGCACCAGGTTTTCTCCATCAGTGTCACATTAGGATTGTGTCTCCCCTTCTTCTCCCAGCACAGTATCATGTTCCCAAGTGTGCACAAAGCATGTATGGCCCCTCAGGAGATACATACATCACCTGTATACATTGTTACCAACTGGATGCCCACCCTGGTCTGCACCTTGGGTCTGAGTGTCTTCTTTACACTTGGTCACCTGCTGATGTGCCCGCTTCCCAACCTAGTTGGAGGCCATGTGGTTCATGCTCCCTTTCACTCAGTATCCCTGGCCATGACTTGCTCTCTTTCTCAGCCACTCCCACCCTTTTTTTCAGGGACAGAAATATTTTGGCCACTGTCTTGCCGCTGTCCAAGGCCTCAAGAGATTGGGTGAGGCTTCCTTTGCTCTTTCTGCCTATGAAATACTGTCACACCAACGCCTGTCCTCATAAACCCACTAGCATGTAATGTCCCTGTGTCTAACTCTCTTTATTACCTACCCCCTTGCCCAAAGAGTTCTTGTCTCTTTGGTGAAGGGGACAACCCATTCTTAAGATATAGGGTTTTTTTTTTTTTTTCAAGTCTTTCCCTGGCTTGTTCTTAAGCTGAGGGGAAAAAAAAAAGCCAAAAATATAATGAAATGAATCTCTTCTTCTGCAGAGCAAATATCACTTTGGAGCAAAAGGTCTTGTGACCCCATTAAAGAAGTGTCTCAGGGCACAAGGTGTGGAGAGAGGTAGAAAAGCACTATAATGCATTGTTGGTGCCCCGTGAGATTACGATTGAGTAGGGAAGCCACAAACGCATGCGCATGCACGCATGTGCACATGGACACCAGGCTGTGGAGCCCTTCGTCATTGCAGTGGCCTTGGACTTGATTCTTTAGTACAGCTGTCATCAAAGTAGAGTATATATGCTCCTGCAAGCTATGCAATTAGATTGTGAAGAAAAAAACATAGTATTGTAATTTATATATATCTTATTTTTTAAAAATCACTATCTTGACAGTGTGTTTTTATCATATATTAGCTTTATCTAGGTAACAGAATTATGTCAATGTAATTTAAAATATGTTTTTGTATAGATATTTATATAGAGGTCATACTTAAAATATTTTTACTGATGAGGTACAGAAACATTTTGCGATCCTCACTCCAGGCAAAGGGTAATCATGGCTTTCCCTTAGTAATTGAATATGAGTTGAGATCCTGTAAATCCTGTATTTGGATCCCATTAACCCATATCTAGGTTTATGGCATTATTTTCGGCTTTTTATAAATACCCTACTACAAGGCAGATGCTCCAGCATCTTGGATTTGGAGTACATAAGGGTTTTGAAAGACTGCGATCTTGGGGTGCAGAGATCTGTTGTTGAATTTATCTTAGTGATGATACAGTGGGTTTGACATGTTGCATGAACACAGCATTTTAAAAAGTAGAAAGACCCTGGCCGGTGTGGCTCAGTGGATTGAGCGTGGGCCTGCAAATGCAAGGGTCACCGGTTTAATTCCCAATCAGGACACATCCTGGGTTGCAGGCCAGGTCTCCAGTAGGGGGCGTGTGAGAGGCAGCCACACAGTGATATTTCTCTCCCTCTCTTTCTCCCTCCCTTCTCCTCTCTCAATAAATAAATAAATATTAAAAAAATTAACTTATGTAACACACACACGTATCTCTGCGTATCATTCTTATTTCCTCTCTTCAGGAGTTCTCTGTATTGTTTCTTCTCCTACGTCAACCAGTCTAATGGGCAGTTACAGGGCATGTGGGCAGAGGCTCTCTATCAATGTCTACATTTTTGGTTTAATTCTAATAATCCTGTGACATGCATGGACAACACGTTAGTTTGACTTGGAGGAAATATTCTGAATACTGAACAAAGGAGACATTTGAGCACTGAACTTGATTTTTCTACTGACATGTTTCTCTGCAAGCATCATTCAAAACTGAAGAAATGTGTAGTGTGTGATTCTAAATTGCAGTGCGGGAATCCTCCAAGGACAACTCTTTATGTTCCAAATACTTCCCAGTGCTTAGGCTGACCACCAAGGGGCCTGACACTTGAAGCCCTGTCTACCCCTCTGATCAGTTTTGTCCCTGATGACCAGCCTACTCAGATTTGTCTTCATCCCCGCCATGCTGAGCTGGTGTTTCCTTTGTTCTCTATGTAAGATACCATTTCCCACACCCAAACAGATATGTTTTCCTTATAGACTTTTGCTCCATCTTACAGGATCTTTAGGGATATATTTATTTAGAGAGTGAAAGGGGTAGGAAAGATACTGGGACAATAGGTGTGAACCAGAATTTTCCCAGAAGAACTCAAACGTGTGGTCTCCCTACTGCAACATCGTGGCCTTAGGAAATCTATGCTGTAGAACTCAGGCCATAATTAGATCTGCCCTTAGGCTCTTGTTAAGTCTTAAAACATCACTGCATGATACTTTATTTCTATCTGAATTCCTTCCTAGACTTGCTTTAATGGTCAATGATTATCTGTGGCTTCTTCCTCTTTGTATTTCTCATATCCAGTTCAGACCATGGCACAGATTCTAACTGATTAGATGTTTCTTAAATGAACATTTAAATAATGAACATTTAAATGATCAAAGTACTTTCAGTTCTACTTTGGTTTGGATATAGGGTTGGCAAACTAAATGTATAGCCTAAGAAATTCAGTTGTGAAATGTCTATGAAGCAAGGAAAATGGGAATAATTAGGTCCTTCATGAAGCTAATGTAAACTAAAATAAATGGCGAGTCATTTATTCCATGTATGGACATAAGCCAGAAACAAACAAAATCTAGAAATCTGAAGTCAAGAAGAGCATCATTGAAGCAAAATGAGTAAAATAATAGGATCCATTATAGGTACTCCCTGATTTACTAAATATTGGCTTCATAGCACTATTAAGGGGATTGTGGGTACTTGTAAAGAGAGATATCTAAAGAGATATTTATGGGGAAATGGAAGAGTACCCACAAAGCAGAGCATTTCTAGAGATTGACAGTCATCGGAACCTGGCACTATTGATACTGTTGCACTTTCGGTGTCATGTATTAGAATCCATGGAAGGAGGTTCTAACGGAAGATTATTTTTGTTAGTGCATTATATCTTTAATAATAAGAGCTTTGAGAGTCTATCATTAGATATAGTTATTCCTTGATTCACAACTCTCAACATTTGTACAAATAAATGCTCCATCTCTATCAGTCTATCTTGCCCATGGAGATTTAGTGAAGCATGCCAGTTTTACAAATGTAATTTTTAGAGATGGTATAATTAATTTGTAAAATATTTTGTGTTAACACTTCAGTGAATATGTTCTGTGGGAATACACTGTAATCACATTGCCGGTTCATGAAGATATATGATATATGCATTTCTTCTTTGTAATGGCATTCTATCAGCATTTTAACAAAGACATTCCACATTGAATGAACATTTAACATTCTCTGGTATTTTTCATCATTAAAATAACCCTTCAATTATATGTCCTCCACCACTTATTTCCCTCTTGACTCTTCTTGGCAGATAAACCTCTTGAAAAATTTATCTGTATTTGCTGTCTCCCCTTCATGCTCTTAGCCATGCCTGAAGACGCTGCCTGTTGACTTCCACCAGCAAAGCTCCACGGGGGAGCTCTTAGGAAAGGCATTGATGGTACTTCTGTAGCTACTTTTGGCTAGTCCTTTGCAGCCTTTTTTTGCTTCACCTCATTAAGGACCATTGGTAGCTCGGGACTGCTTAAAACATTCAAGTTGTAGCTTACACAACTTTACACTCTCAGCTCCTTTGTGAATCCCTCATCTGCCCTTTCTTTAAGTAGTGGTGTTCTTTAGTGTTTTGTTCTAGGATCTTCTTTCATCTTCCTGTCTTACTTGATATTCTCATCTGTGAATGCAATTGCCATTCTTATGTTGATGACCCTTTCACTGGAATTCCAGCCCAGATAATTTTTCAGAGTACTCTGTTAGAATAAACAAGTGTCTGCTGGATCTCTCTATTTGGATTTCCTGTAGATAGTTCAGCATAAAATACTCAAACCCTAGCTCATTGCCTCTCCTGTAAATATTGCTTCTTCCCTGTGGTTCCCTGATGGGCAGTATTTAATAGGGCCACAATGTACTGAGATGAACAAAATAGGAGCCTGGATACCATCTATATCATTAAGTTTTATTGATTATTTTATATTATCTCTATGATGCCTTATTTTCTTCATTCCTAAACCCCATACCAAAAGCTATATGATTCTAATTTCCTACTTAGATTTTAAAATGTTAGCTCTTGATTCTGGAATTCCACTCTTGCTGCTCTCTGATCTTTTTTTCCACACAAAAGCTAGAGTAATTTTTTCCTAAAACAAAAATGTGAATATGCCTATTTTCTGCCTAAAAGCCTGTAATAATTCCTCTTTGCTTTTTTGTAGACAAAGTAACAAATTTGAGATATGGTTTATTAGCCTTTTCTTTAGGTAGCTACAGATTACTTCCCTCCCCTGTCTCCCCCCACAACACCCACCATAACCTCTTCCAATGCTCCTTTTCCCTCCCAGATAGAATCAGGTCCTTTCAGCTTCCTGCATAATTCCTGTGAGTCTCTTGAGTCTTTTCCTGGTGACCCTAAAAACTACTCTCACAAAAGGAGGAATGTCTGGACAAATTCCCAGTGCTATCAATCCTAACATTTCACATTTTATTTTCTAACGGGAACCTGAACTCAGTCACAATGGCCCTAACCATCAGCACTGTCCAACTCTCCCATTTCCGTTTCAACTAATTAGCATGTATACCTTCTTCAAAGCTTAGTTAAATATTCTTTCCACCAGGAAATCCTTGCTGACCTTACCACCCCCTCCCTGCCCCAACATCTGATCGGGTAGGTGTATTTCTTTGTATTCTTTAGAAGCCTGTATTCCTGCCATCACAGGTCTTTCCTTCTTGTTGTATAATATAGAATTTAAGTCTTGAGAGAGCAAGAACTGTCAATCACGTCACACATCCATGTCCAGAACGTACCCCTATCTTTGACACATAGCAGGTGCTAAATAAATATTTTTTTTCAAATACATAGTTTTGACAAAATAAAAAGATTAAATAAGAAGAAGTAACTGGGGTTTTGGTAATTCATGTGCATTTATTAGAGTCTGAACTGAGTAATTTTTACACTACTCTTTACTTCCCCTTTTTCAACCCCAAACCTTTTAAAATATTTTTTAAGTTAATTGTTCCTTAAAGTTATGGATCAGTTGAATAGAAAGGTGCTTTTATTTTCATCTTTTGGAAAAATAATTCTATCTTGGATTCTTGATTAAGATGTCATAAACAAGCTTAAAATGGTAGCTTTCATCTTCAGATGAAGTATTTCCTAACTTTCCTAAGATCTGGTCATTTATGGGTAGGGATGATACGTCATTCATTTCTGTACCCAGTTCTAACACAGGGCCTGGCATATAGGAACAAGTCAGTAAATATTTCTTGAGTGGAATTGAAAAGTAGGTAGAAAGTAAAATATTTTTACCTACAAAACAAGAAATCATATTTTCCCTCTGTTCAGTTCCTTAAGAAAAGAATTTTTTAGTCTTTAAAATCTGAAGTGATAATTTTTATGTCCTGTTTACATGGTTTCTTTTCATGACAAATAATCTGGAAAAAATAGCATATGTATATTCCCTTCCCATAGCATTTATATCTTGAGAACTGATACTGGACTTATGTTACAAAAGCAAAATAAGTGTGAAATTCATGGTTGAATTTATTTGAATGTTTCTTGCAGTGTATTAAATCTTCACTTTGTCTTCTTTCAGATACTTTATTTTTGATATCATAAAACTGTATTAGATCTTAGCAGGCTAAATTTGTTTAACACTTTTAGAGCCATAATTATTTTAATGGCTACTTTCAACATACACATTTTCCATAGGACAAACAATATTAGGGACATAGAAAAATAGTCTATATTTTTGGTTTCAAAATTACACAGTCTAGATAAAATAACATATATTAATTTGTCGGTAGAAAATATAACCTAGTAGAAAATTTAAGATCAAATGCGATATTTTAAGATTTATAACCCTACAATCAAATTTATGTTCTATTTATAGGACTTGGAGTTATCCAATTACATTTAAAATAATTCATTCAGAAAATGTGACCAAATTAACAAAACCTACCTATCCTTTTGAAAAGCTATATTTGTTGTTGGAAAGCTTTTTTCTAAAATGCTAATTAGCTATTGATTTAATTATTGAGCTCAGAGTTGGAATCCTAATTATAGTGCCACAGATAAGGAAATGAATGGATCCCCAAAGATTCACACAATAGGGCTGTATACCAGGGAAAAGCTTTGGATTTCATTCATGGCTCTGCTTATGGCTAGTGCTGTATCTAGCTTCCTTCCGCCAAGGGCAAAAAAATGCTTCTGAGAGTCCCAACTGTTTATATTGTTTATAAGTCTCAAGCCATATTGTTTAAGCACCTCCTCAATTCCCATATCACCTTAAGTCCAGGAAGTGAAAGAACTGACATCTTTTGATATTCTGTATCATCTAGGCTTGCAACTAGTCATATGTAGCCAGAACTGCCCCATAACTTTCGTGGGTCATGGGGCCTGGACTAAGAGTGTAAATGCTGTCCCACATACCATCTGTTTAATATTTATAAGGTATGAGTCAAGTCAAGAGACTGTTCAATAACATACATTATCATTGTCTTCCTGGAGAAATATATTATCATCTTGACATGAAAGCCTAGATGCAATTTAGAATTCTCAGATTCCTGGGAGTTCTATACTGGAATGAGACAGCTCCAGAAGAGCTGATCCCATGCCCCTTTCCAGGGACCCGCTGCCTTTTCCCCCAGCCCCTTCAATTCATCCGGCACTGTTAGAAGCCCTGTGCACACAGATATGGCCACAGCCTCCCACACCCATATGTTCAAGTTCTGACTGCTAACTCCAGGCAAAGACTTGTCCCTTGGCCACACCTGGAAGCTGACTTGGAGCCAGTTGACAAGGTAATTCTAGGATGCTGGGGCCCAGAACATGGGGATATGGCCTCCTGATGGACACGTTGGCTTGGCCCTGCAAACTCCTCATGTCTAGAGAAGGGTCAGAACTGAACCTTTTAAAGCATGGTGCCCAAGGGCGGGGTATAAACTGTCACCAGAATAACAGCATTGAGCTTTTTTTAAGCTGGCAGTCTAAACTGGGCTAACCTAAAGGAGCATTTCCAAGTGTGTCTTTTTTCCATTTCTTTTACTCATTACCAAAAAAAGATCAGTACTTTATTCTTACAGTTCTAATAAAGAAATAGCATGTACATTCCAAATGGAACCTCTGAAGGACACTGAAACTATTCAGTGACCAAATAGCAATAAAATACTGTAAAACTGAGAGTGTCTATTCTGAGCCAATATTTGTGAAATGGAGGCAAGTGTAGATCTGAAACCATCGCACTTGGCAAGCAGTGTTTAAAATAAGAATAAAATACATCCTAAATCCATTTATTTTTACTTTAGTTATATAAAATCTGTCAGACAATCTTAGACTTATTGGAACACTAGGTAGATGCATTAAAAAATGTATTATTCCCCCAAAGGTACTTGTCTCATAAGATAAAATGTACTGAATATAGACAGTATTGAGGTTCATAATACAATTCTGCCAAATTCACAACAAAATGGTCAAGTATATCAGTTCTTCCTCCTAGAAAATGATAAAATCACTCGGTACTAACCTGTACGTGAAGCATTAGACATATGAAGACTTTATGTGAATGAGTGCTAGCTGAAAAATAAATTTTAAAGAGCAAAGAAGATGAGAAACCAACAATATTTGATTCTGGGGAGATGAATAAGATGCCTATAAAAATGAATTGTACAGTGTTAAACAGATTGTGTATGAAATATTAATGGCATATTGTCCGGAGCTCCCCTTCTGCTGTTTCTATGTAGATGACTGAATTTCAAAGAGAAATGTGCCAGGAACAATTATGTGAGTGAATGTTGCTATTTGAGATTGTTTAAAAAGCATTTCTTCTTTTACTGTGTGCTCTTTTGTTATTTCACTTCATAGTCAGAAAATATTATGGATAAATATATGAGAACTACTTAATTTGCTCTTGAGACATTAATTAATTTAACAAAAATATATTCCCTGTGTAGGAGATGTTCTTTTGGTGTATATATTCATTATTGTTCTGCTAAGAACTCTCCTATAGAATCCAAATGTTGTTTCTCTTGGAATAAAGCATACAACTCAGGCCTGAAGAAGCCAGTGTAATCCAAAGTAACAGACTCAAGGATGAATATGTGACCTATTAGGAGTAGTGAATGACTGAGACTCAAGGAGACTTCTGGGAAATTCTGTCATTGAATTGAACTAAGTAATATGCAGATATGTTACTTAGAGCTTCTGTAGGCACTCCACTACGATGTGAGAAGGTAACCAGAAATAAGTTTGACACCCAAAAGGGTGATCTGAGAGAATAAAAAAGTATAGAGCAGGATCCTTGATTGAGCTTCACTTGAGGCCCATCTCTTCCCTCTTCGGTGAAGTGAACCAGCAAATCCCTTTTGTTCTTTGTGAATTTGAGTCCAGTTTTCTGTAATTGACAGCGGACAGCATTCTCCTTGTCACAGCTGCCCTCTCTGTGATGGGCACTGTGTGATGCAGGATAAAGTGCTGTACACAGGGAAGCCGAGTGAATAAGGAAGTGGGCTCTGTGATTAGAATTCTAGCTCTAGCCCTTACTAAGTCTGTAGCTAATTAACTTGTTTAATCTCTCTCTAACAATACCTACCTTGCAGATGAGTTGTGACAAAGCACAGCAGTGCTGCCATAAAACAAGTATACTGTAAGCTTAGCAGTGTGTCATTTCTTTCAAGTCTTATAACTGTGCTGTAAGGCGTGAGCATCCTCAGCTGATGGATGAGACAACTGAAGTTTTGTTTGAGTGACTTTCCAAAGGTCACATAGCTGGGAGATAAGGGGGCCAGGTTTCAAGCCAAACCTCTACCATTCCACACTCCTTTCATCGCTCCTCACTTGAAATATGAGGTTCACGTTGGCAAGAGGATTTGACTGAATGCTCCTGAATCCACCTCAAATAGAGCAGACTCTTGTCCATGGTAGGTGTTGAATAAATAATTTGAGAGTGACTTCCAGACAATACAATCTGATAAAGTAGATGGCCACATAAGAAAATTATTTCAACTGTGTGAATGTCCCATAGTTGTTTATCCACTCATCTTTAATGGACACTTGGGCTGCTTGCATGTCTTGGTGATTGTAAATAATGTTGCAATGAACATAGGCATGCCTATGTTCTTTTGAATTAGTGTTTTGGGTTTCTTGGTATATATTTCCAGAAGTGGGATCACTGGGTCAAAAGGCAAATCCATTTTTAATTTTTTGAGGAAACTCCGTACTATTTTCCCCAGTGGCTGTACCAGCTTGCATTCCCACTGACGGTGCTTGAGGGTTCCCCTTTCTCCACATCCTCGCCAGCACCTGCTGTTTGTTGATTTATTGATGACGGCCATTCTGACAGGTGCAAGGTGATACCTCATTGTGGTTTTAATTTGCATTTCTCTGATGATTAGTGACATTGAGTATCTTTTCATATGTTTATTGGCCATCTGTATGTCCTCTTTAGAGAAATATCTATTCAGGTCCTTTGCCCATGTTTTAATTAGATTGTTTGTTTTTTTGTGTTGAGTTTTATACTACTCAGCCATAAATAAGAAAAAAAATTTTAGCCTTTGCAACAGTACGGATGGACCTGGAGAACGTTATGCTAAGTGAAACAAGCCAGTCGGAGAAAGACAAATACCATATGATTTCACCCATACGTGGAATCTAATGAACAAACTGAACTGACAAGCAAAACAGAGACAGATGCATACATGGAGAACAGGATGGCAGCTGAGGGGGGTGGGGCAGGTTAGGAGGCAGAGGGACTGAGCAAAAAGGAAAAAGGACTCATGGATATGGACAGCAGTTTGGTGATTGTTGGGGGAGGGGAGTGTAAGGGGTAATGGAAAAAGTACAATAAACTTGGAGTTGTAAAAAAATAAATAAATAACTAAATGCAACCAGTGTTGACCTTAGCACTGGATATATGAGGCAGGAGGAATGAATAAGTTTGCCTGAGAGCAAGACTCTGGCTATTGTAGCAACTCCTTCTCATGCTCTGATTATAATCAGAGGTGTACATCTCAGAACAAATAGCAGTTAGCTAACAGCTTGTTGCAGGAAGGTGAGAGTGGGTGCCATAAACCTTTCTCAACATCCAGCGTCAAGTGTTTGGCCCCCAATATCCAATGTCTTTGACTTTTATTTTCCTTGTGTGTTTACATTTTAACCCAAGAAGTCTGAAGCATGTGTCTCAGCCCCTAGCACTGTACCATTCCATCATATCCTCTCAGGCAGTAGAGTAAATTCTGAGACTTGAATTCATAGGTAGGTCATTTCTTCCTGGCATTTGTATTTCTGAGACCAGAATCTGGCTCCTAACCAAGCAAACATAGAAACAAATTCCATCAACCGAGCCTAAGCCATGACCAGCAAGCTGGTGGACAATGACGAGAATGTCTGCGTAGATATTTATAATGGGAGGAAGGTGACCCGAGAGTATTGCACCACCATCCACGTGGACTAACCTTTTCCCCACAACCAAGTTCACTTAATGAAACAAATGAAAAGAACAGAAGTTTTTTTGGCAGCAGAGAATCAGAGGAAGGCAAGCAGATGGTTATAAGGAACATTTCTTCAAGTGATGCCAGGACCACAAGAAATTAAATTCATTCAGTATAAGAACTGTCTAGAATAAGAGAATCCACTTTTTGTCTCAGCACTGCTAAAGTTCCTATTCTGCTACCCTGGGTTCAATTCAAATGAGTCAATGTTCATTGCATGACTACTGTATGTTGTGCTGGGTCCTGTTTGGGCTTCCTTCTAGGAACTTATTGGTGTATCCTAGATTAATTTCTCATTTCTACCTCTCTACCTCATTTCTGTTTCCAATGTCTCCTTACTATTTCCTAGTCTTCATTCCTAGCAGAAGTGGAGGCGAGAAGATGTCTATGTTAATGTCTATGGTGTTTATTATTTGTCTTAGATTTTTTTTTAAACTCTGATCTTTCCAAAGCAAATTACATTTTAAACTACTTCTGGAATGGATTTATTCAATAAATACTCTCTGAGAACTTGTATGTTTACAGGTCAGGTTTCATCAGGCATTAGGAAATAAGTATAAAAACCTATGGACTGATATTTTTTGAGTTTAAAGGAAGAAAGAAGTGGGATGTTCAATGAAGAGGAAAGACCCAGAAGAGCTTGAACGAAACCTACCCTGTCAGTTTCCTACCTGCTAGATCTCTGGCTTATGACTTAAACAATCCCTGAGCCTCAAGTTTCCCTTCTGAGAAAAAAAAAGCAGGATTGTTGGGAGAAATAAAGCAAATCCTGGACCTTAATATGTTCAGCAAAGAGGCTTAGTTATGCACATTATCATCTTCCTTAGATTATTTATACCTTTTTAGCTTTTTGGCAAGGCACATTTATGATTACTGACTAAAAAGCATGCTGACTTTCTGAAAGGAGAATGCGTACATGAATATGGGGAAAAGAAAACAGTGTCTCATCTGATAATAGAGCATTCCAGCACAGCATAGCAAGGACATTAGTATGTATAGTGACTACCGTCACTTGCTTATAATGCAACTTTGGGATCTCATTAGTGAGATACTCCCTCAGACACTTCCTTGGTATTTGATACATTTTACTTTCTTTCTCTCCTTCAGTTTGAGGGAGCTGGCAGCAGCTTCCTTGTTGCACAACCTAAAGCACATTTTATTGTTGTTGTTCTCACGATACTTGGGCATTCTGTAGCAGGCTCTGTGGATGAAAATGCCCTCCTTCTTGAGGGGATTTAGCTTCTGTGACACCACATTCTCCTCATTGCCCTTGTACCACCTTGGCCTGAGAGACCCCACCTTTTTTATTCCATTTGCTGGAGTCTTTCCAACTGTCCCTCAGGATTTGTCCTAGACTCTTTAGCTGTCCTACAAGCTCTCCTGTGATCATTGTCATCCATTCCATGGTTTCAATGACCACTTTTCTCTCCAGCCCCAGAGTCCTTGTCCTTCCAGACTTGTATATCCAGCTGCTTCCATTCAGATGCTTCACATACCTTTTAAATGGTGCATGTACACCAACTAAGTCCATCATTCTCCTGCACCATCAAGCATGTTTCTCCTTTCACTTTCTCGTTTCAAACAGTGCCAGCACCAACCCCCAGCTAGGTACACCTGCTTATTAGGTCCTGCCAGCTCTGCAATCAGCTGTCTTTTGGATTCATCCATTTCTTTTTACCTGCAGTCATGCCTTTACCTGGGCAGCATGCATGTCCTACCTACACTGATGCAGTAGCCTCTTCACCATCTGTTCTCCCGGGGTCTACTCTTGCCCCTCCAGTTCATTCTCCACTCTGCAGAGTGATTTTTATGAGTGCAAATATGACTTTGTCACCCCCTGGTTTAAGGGGTCATTTGTGTTTTTCTTTGTACCCCTAACTTCAAACCCAGGCCTTCCACATAGCAGATGCTCAGTAAGTCCATGTTGAATGAATGGACAAGTTGCATAAATACTGGAGGGTCTGCTGTGCTCCTTCTTGGGTTAAGTAGGACATATTGCAGTTACAGAAAGCTCCTTCAGTCCTTTGGTAGGTATTTGATAGCTTTGGTATCCTCCCTCAAGAGATAATGGATGGATGGATCCTCCAGTTGAAGTGACTCCAGTTTTGTGAGATAAGAAGCTGTGACAGCTAGCCAAGGGATGTCCCAAGGCCAACCGTGTTTTTGCTAACAGGCTAATGGGCTCAGTCTTGAAATATCTGTTCTTAGATTGTAGTACGGGTTCCTCTAGTGGGGCTATAACCCTGAGTGACATCCTTCATGCCATGCTGAGAATGAGGACTGTGAGCCAAGGGTCATAAGAAAGAATCCAGGGTTGATAAGGACAGAATAAAAAGAACTGATAAAGATCGAGTTTCCCCATCTTAACAAAGGACGAGGAGTTAAGAGGAATGGAGGCACAGCACTTCTATTTTCACTTAGAAGCCAGAGAACAGAATTAAAGGTACAAAAAATATCAAATGATCTCCTTTTTAATAAATTCAACTCTTCGCATCTGTTTTGTCTCAAACTTATACTGTGGCAGAGGCAACTGCCCATCAAAATTTGGGCTCCCCTTTCATAGTATCGAGACATTGCTAGGATGC
Source organism: Anoura caudifer (assembly GCA_004027475.1). NCBI lineage: Eukaryota > Metazoa > Chordata > Mammalia > Chiroptera > Phyllostomidae > Anoura > Anoura caudifer. The sequence goes on from PVKU01000187.1 coordinate 497,060, forward strand.
AGCTGCCAGGGCATCAGTGGAATTTCCCAGTCCTCCTTGCTTATCATGAGAGCCAGGTGACTGGTTCTTACCAATGGAGATTGAGTGGGAGTTAGGTTGCAGGCCAGCCTTTCCCACCTTTATCCCCCACCCCCATGTCTGCTGACCTATGTGGAAAAGATTCCAAAACTGTAGGAGATGAAGAAGCCCGAGATAAAAGGATGCTAAGTCCCTGAATCACTATGTGGAGGATAGCTCTGCACAGACAGGGCTATGCACTTCAGAGTATGCCTCTTGCTTTTCTTAATTCACTAAAATGGTGTGATCTATTTGTTATAGTAGTTAGCATTAACCCCACCAGAACCTGTGCATAACTCTGTGCTCTGGAGAGAAATATATACATTCTTTAATAGTGGAAGAAGGAAGGAAAAAACATATTTAGCCAGAAGATATTTTGATTCTCTGTTCAATTTTAAGCAGCATATAATGAGTAATATTATATGTTTTGGAAGAATGTTCAACTCTTGGGCAGCTGAATTACATTGATTTTCAAATATATGTCGTCTTCAAGGTTTAGTACCACTGATATATACCAGTGTATTTGTTTCTTTTAATTTCCAAATCTAAATGTGTAAGTGTGCCTTTTAGGCAGAAATTAAGTCTCATTCTGAAACAAGATTAGATCAACACTTCCCAGAGATCATTTCAGTTCTTTGTAACCTGAAATGAAGTAAGCTAATAAACCATTAAATTAGCATGTTGTAAAACTTCCTGAAGTTTTAATATGCATTAAGCAGCAGCTCTCAGCTTATTATTCTCTAAAGCTAAAATCAAAATCAATGTCTTTCAGTTGGTAAAATGGAGATGAGGCATCATTTTATCAAATTTAACACAATGAGCTTTTTCAGAATTATAAAACACAGATTATCTAATAATTTCCATACAAATGTATTCACCTATAAAAGCATTTTTCTCTAATCAGTAGCCCCCTAGTCTCTGGACCATAAATATGTTTTACCTCAAATGCTTTCATTGTAACAATTTTCTTCAGACTAGCTCAATATTTCTACAGAAATTATACACCTTATTTGCATTTAGCCAAGTGAAAATTGAGAAATTATTATAATGATAGACAGCATTTGTTTTGGGTTTCAGGGTTTACAAAGAGTTTTTATGTTCAGTTTCTCACTGGTAAACTGATTAGGTAGAGGCCCCAGGGCAGAGTGAAAGCTGCTGGACAAACAAAGTAGTAACTCCTGCAGTAGTTTTGCCCACTCTGCTACCCTTCTCATGTAAAAACCACATTGTGGACTGATGAAGAGAAGGACTTAAGAAAATAAACATCTCTGGAGAATTAAATGGAAACTATTTTATTAACAGCAGTGCATTTAATAAAAGGAAACATATCCCCCAACTTGTGTACGATTTTACTGCTGCTAGTGGTAATGTTCTACATACCTAACATTTTCTGCATTGCTGCATGTTCTAAATCAGCGCTGTGCAGCAGGATGGAGACATTGTTCTCTGTGCTGTCCAGTGCAATAGCCACTAGCCACACATGGCCATTGAGCAGTGGTATTGCGGCCAGGAAGACTATGGAATTCGATGTTTAGTTTACTTGACATTAGTTAATTAACATTTGCATTGCAAGAGGTACATGGTAAGGCTAATGGTTACTGCACTGGTTGGTGTAGTTATAGAAAATGGAGATTCATCGACTTAAATGCTATATCTATTTTTTAAATATTGGCATTTTTATTAAGACATATCTTCAAAGTGTTTCTATTTGATATTATTGAGATCACATGTAAAATGTCTGTTGTTCGCAGTACTTTCAACCCAGAAAGAGTCTTCAACCATACATGTTCTTTGTTATGACATCGTAGTTTTTTAACCACTTTAAATGCCTGTATTGTACTTGGCGTTGACACACTGCAGAGCCCGCTGAGTGTGGTGAAGACAAAGACACATGCATGGTGACTTGAGGCTCTCAACCGGATTCAACCAAATCAATTCTGATTTCACTGCAGTATTGGGGCCCCCTACTACATTTAAGAGAGAAAAAAAGGAGTTTTGTACCCACAGAGGTGATGGAAAGCATCTTCACTGGTTGGACACATGCTCACTAAATAAGTGGGGCAAATGCTGCATTGTAGACACATGATGTCCACTCATGCTCTCTGCAGGGGTCTAATGATGGTGATGATGACATTTATACATGAGCTCTGGTAATGCTTCTTGTGTGGCAGACACTAGTCTGAGTGCTCTCTCTATACATTGATTTAAGCAATCACGACAAACCCGTGAGGTAGGTTCTATTAGTAATATACTTATCTAGCAAATGAGGCAGCTAAGTTAAGTAGCTTGTCCAAGGTTATACAGCCAGGCCAGGGCTTCCGGTGTCTCTGCTTCTAACTATACTGCCTCTCTTAGAACTTAACCTAGACTTTACATGCCTTTCCTTTCCTAAAACATAAAATAATTTATTCTTTTGATATATTCAAAGAGGAATAATATTTCCCCCTTGCGGTTTTCACAAGATGTTAATGTCAGGTGTACTCTCATTTAGCTTCCATTTCTTTCTAGGTGCACCATTCTCTTCTTTTAACATTGTGAATAAAATAGTGTTTGTTTCTCTGTTTTAATAAGTATAGTTTTATTAACTGAGAGGGATATGCACACATCAATATTGCTATTGGATTAAAGTCTTCTATTAATTAGAGGTCTCACTCATTATCTGACACTTTTAATGAGCAGGGTAGAGCAACAAAACAAATGCTTGTTTCCCTCTTTTTTAAAAGATTTTATTTATTTATTTTTAGAGAGAGGGGAAGGGAAGGAGAAAGAGAGGAAGAGAAACATCCATGTGTGGTTGTTTCCCATGCACCCCCTACCAGGGAACTGGCCTGCAACCCAGACATGTGCCCTGACTGGGAATCGAACCAGGGACCCTTTGGTTCTGAGGCCAGTGCTCAATCCACTGAGCCACACCAGCAAGGCAGTTTCCCCCTTTTGCATTCTTCAATGATGGGCTAAGTGTGCCAGTCATCCTGCATTTCATGTTTCTGGACATCTTTCAAAGTAGTATGATTCTCATTAAATAGCAGTCGAGAAAACTGAAGGTCATAGGTTAGGAATTGACTTAAAGTTGCAAAGAGATTGAATGGAGGGATGCCAACCAAGGTCTCTTGGACCTCAAGCCAGATTAACTTTTTGCAATGTATTACATTCTTTTCCTCTTTTTATGAGGAATTCTCTGTATCCCTCCATTACTGTGGGCTGACCAGAATTCCTTGTCAGATTCTGAACTTCCTTTTTACTGAATCTATATAGTCTGCAAATACAAGGAGATACATGCATATATATGCATACATATGTGTGTATGTGTACATATTTCTGTCCTAGTGCCAACTAATTAAAATACATTTTGAGTGCATTGTGCCAGTAACCTTTAATTCCTCTTTCCTCTTAAAAATTTAGTATGGTTTATACATGATGTTCTGCTTCTAGTAGAATTTAGAAAATAGAGAGGCTGTTAAATATTCACACCTCATTTATTCAGATGAAGTATTTGTATAAACACTAAATTAGATAATCTTTCTGTTTTGCAAAATGTATGGTCAGATTTAGTTCCACAGAGGAGAATTACTTCTTAATATTGGCATTCTGTAGCTTCTCAAATAATTGAATTAGTTTAGAACAAAAATCATTAAGTTTTATAGTTCCTACATTCAATATTTTTACACTCATCCGTATAGTCTGAATTAGGATTTTACTCAATTTTAGTTCCTTCTTCACTAACTGCTTGATCATTCAATATATCAACTCATCACACAAATATACTTTTGTGAGAATCCAGTCCATTTTCCTGGATTTTTAAAGCGTATTAACAAAATTGTATGTATGTATGTTCAATTTAATCACATGCCATTGTTTCTGGATCTCTGAGGTAATGTATAGCTACCACTGCCAAGGAAAGACTTGCTTAGAAGATGTTCATAATTGAATATGTTACATTGAACTAGTTTATGTTATCTTTGGAAAGTGAACCTACTTTTTGTGTCCTTAATGGTGAAAAACAATTTATTATAATTAACACATAATTTAAATGTTTACTATGAAATACATGATATGTATAAAAAATGTGAAACTTACAAGTAGGCTTTAAAGCAATATTGTCCAATGGAAACATTATGTAACTCTTATATGTAATTTTGGATTTTTCCCCTAGCTGCATTAGAGAAAGCCAAAAGAAATAGAAAGTAACTCAAATGTACTTCATTTGACCAAGTATACCCACATTATGATCATTTAAGCATGTAATCAATATAAAAATTATTAATTATATATTTAACATTTTTCTGGATTAAGTCACTAAAATCCGGTGTGCATTTTACACTTGGAGCACATTTCAATTTCCAGCAGTCACATCTCAGGTGCTTAACAGCCACAAGTGGCCAGTGGCTTCCATATTGGACAGTGCAGGTTTAAAGAATAATATAAACCTCTGTGTTCCAACCCTCTGTCATAGAAAAAATAGGACACCATCAGTATCCTGGAAGGCACCCTCCCACACCATTTCCCACCTCCATAATCACTCCCCTTTCCCCTGCAGCCAAAAGGAACCACTATCTTGAATTTCAATGAAATTATTCTCATGTTCGTTTGTTTGTTTGTTTCCTCGTTTATGTACATGGTCTGGCACAAATAACACCTCTTTTTTATTACAAAATATTTTATTACAAAGTCTTAAGTATATAATTCTGTAACATAACAATATCACACTCAAGCACACAATAGGACATTTTTGGTGAAATGTTCAAAGTAAAACTATACATTATTACATCCATATTATTACCCTACCAACCACACTCAAGCAGGCTTTACTTCTGCTGGACACTGTGTTTTATCACTTCCTCTGTATCTTTAAACTGTAGATTGCTTTGTTGTACCTGGATTTCAACTTTGTATTTATAAAATCACTCTGGCTATAGTTTTTCTCTGTAACATTTACCCCTCAACATTATGTTTTATATGTTTATGTTGATCAACAAATACCCCATGGTAAAAATATAACACAACTTAAGTATTTCACATGTTGGTAGACATTTGGGTTGTTTTCAGTTGCTTTTAAATCACTATATACCTTCTCGTACATATTTGCTGGTGCATTTGTAAGAATCTCTCAAGGAATATATTGGGTTGGCCAAAGAGTTCATTTGTTTTTCTGTAAGATGGCTCTAGCAGTGCTTAGTTGTCTTTAACTTCATTCAAAACAATTTTATTACTGTATTGTGACAGCTCTCCTATCAGCATGCATTTAAAAAAACTTACCAAAATCAATGATGTTTTGTGCAGCCACTTTAATATTAAAGATGGAAGAAAATACAAGTTATTGTTGAAAATGAAAAATGTGTCTTTTATTTTATGGAAAAAACTAAAAGGACTTTTTGGCCAATGTAATATATGCTAGTAGAATTGCCAGGTCATAGGGTATTCACACAGCAAGGAAAATAATTGATTTATGGCAATTTGTAGTGCACAGATTTACTGTTTTGAGGGAACCACATTTAAAACTTTGGCTGAATTAAACTGTACTTTATGGGAACCAATTAAAGTGAGCTGAGAGTTTTTTTTTTTTTTTTAAATACAGCACAAAAAGATTGTTCTTTATGCTTACTGGATCATTTTATAGATTAACATTACAACAAGCTTTTCATATTATGTAAAGATATGTCTATAGGTAGTTATTAAATAAGTATAGTGATTAAAATTAGTTTTATCTATATATAAAAAAATTCAAAATACCCATGGCTTAAACAAGATAGAAGTTTGGATTACTCACGTAACAGACATCAGAGGAGAATGGGTCCAAGGGCATAGGATTATTTTTTCTACCATTTGAGGCTACAACTTTCCTCCTGAAGTTGGAACATGTTCCAAGATGGCTGCCAGAGTTCTGTCATCAGGTCTAGATTACATTGCAGAGCACAAAATGTACAAGGGAAGGCACAAGGATACATCTGCTAGGATGGGTGGCAAACTCATTTTCACCAGGGGCCACATCAGCCTCACAGTTGCCTTCAAAGGGACAAATGTAACTTTAGGAGTGTATACATGTAACTACTCCTTAAGAGTTAAGCGAGAGCTCAGCACTGCCGCTTGGTAGAAACAAGGTGCCAGGCCAGATAAAACAAGGTGGAGGGCAGGGTTTGGCCCATGGGCCTTGTGTTTGCCACCTATGCTCCAGGAGACTGAGTTGTCTCACATTTACTGAATAACACTTCTACTTACATCTTATTGGCCTTAACTTGAGAAGTTAGTCATCATATAATGTGGTATTGTGGAACTTACTGTTGAATTCATGAGAATCTTGGCCCTATATCAGGGCTATATCTAGCAGGAGAGGATAAAAGAAGAAAAGTAATTAAACCTGTTCATTGACTGGTTGGTTATTTATAAGACAGGGGTGAAGAAAAGCAAGTGTTAATATTCAGAACATTGACTTTGATTTCTCAATGTAATGATGTCAACAAAGAATGTTACTACTCATTCAGAAGAATGAAATCAATTTAACTTGATAGACTTTGGCATTAGCAATTTCTATGTTAAAAGAAGAAATAGAATTTTGTCTCCAACCCCCTTACTGTTCCAATAACCATTTGCTAATATTGGCTTCAAATTATGAAAGCTAGAGAAATTAAGAGATTCAAAGCAACTGATACATTTTGGATTTCATATATTTTAATAGCTTTATTGGCATATATTTCACATACCATACAATTCACCCATTTAAATTGTACAACTCAATATGTTTACTACACTCAGAGTTGTGCAACCATCACCAACAGTTAATTTTAGAGTATTTTCCATACCTATTAATGGATGCTCCTCATTTACCCTGGGCCTTCTTCTTTCATCATCTTTATGAAAACATGCATCTACTGCCTGTCTCTATAAATTTGCCTATTCTGCATATGTCATGTAAATGCTGCCGTACAATATGTCATGTTTTGTGATTGGCTTGTTTCACTTAGCATCATGTTTCTTAAGTTTTTCCACATTATAGCATATTTCAAAACTTCATTCCTTTTTATGGCCAAATGATATTGCATTGTATGAGCATGCCATATTTCATTTATCTATTTATCAGTTGATGGATATTTGGCTGGTTTACACTTTTTGGTTATTATGCATAGTGCAGCTATGAACTTTCATGTACAAGGATCTATGGGGATATGTTTTTATTTACTAGGAATGAAATTCTATGGTCATATGGTAATTCTGTGTTTAACTTTCTAAGGAACTGCCTACCAAATTGTTTTCAAAAATGATGCGCATTTTACATTCTCACCAGCATTGTATCAGAGTTGCTCCACATCCTTGCCAACACTTGTTATTTTACTTTTTTTTTTTTAAAGAATTATTGTAGTCATCGTAGTGGCTATGGCATGGTACCTCACTGTAGTTTTAATTCTCATTTCCTTGTTGATAAAGGATGTTGAGCATCTTTCCTGTTCTTATTGGCTATTTATGTATCATCTTTGGAGAAATTTCTACTAAGATTCTATGTCCATTTTTAATTGGGTTATTTTATTTTTATTATTAAGTTGTAAGAGGGTTTTTTGTATATTGTGGATAGAAGTCCCTTCTAAGTTATATGATTTCTAAGTAATTTCTCCCGTGTCTGTAGGTTGTCTTTTCCCTTTCTCAATAGAGTCTTTTGAAGCACAAAACACTTTTAATTTTGAAGAAGTTCCATTTCTCTATGTGTTCTTTTGTCTTTTATGCATTTAGTGTTACATCTAAAAAGATTTAACCTGACCTAAGGTTACAAAGATTTACTCCTATATATCTGTTAAAAGTTTTGTTATTTTAGTTCTTACATTTAGTTCTGCTATTCATTTTGAGTTAATTTTTGTGTACTGTGTGAAGGAATCTACCTTCTTTCTGTTGCATGTGACTATACAGTCTTCCCAGCACCATTTGTTGAAAAGGTTATTTTTTTTATTGAATTGTCTTAGAACTCTTGTCAAATATCAATTGATCATTTTTAGTCTCATTTTTCTCTAGATTCCCAATTCTATTCCATTGATCTCTATCTATCTTAATGCTAGTGTTAGTTCTTCATATATGTGTTTTTATTTTTTAAAGATTTTTATTTATTTATTTTTAAAGAGAGGGAAAAAAAGAGGGAGAGAAATATTAATGTGTGGCTGCTTCTCACATGCTCCCCCTACTGGGCAGGTGCTGTAGACTGGGAATTGAACCGGCAACCCTCTGGTTTGCTGGCTGGCACTCAGTCCACTTAGCCACACCAGCCAGGGCAACTTCATATATGTCTTTACAGTATGTGCATCCATACAGTACATCAATGTACTCATATATATTACATAAATGTAATATGCATTATGAGTGTGTGTATGTGTGTGTTACACATAGGTATGTATTCTATAAGTGGTGGTGAAGAGTTTGATACTGATCCCTGGAGCTAATCTGGATCATTTGAAATCACAGCTTCATCAGATACCAGCTGTGTCACATTGAGCACATTTTTCTTAACTGCTTGGAAAGCTCAATTGCCTCGCCTGTGAAGTGGAATGAGAAAGTGCCAACCTTATAGGGTTGCTGTGAGAATTAAATTAGATAATGTATGGGAAAGCTGTAAATGCAGTGCCCAATTCAATGGTTGATCACTAAATATTAACTGCTATTATTATTGAGTCAGTATCATAATTATAAAATATATTTCCCATAAAGTAAAGGCTGTTTCTTAATTACTTTATAAGTTTCACTCAGTAAGTCACATTTTTCTTGAGAGGTAATCAGACAATTATCACAGAGGGGCTATGAAATAAAGGCACGGTGAACAGAATAGTGAAATTGATCATATGTTCTGGGACTTCTAGAACAATGCCAACACCACATATTTTGTTCCATTGTTCGCTCGTGTGTCAGGCCATGTATGCCAAATCCTGGTCTAGAAAAAAAAGGTGACCTTTGGTGTGGGCTCTGAAATGTCACAAGATAATGAGATCAGAGCGTAGTTCTGGGTCTCTCCCAGCTGTGTTGTAAACCTGTTCACTTGCTGAAATCTATCGATGCACACCCCATCAAAGACATGCTCCCCCTTAATGACTCAGTCCTTATGTAATCCCACCTTTGACTCGGCTTTTAATTATATTTTCTTAAACCTAATATTTGTTTAGATGTTTGTCTGGAAGTTATACTGTCCCAATTATATTGTACGCCTCTTCAGACCTGGAATCTGTATTAGTCTGCTAGGTCTATCATAACAAAATAGCATAGACTGTGTGGCTTCAACAATAGAAATAGACAGAAATGTATTTCTTACAGTTCTTGGGCCTGGGAGTCCAAGATGAAGGTATTGGCAGGTTGTGTTTCTCCTGAGGACTCTCTCCATGGCTCTCAGATTACCATCTTCACGCTCTGTTCTCATGTGGCCTTTTCCTGTACTTATGCATGCCCAGTATCTGTTCCTCTTTTTAGACAGAAATAAGTTATATTGGAGTAGGGCCCTCACTTTATGACCTCATTTACCCTTAATTACCTTTTTAAAGACCTTATCTCTAAATATAGTATCATTGGGATTGGGGCCACATTTAGAGGGACACCACAGTTCAGTCCATAACAGTGTCTGTATCCTGAAGATATTCTTAATTCCAATTTTCTGAGAATGGCTTTTGTATGGGAGAATAAGCCAATGATTTGAGAAGGGCGGGTGATTTTCTTTGGAGTGTGAAATTGGTCTGGCCCAGGCTGATTTTCAATCAAATCCTCTTTGAGGACAAGTAGGTTGAAGAGCTGTGAGAGGTTTAAAAAAAAGTTGTAACTGAAATTCTTAATTAAAAGAAAAATGAGTTCTGTTGACATGCCAACAAGACAAATAACTGGCTTTAATAGGAAGGCAGCACACTCAATCCACCATTGTCATGATCTACTGGAAAATCTCAGTGGCTTATCCATTAGAACCAGAAGCCCTTTTCTGGCCCACTATTGAGGTGGGTCTATAGGAAAAACAACACTTGCAGAAAAGCCACTATGTTTTAGAATTTGTGCCAGTCGATTAATATGGACAATTTGCCCAAACCATGACAGCTAAAAATGTAAGTAAAATTGGCCACAGGTGTCAGATGAGAATTCTGTCATTCAAACTAAAATAAGTTATCTGAAGACAATTAGAAAGAGTTGAGATATTCTATTTGAATGTAACATTTTTTTTTTAAAAAGGGAGTTACCATCTCAGGAATTAACACTCACAATATGACTTCAGAAAACTCTGCTGCATAAAATTCCACTGAGATGAGACAAATCGCTGCATCTTACATGAAGTTGTAGAACAAATAACACAATTATTTTGTATGCTTTAAAACACGTCAGGAAAGCCCTGGCTGGTGTAGCTCAGTGGATTGAGCACAGGCTGTGAACCAAAGGGTCACCAGTTTGATCCCAATCAGGGCACATGCCTGGGTTTCAGGTCAGGTGCCCAGTAGGGGGGTGCATGAGAGGCAACCACACACTAATGTTTCTCTCCCTCTCTTTCTCCTTCCCTTCTCTCTCTAAAAATAAATAAATAAAATCTTTAAAAAAGATCAGGAGAATAAGAATATAATTATCATCACAATTGACCAAAATATAAAGAAATACTTCAAAAACTGGAAAGCATTTATATTATGAATATATATAATTTTGAATATTTTAGACCACAATGTTTTGGAAGAGCATTTTAACATTTTGGAACTGGAATTTTAACATACTGTGTTTTTAAAAAATATTTCTTTTAAAACAAAACATCAGCTTATAAATCCTGATAAAATATCAAATAGCTCTATTGAAAAAGTATAAAATTATGTAGAAAGCCAAATACAAGAAGATAAATTATGTAGCTCCATATACTCAAATTTTCAGATAGCTGTTTTAGAAATACATGTAATTGTGATACAGTACATAGTGATCTAGTGAGCCTAGAAAAAAAGGAGACTTTCTTTTTGTCGATGCTCATGTTGTTTCAATAAAATTATGACTGTACTTTTTCACCAAAAGAGAACTTATATAAGAATTTTTGTAATATTTTTTACTCTGTAAAAGAAAAATGCCCTTCACTTTAGATATTCCACAAACAAGAAATAACTCATTTCTTATTTATTAAAAAAATAGCATTAATCCAATTTCACAATGATTTTACCTACATTTAGGTTAATATTTTCCAAGGTGGCACTTTAGAAGCTGGCTGGGCCTTGCAAGAACAGTCAAACCTCTTTTAGAATAAAAGGAGTCACTTTTTGGGTTCATTCATTCATTCCGACTAGAAGCTACTATTATATTATAAAGTTATTGGCAGAGAGACTAAAAAAGTTAACTACAACTCACAAAGTCCTTAGAACAGCCATGTCATTCAAATAAAATGCAATGAGTGCTAAAAATACACATAGAGTGGTGCTGAGTGCGTTTGAGAGGTCCAGTCAGTTCCAGGATAATAGAGTCTTCTCCTGTAAAGATTGTCTTCTCATTGTAGAGAGAGGATTGACATCCATAAAATAGGTAACAACATTCTGGTGCAATAAATGATTCAAATAATGTGATAGTGTTATTATACAGGGCCCAGCAGAAGTTAGGCCTGCTTAAGTGGGGTTGATAGGGTAATAATATGGGTGTAATAATTCATAGTTTTAATGTGAACATGTCACCTAAAATGTCCTACGGTGTGCTTGAGTGTGATATTGTTATGTTACAGAATGGCATGCCTATGATTTTGTAATAAAAGTGTTTGTAATAAAACAGGGGCGTTATTTGTGCCAGACCCTGTATTTGTTGAATGGATGGATGAGTGGATTTTTGTCTAAAATTGAATACTGTGCAGTATTGGAAGGAACAAACAGCAGGGCATTATGTTAGAGAGATGTCATTTGATACCAAAGATGAAGAAAACTTTTTAAGAGTTTGTGAAGCAATGCATGCAAGGAAACGTTGAGTGACTTTCCAATAATGTCAAGGGGTGCTCTTTCTTTTACCTTTTCAACAAGATCAAGAAGTCACATGCACAAAAAAACTGTAGAAGGTTTTTCTGAAAGACACCTATTCTAGGGAATTCACATACCCTTGTTTCAGCCAGCCTTTTGGAATACGCTTCTGGCATCACTTCCAGGCCAGTTCCTAGTTAGGCCAATATCCCACACATTTTCTATGTTTGCATTGCTGTGACACCTCTTCCTTATACTAATCTCTAATCATGAAGGAACATGTTAATACTGACCCGATTATTCTGTTTAAGGAATGAGATCCACATGTAATGTGTTTATTAGAAATTCTGATGTTGAGAAAAGTTAAAAATTAAAATGCTGACACACTCAGTATAAGACCTCACCTCACTGGAAAACCATCATCTCTGAGCAATGCAGATAGCCAAGATTGTGCTACCGTAGGTAATTCATGTTGAAAGGCGAGCCTGTTTTTAATTTTACAGTGTCTGAAATTTATGAGGCTGTCCCCTTTACCTTTGTGGGGGGCATGCCATGTGGGCACACTTCATTAAAGAGGTGGCAGGCATGGAGTTAGGGATGCCAGCCTCACTGAGTTAATCATTTTGCTACAGTTAATGCATTTCAGTGCAGTGTAGGTTTTAAGGATGAGAAGGAAGCAAATGATGTTATGATAATATGTTGCTTGACCCCTCTCCCAGATGTGCCTGAAAATCTTAATTTGCCCCTATGCTTTTCTCTCAGTTTTCATTCTCTTCTATAAAATGTGGTAACAGTGACAACGTTTGTTGACCTGAACTATGTCATCAAACAGTAATATTCTGAGCAGCGCTTGCACACTCTTACATTTCCCTTAGCTGTTTCCCTCTTTGAAGGCAATGAAGTGTTTTCACTGCATGGTATTATGCTCCCAAATTCTTTAAAAGTGAGTAAATGTATCCCTCCTTTCACTCAGCTAATGGACAATGAGCTTTTATTCAAACAATAACCAATCAAAAGATATATGCAGAAAAGCCCTGCTGTATCTGAGGAGACACGTTTAGGGAAAATAGGTAAATGACATGGAAATTCAAACCAAAGAGGTTTAATAGGAAATATTAACTAGTCTCTCTTAAAAAATATTTCCATTTATTTACTTTTAGAGAGAGGGAAAAGGAGGGAGAAAGAGAGGGAGAGAAACATTGATGTGTGGTTACTACTTGAGTGCCCCCCATTGGGGACCTGGCCTGCAACCCAGGCATGTGCTCTGACTGGGAATCGAACCTACGAACCTTTGGTTCACAGACTGCACTCAATCCATTGAGCCACACTAGCCAGGGCTCAACTTCTTTATTTCATTTGGCAGATATTTACTGAGCACCTTCATGCACCATGCCATGGGAAAAAAATGCTGACAATAGACCTGTGAACAAAATGGATCCTCATAGTGCTCATGGTCAGGGATATGGCACAGAGACATGTTAAAATGTCACTGAATGTCAGAAGCATAAGCTCTACCTCTGGGAAAAGTACAGAGGGGTCAGGAAGCATCAAGGAAAGACTCCCAATATAGCAGAGGATGAGGATCAGTGCTTCAGAGAATTCATGGATGATGTTAACTAAGTACCTCTTCTCTGCCGGGCGTTGCTCCAGGTGCTAGAGAGAAAAAGATGAGCTAGAGACTGCCTCTGGCCTCGGGGCCTGCACTGTTGGAAGAGGAGAGCCCGACAGTTTGCAGGCCTCATGCTTGTAATAAGCACAACAGTAGAAATACACCAAAAACCAGGCAGTAGGGAGAAAGGCACTGTAAGTGAACATAGGGTATTTGGGCAAGACCTCTCTCAAGTGCTAATATCTTAATCTAGATCTTAAAATAGATGAGGAGGGGTGATCCAGAAGCAGGAGGGGAAGGGAGAGAGGCCTTCAGAGCAAGTGCAAGAACATTTAGAGGAGGCAGAATGTAGTAGACTTCCAGGAACCTTCAGTTATTGCTACTTGTTAAGTGATTAGGGTAAAACAAAGGTGCTTTCCTATGTCGAAAATTTGATTGCTGCACATCGCTGAACCTCAGATCATTTAATGGATCTGTAAACCCAAGGCATTCAGGATTAAATCACAGAATATCTGCAGTGGCCAGAAGAACCACTGCCTCCCTTATGCTGTCGTTACTAACAGCACTGGCATGTGCTGCTTGGGCCAACCTGAGGGTCAGCCATTGCTGCCCAGGCAGTGCTCCCCAACTGATATCCTGTCGTAAGTACATGTGGCTGGGTTCCACAAATAAACTCTTAATGCCCCATCAGCAACTAATGACAATTACAGTACTCACTTAAATAAAAGAACCATTAGGTAAGGAGCAGAATGGACAATGCGCAATCCATCAATTTGGTGAATGTCATCAGAGGTCCCTGGGTGCAGGGCAGCTGTCCCTCCGAGTAGACAGTGGAACTATGTCTGTCCTGTGCCTTATGTGCTCATTTCTGTAATCCAAGGGTGCTGTAATAAACTGCCATAGCAAAGTCTTTGAAGATGGAAGTGTCCTGAAATCCAATAATGAATTATAGGGAAGTACTTTTTTATTTTTATTTTTTATTTAGTTTTATTTTTTATTGTTGTTCAAGTACAGTTGTCTCCATTTTCAAAGCCCCAATCCCCTGCCCCACCCACCCCCACCTCCCACTCTCAGTCCTTCCCCCCTTTAGTTTGTCCATGTGTCCTTTATACCTGTTCTTTGACAAACTTTCCCCTTCTGTGTGTCCCCTGTTATCCCCCTTCCCTCTCCCCTCTGGTCACTGTCAGCTCTTTATTTCCATATCTCTGGTTCTATTTTGTTCATTTGTTGGTTTTGTTGATGAGGTTCCACTTATAGGTGAGGTCATATGGTATTTGTCTTTCACCGCCTGGCTTATCTCACTTAGCATAATGCTCTTCAGCTCCATCCATGCTGTCACGAAGGGTAGTAGTTCCTTCTTTCTTTCTGCTGTGTAGTATCCCATTGTGTAAATGAACCACAGTTTTTTGATCCACTCATTTACTGATGGGCACTTATTTAAAAATGTAAAGAAATATAGAATGATAACTTTGGACCTAGAATAGAGTTCTCAAGGTAAGGTGCCTGGACAATTAGCATTTGCATCATGTGGGAGCTTGACCAACCTGCTGGAGACCTTCCTCAGACCAACGGAAGGGAAACCCTGGGGGCGGGGCCCCATATGCGGGTTTAGACCAACCCTCCAGGGGATTCGGATGCATGCTCAGGTTTGAGAACCACTGAACCAGAGCACTGCTACTGAAGGGCTAGCACAGTCAGGAGCACTGAGAGCTTGTTAGAACCACACATTCTTGGACCCCACCCTAAGCCTATTATATCAAAATCTTTGGGATCTAGGCTGAGAACAGCACTTTCACGAGATCGCCAGGTGATTCTTATTCGTGTTCAAATGAGAAGCGGCAATGCAACCATTGGTCCTCAGCTGCATAGCATATTTGAATCACTTGGGGGAGCCCTTTTAACCTTTCCAGGCCAGGGTCGCACAACAGGCCAATTAAACCAGAGCCTGCGGAGGTGGGAGCCAGGCCTCACTCTTTGAGACACGCTCATCGAGAATTAAAAGGATGAAAGTATGAGAGAGTGTGTAAAGGCCTTAGCCAAACAGCAAGATCTTGAAGAACCACTGCCTCCGCAAAAGGAAGCTGAAAGTCAGATGTTCTAGCCCTATGTTTTGATTTCTCATTCAATATTCTTACTTCAGGTATTCTGAGTGTCATAGTAGTATCGTTATGTACAATTAGTATTGTTATACTAATTTACCATGTTAAACTCTCAGTTTCAAGGAACTGGATTTCAGCTTCTGGTTTCTAGAGTGTTTTAATACCTGGCCCAGCTAGAACTTTTCCAAACAGTTTTTCACTACCGCCACCGCCCCGCCGCCCTTGCCTCCTGCTCATCAGTTGTGCTGCTGATTTTGTGCTCGCAAAAAGTGCACATTATCCCATCGTGATCTTGTCCTTCAGGGGGTCCCTTCCCCTGAAATATTAGCCCCCTCTTCATTTAGGGAGAGCCTACTCCTTCCTTAAGGCAGTGGTTCTCAGCCTTGATGACACAGTCAATTATCTGGGGACACTGGAAAAATATTGATGCCTGAATGCCAGCATTTTCTTTGTCCCTTGGGCTCTTTGTCTCCTTCCCTCTCTCTCCCTCTCTCTCTCTAAAATCAGTAAATATATCCTCTGGTGAGGATAGAAAAATGAAAATATATTGTGTATCCCACACCTAAAGTATTAGTAAATTTATCAGTATTTTGAAGGGGAAAGAGTCCTTTGCAGAGTACAATTGGAAATGAGATAACACTTTATTTTCTTTGAAGTTATGTAACAAGATAATATTCAGTGATCAATATGATAGAGGGATATAAAGCTTCTCAATTAAACACAAATGAAAGTTTATAATTTAACTGCATTTTATATTATGACAATTAAGATGTTCTCTAAAATATCAGACCTTTTCATTAGGAAGTACTTTAAAAATAGGCTGATATGCACTATGATTTCCATGTAGATTATATTGAACTTGTAAATGATTTTTATGAACTAGAAACCAGGAGATAATTCAAATTAGATACATCAGAATAAATTGTGTGTTCAAACAAATACCTATTAACTGAATTTATTCTTTTTCTTTCAATTATCTGCAATTTCCTCTCTCTCCAGAAACACAATGTCCTCAGTCTGATGATTTGTTTCCAGTTTAACATTCTTAAGACCATGTGAATATGGTAACTTCCAATCCTCTTATTTCCCCTTATCTCACCACCATTCTAATCTAGACATGATCAAACTCTTATCTTTTCTTCATTTCATAAGCATCAGGATTCAGAATAATCGGGTGAGTTTGAGACTACAATAGCAAGAGCAATGTTTTCAGAACTCAACAATCATTCATTTAATCAATATTCATTGGCCACCAACTCCGAGCAAAATACTAGCTAGGTGATTCAGGATGTATAAAAATATATTCGTATGACTTATACCCTCTAAGAGCTTACACCTATTAGCCAAGATAAGGTGCAAGCATAACTAACTATAGTGTGGGATAGAAAACAAAGGTCCTAGAATGCACATTATAGTTGCTATTTAAGTTTATAAAAAATCCATGTTTTGACTAGATACATCAAGGAAGGCTTCATGGAGGAATAGACACTCGAACACACACATGAAGTAGCAATAGGATCAGGCTAATGCTGGGGGGAATGACTGGCATTCATTGAAAAAGAGATACCCGGTAAATGTAAAGAGTGGTAGGAAAAACTAACCAGTGGAAATAGACCCAATTTACATTGCCTGACTGTCTGACGTACTCTATAAATATGGTGACCATCAGTTGCAGTGTGCTCAGAAATATACCACTGTATGCTCATTTCCCCATGTAGTTGTTTATTGTGGCCTCTTTCACTCTCCAAAGAACCCTGCTTTGGATGATAAGTTTAATGACCCCCTCCATTTCTAATCGAACTGCCCTGTGTGCAGTCCATGTAAAAGAATGGATTCCAGTCCCACATAACTCTCTGCTCATAACTCACCTGGACTGGAGAGACCCAGGGCTTTGCATCAAGAGGTAAGTTGTGTGGGGGACATCTGTAATAGTGTCAAGAATTTTTTTAAAAAAATTTAAAGCTAAGTTGTATGGTGACAGTTAAGGGGATTATCGTGGTGATCATGCCGTAAGGTATATAAATGTGGAATCACTATGTTACATCTAAACCTAATACAATATTGTATGCCAATTATACTTTATCTTTTTAAAAAGACATTAGATTGTCCATTTAGATTTCTATCTTTTTATGAAATGGGAAACCCAAGGATTTCACAACAGGTACAGAAGCTGTATAATTTCAAATATAGCCATGAATGCTATGTCCCAGTCAAAATTATGAGGGAGCAGACATTGAGTAAGCTGCAGTAGCCAGTTAGTTGAAGAACCAAATAAGACAGACACCTAGGGAATAGCTGGAGAGCCACAATGGAAGAGAACTGTAGTGAAATTGCCTGAACTTCTGCTGGTAAGATTCCTGCTGATACCTTGAATGCAGGACTCCCTCCATCTCCAAACTCTGTGATGCTCAGCCTTGGGACAGCTGCTGTTATTTAATTCCTCTTATGGTTTCACTCAATCTTACAATCATGCCCTCCATCTTTCTATCTATCTGTAGCTGCAGTAAGCTCTGGGTTCCTCCTTGCTCGTGAAAGAGATGGGAAAGAGGCAAAGGCAGAGGGTCTGGTGAAGAGGATAGTGCAATGTTTTGGGAAGAGGCAACAGTGTTTCAGCCTGGTGTTAGAGACATGGCCATGGCAACAAGATAATAGAAGTTGAATTAATGGGACTTGGCAACTGATTAGCTTGGCAATCAATTCAGTTCAAGGGGTGAGATGAAATAGGAAGCCAAAGATGATTCAGAATATTTTGATTTTGATTTTCAGCACCTAAGAAGATACTAGTGGCATGAACAAAAATGGTTCCAAGCCAAATAATAATGATGATGATGATGGAAACTACTCTGAAATAGTTCCAAGAAAGGAGAATAATAGTAGCAATTAGTTACATAGATGATGGAAGACCCTAGAAGCCAAACAAACAATAAAACAACCTAGTAGTTAACAATAACAGTAAGCTGCTCCCTGCCCCAGGGTGTAAGCACCAGGTGGTGTTACTAGATTTCACAAGTTGAGATCATCATGTGGGAGTTAGAATCAGGTGGGCACTTTCTGGCTGGAGCTGCCGAAACAGGAAGGCGAGTCCAGCAGGAAGCTACTTAGCTGGACTGCCCGAGGTGATTCAGCCCCTACCAGACAATACCCTCTGGAGCAGGGAAAGGGAGACATAACCTGAATTCTCCCTTTTTTTCCTATCATGTAATTCCCCCAACTAGTCTCTCACATTTGCCAAACCCATCTAGAGGTTAATTGGCAAATGAGTCTGGGAAATGTAGTTTGTAGGAGGTGAAATGATCTTAAGGGATGTAGGTAATTACCAAAACAACATCTGAACTGTGTGAGGCAAGAGTGGAAAACAGGAATAATAATAGTTTTCGTGTGGAATGATCCACCCACAAAGATGCAAAAGAAATGTTTGCTCAATGAGCCATTCTGACTGGCCCTGTGGGTGGCTGTTTTATGAATAAGATTTTTAGACCAAACAGAGATGACTTCAAATGTCACTGTCTTTTAGTCACCACGAAAATACCAGACAGGAATTAATATTGGCTTGATCTGCCGCAGTCGTCACCTATTTGTTTTCAGCTGGTGGTGCATCTATGAAACTGCCGGCAGCATTAGAACGAATTGTGCAGATTAGTGTAATGGATTCCCACACTACCGTTCAAGAATTGCTGTCAAGTGAAGCGTGCCTGTGTAAGAATGGTTGTGCTCTATTCGCCACATTTCCTGGGCTACTAATCCAGTTAACTTCCCTGGATTGCCAGTACACACAAAACCAGGCTGGGTTTATTTAGCTGTTCACAGAACTATATCCTCAATTCAGTAGCTGCAGTAGGAGCAAGGTACAGAGGCTATACCTGTGAATAAGATAGTCCTTGGACTCCAAAGAGCTCTTGGGGGTGTACACAAGTAAGCAAGCAATTATTATAATACATAGGGATGATCTTATCATGGTGGTACCCACTGAGTAGTAGCTTAACACATGGAAGAGGAACCCAAGTCTAACTTGGAGGAATCAGACTGTTTTCAAGGCATTAGAATGAGCTGCCGGACATTGTGTATTTCTGGGAGGGAAGTTATTTTAAGCCCAGAGGTGGCTGTGCAGGGACCCCGAGAGCCTGAATTGTTTGGATGACTGCAAGTATTTCAGGTGTCGAGGAGGCAGAAGAGACCAAAGTAAGCATAGGTCAGATAACAAAGATCTGAAAGAGTAGACCACTGGTAAATGCTTAACAACTGGCTCTTGAGGGAGAGAGGGTCTGATCTGTAGCATTTGCCAAATTTGTGGCACAAACACTCCCACATGGCCAAGTTGAAGCTACCAGTGTGATGTCATGGACTGTAAGTTTGGGAAGAGATGGGCAGTAGCACAGCATTATATGGTTGTTTCCACTATAGATATGGTATTCAAATGATATGCTTCATTTTTCCAAATACTTGCAGTATTCATTCATTCATTGATTCATCTATTCATTTATTAACTAAAAAATAATATTTGGAGCCTCTACTATGTGTCAGGCAGCATACTAGTTGCAGCAAGTACAACATAGAAAAAAGATGGAAACATCTTTGTCCTTTGTCCTCCAGAGCTAAAGTAAGCATATTACTGTTCCCATTTTACAGCCGAGAAATTGAGATGTATGAAGATTAAGTTAAAGTGGCTAAGATCACACCATTAGTAAGTAGAGGAACCAAAATCTAGAGGTCATTTCCATGATACCATGCTACCTGCACAGTTGAGCTGGATTTTATTAGAGGTTCTCTATGCATATCGCCATGTGGTTGCATAAGTAAAATAAATTTCAGTGGCCTTTCAAATAAATTTAGGTCATTTTTCTTGGATGCTTATCTGGTGTGAACTTTAAAATACCACAATTAATAATGATTATGATACCCTGCAACTGTGTAGCAACTTATTTCGAAGAACTCCTAGGAGCCTCTAAATGTATTCAACTGAGTTGTTCATGTCAATTAGGCACTATCTGAGAGTGGGAGAGACTTTTAAAATGGTATTAATTGTATTAACCCCTTCAAGCCCATAGATTCGTGGGGGTTTTCTATTCCAAAGAAAAATATTCATTTCTTTCAGTGTTCTCTAGAGAATAAGACACTCATTTTCATAGAAAATATGGTCAACAGAAATAAGTGAGTCATGGGGAAACTTTAAAAAACATTTATAATTGATAAATTTAAGCATATGTATAGATTTCAGGGAGTTAAAAATGTATGCTCTGTGTCTCATAGAAGAAGGGAAAGTTATAATGAAGTTGTGTGCTCCCCCCCAAAAAAAACAAAAAGAAGGCACTGACTGTAATGGAGATACTTCATTTTTGTTTTAAATATTTTATTTATTTTAAGAGAGGGGGAAGGGAAGTAGAGAGAAAGAAACATCAATGTGTGGTTGCCTCTTGCACGCCTCCTCCTGGGCACCTGGTCCAAAACCCAGGCATATTGCTGGGAATCGAACTGGCAACCCTTTGGCTCTTAGGCCAGCACTCAATCCACTGAGCCACACCAGCCAGGGCTGTAATAGAGATGCTTTAAAAGTCAGATTTGAAAACTACACATTTGCTAGAGAATCCCCTCCAACAAAAACAGCCAAAACTTCGACTGGCTTATCTTATTCTTACGCTTCAGATGCTTTTGACTCCTAATTTATGCCTTTGCAGCCATGCACAGCCATGTTGATATCTCTTCCTTCCACTCATGGTTTTCCATTTCTGCTGTTTCTATCTGCATCCAGGACTGTCTCATCTCATGCTTGGTGATTGCATTAGTTAGCCTCCCATTGCCCCCTTTTCCAATCTCACTATACCATCACTTTATTCATCTTCATAAGATATAGATCAGGTTCATTATATCAGTGACCAGCTTCCAAAATGTCAACAGTTTTCCAGTATTCAGACTCAAGTTCATCTATATATTCCAATTTGCACATGCTGTGTTCAAGCAAACTTTCCAACTTTCCCACTTCTGGTTCAAACTATCATCTTCAGTACTTCATAATGGAAGACCACCCACCTCTTCTCCCACATGGTCTATAGTCCCTTGCTTTCCTTTTCATCTTCCAAATTCAACTCAAAGCATCACTCCATCACTCTTCTTTGAAAATTGCTCTGATTTGTCCTACCCCTGACCCCTGTAGCACTTACATTTTATACCTTGCTTTTGGGACAGAATCTATATAGTTTTGTTTCTTACTGGTAACCAGACTTTGAAGTCAATTTGTCTTGTTGTACAGCCACATTGCAAGGTCCTTTAGTCAAAGCAGACAAGGGAGGGGAGGATCACAGTTGAAATCTACACATACTATGGGTCAAGCAAGTTATTTAACTGCTGTGGGCCTCCAGTGCCTCCCCTGTAAGACAGGACCCTACTACTTATCTTACAGAATTGTTGTTGGAACTAAATAAAGATATGTGTCAAAAAGGATTAACAGTGTTTGGCACATAGTAGAAGCTCAGTAAATATGTCATTATTCTCTTTTTCTTCAAAGCTCCACAGTTCTATATTCATATTACTCTCTGTGTACCCATTGCAAAAAAAAAATGCATCCCATTTTAACTTCTGCCACCTACTCTTAGTGCCCTTGGTGGGAAGGGGATGCCTTGAGGGGGGAAAACCATTGCTCACTTCTCAGAGGTGCAAGTGGCCCAGCTTAATCAAAGTGTATTTTGGCTCATAGTCACACCCAACTGTACCATGCTCTTATGCTCTCAAATGGGCAGGATCCACTGGTCCTGAGCAATGCCCACAGCCGATTGCCAAATTGTTGCGTGTGTGAGATAATTTTTCCTTTGTTCTTGGTGAGTCCCATTTTACATACAGGGTCCAGCACAAATAACGTGCCTTTTTTTATTACATAATCTTTTATTACAAAATTGTAAGCACGCATTCTGTAAAATAACACTGTCACACTCAAGCACACCATATGACATTAGAGGTGAAATGTTCAAATTAAAACTATAAATTATTATACCCGTATCATCACCCTACCATCCACACTCAAGCATGCGTTACTTCTGCCAGATGCTGTATATGTCCAACTGTCATCATTATATTGTACAGCAAATAAAATTCTGCAGTAGTCTTAATATTTTAGCTAACAAACTATCTTTATCATTCAAACAAGTTAAAGACTTTACTATTAGCCACATATTGAGGGATTTTGTGCTTATTTTCAACATTTGAGGTTCACAGTGGTGAAACTTCCAAAGTGAGCTGTTTTTTGTCATCTGCATTAGGTGAGAAAAGAGTCGCTAGAAAATGAATCACTGGCTTCTTGAAAAGCTCCTTTTCCCACCCCCAGTGGTGCCATATCTTCTGCCTGAAATCCTCACCATTAGTCAATCTTGAGACGTAAAGTCTACCTGCTTTTGGCATCCTTTGCCAAAATCCACATACATCTGGATGGTGGAATGACGCTGAAAACAAACTTTTAAATACTTGGCAATTTAGCACAGTAAATGGGAACTCGTGTCATGGTCAGATTATGAAAACAGAGAAGGTACATGGTGTGCCCTCAACCTATACATACATATTATACTAGATGCAATGTACAGAGAAGTGAGACAGACAGCAAAACCTGGATGGTGACAGCTCACAGGTTAGAACTGATACAGAGTGTTTTCATGAATGTAGGCCTGTGAGACCTGACTGCCTCCCATTTACCTGCCTTCACTTTTGAGAAAAATTCAGCTTTGACTTCCATCCAAGGAAGTCTTGCCCCATCCCCAATGGTCCACTCTTCAGCAAGACAAACGCTGACTCAGACTTCCTAGTAATGAGCCTTTGGAGTGCTGTGGGACCACATCATCCAACCCAGAGGCTGGTCATCAGTGCATCCTTTGGATTGATTTATTATCAAAAGGGAGAAGTGTGAACAAAAAAGAGGCCACCTACCAAACCTGATAAGCTCAGGGGAGGCCTGCATGGTGACCTTAGAAACTCAGAGACCAAAAGTAACCACAGAGGATGGCCTGAAATGAAAACTTTCTAACTAAAAGCAGTTTGTGGCAGGTTGTCATGTCCCAGGCCAGTATCTTCCCTGACAAAGGTCGATCTTTACCTTAACTGAGGCTGTCTTACTGTCTTTTTGCATCTACAATAACATACCTTTGGAATGTCAGGGTAATTTCCTTTTTCTAGACCCCTCAGGGCACAATCTCCCACCAGAGCAGGAGCCCACAGAGCCCCCCATTGTTATTGTTATCCATTGTTATTGTTATCGTGTTCATTGTTAACTGTCAACTATCTTCTACCCACCAGTGCAAAAGAAGTATGTGTCTATTCATTCACTTTACTTTGTATCCAATCCCAGAGATTTCCCCACTGTGGCTTCTCCCACCTCCCTAATCTATCACCAGTGAACTTCGTGTGACGCCTTACACCACCTCCTCTATTCATGGTAATGTGTAAAATAAGGTAAAAGCTGCCACAATAAAACAAAATAAAATAACTTGGCAATTTAGGATACCAACAACCATAGCCCCTGTATTAGTTTCCTAGGGCTGCTATTAATAGATTACCACAAACTGGGTCGCTTAACAGAAATGTATTCTCTGGCAATTCTGGAGTGTAGGAGTCCAAAATCAAGGTCAACAGGCCCTCTAAAGGGTCTAAGGCAGGGGTGTCAAACTCATTTTCACAGGGGGCCGCATCAGCTTTGCAGTTGCCTTCAAAGGGCCGAATGTAACTTTAGGACTGTAGACATGTAACTACTCCTTGACAGTGAAGTGAGAGCTCAGCACTGCCACCAGGTAGAAACAAGGTGCTGGGCCAGATTCAATCCAAGGGCCTTGTGTTTGCCACCTGTGCTCTAAGGAATAATCCTTTCTTGCTTCTATTATCTTTCAGTGGTCTCAGGCATTCCTTAGTGTGTGGCAGCATATCTCCAATTTCTCTCTCTCTCATGTTCTTCCTCTTCACATACCTATGGTCTTTGCATGTCTCCCTGTGTCTTTTCATCTTTTTATTTTTAATCCTCATGTGAGGATATCTTTATTGGTTTTAGAGAGAGAGGAATGGAAAGACAGAGACATCCATTGGTTGCCTCCTGTACATGCCCCTACCAGCAATTTAACCTGCAACCTAGTTGTGTGCCCTGACCAGGAATTGAACCCACAGTATTATGGTGTACTGGATGATGCTCCATCCAACTGAGCCAGGCTGCCAGGACTCTTCTGCTCTTTTTATAAGGACACCTGTCATTGGACTTAGGGCTCACCCTAAATCAAGGATGATTTTAAGGTATAAATCAAGGTCTCTAAACCCTTAACTAATTGTATCTGCGAAGACCCTATGTCCAAATAAGATAACATTCTGAGATTACAGGTAGGTGTGAATTTGGTGGGGAGGGAAACTATTCAACCCACTACACTGCCCTTGACAATTCTGGAAAGTGTAATAATAAAGACTTCAGATAAATTAGTTGTGGGAGAATTCACATTTACATAGTATTAAAAAATTTCATCACAAACTCTTACAAAAGCTCTATAAAACATGAATTTGCTTGATTAAAACTGCAAATCTGACATTTGTTTTTTTTGTGTTCATTATTTTTAGCCTTAGAAGAACTCTTTCATAGGAAATACATTATACAACTGAAGCAATGTATCTGTTCATTTCCCAGCTTTTTTAAAATTATTTTTGTCTCCATACTACTTAATAAATATTGGAGGGAGAATCATTTAGCCCAAAAGTCCTCCTGTTAGTACCATCCTCACAGCTTCAGGAAATAACCAGGGATACAAAATTCTATTCAATAAAGTGTCTCCACACAAATTATTGCCAAGGTAAACCCAGATATATATGGTTTTTCTGGTATTTGTTGGGAGATGGCAGGGAAGAACAGATACCATTACATGTCATGGAGCAGTGATATCCAGCTGATTTTAGACTACCATCTTTCAGAACTGGGCTTGTTATCTCTGCAGAACTTATCCAGGACCTCATGTGCTCTCATTGCAAATTGAACCACCCATCCCCCAAAGCCCAGGTATGTTGAAGATTTAAGTCATCAAAATCTTAATGTGTCTGAGTATGGCATGTGTACCACTTCATTATAATAGACAGGGAATAGGATGCTCTGTTAGAAAACCATCTAGAGTATCATAGGTATGGGTATTAATACTATTTGATGATACTGCATGTTATCATGTAAAAGGTAAAAATTAGTCACAAAGCTTAACAATTACATTTGACATCAAATGCCATTTCCACAAAACATGTTCTGTTATTGGTAGAGAACAATGAGGTTTGGTAGGAAAAGTAAAAGGTGCTAATATTCCTAACTTCGAATCTGTGCCCAGCTTTTTCATCAGCCCTCCTCCTCTCTGTAGCCATCCACTGAGAAGTCCCTGATGTCACCAGCCAGTGAGCAATCTTCAGTGGTTAGGGGGTGTCTCCTTGAATGAGCAATGTCGATATTTCCTCATATTTCAGGACAAGAAGAGCCATGCTAAATCCTAGCCTGTTGTTCAACTCTCAACCCTCATTATCCTAAGAACACATGCATTCCAAGCAAGAATCCTTTCGTGACCAGAGGGGGAATAGATAGGATTTTCATCCAGGACCATATTTAAAATGAAACTGCTCTGGGCCTGTGTGGTCTCCATGGGTGCAAGGCAAAATTCAGGATGCTAGCTCATCTCACGCCGAGTTTAATAAAGGGTGTCCTATAAAAAGCTAATTTCTTGCAGCTAAATTGCTTTTTAAGTAATGCTTGCCGTTGCAAGGGACTCTTTCATAGCCCTGACTCTGCGAGCCACATTTGAAAGGCTAGATGTGCTTTGCGAGAGATCAGGTAGGGTCCAGGCGGAATTCTTCTCCTTATGGGACGGCAGTGTATATAACTAGCAGCGTCCTTTGAGGCTAGTTTGCATGCAGTCACCGGCATGGCACTGTTCAGCAGCCTGCTGCAGATAAGAATGAGTGATGATGCCCTAGATTTTAATGGAACTTGTAGAGTGCATGCAGCAGTGGGGTGCAGTCTTCAGCAAAGAAAAATGAGCTGACTTGCAGGCGTGAGAGGTCATCAAAAAAGATAAAGAAATAGGACATCCACTGTAGGCTAGGCCGGCCTTTTTAGAGGATATTATGGAAATGAGCAAGAACCAATTTAATTTTTATAATGTCATTCCATTTAACTTTAGAATACAAGGTCAAGGTACTATGTTTTTCATAATGATTAAAGATCTGGAACACACATTCTCTTGAACCCCATTGCATTCTGTTTGGCAGGAAAGAAGTACGACAGGGGATAAAACTGGGATCAGCAAACAGCAGAAACATGTTCTGTAACCGTCCAACACAGGTTTAAAGTGAGAAGGAAAAGAATAAGTCTGATGGACACATTCGTTCTAAACTTGGCAGAAGGATTTGTTTTCCTGAGGTCTTATTCTTTAAGGTTAGTTTGATCCCTGGATTGTAATATATATCTTTAAAAAAATGCACGAATGAGGTCGATTGAGAATCGTATATCCATGGATCAAACAAACAGCAGTCTTTCTTAGGACTGAAAGTTTGTTTTAACACATCTGCTGGTAAACTGTTCACGTTTCAACATATTGAGAGACATAGAGATACTCTAAAGCTATTGTAGTTTGCATCTTGTTGATTTTCTCACAATTTCATGGCACTAATTCTCAACATGTAATGTATTGGATATACATGGTTAATAAGCTTTAGGAATGAAAACAAAAGTACATTAGGCATATGCATTTTAGATAGTGTTTCTATATGTAAAGAGTGAGTAACTGGTATAATGTGAAGGATTTTGAACTTGAAGTCAAAATATCTTTTCCAGAAACTTAGGGGCATGACCTTCATTAAATTACTTAACTTATTGAAACTTAGTTTGTTTAGCTTTCTTTATAAACTAGGACTGCCTGCCTCTGTCTCACAGTTATTGCCAAAATTAAATCAACAAATAAGAAATTTATAAACTGCAAAGTTTATGAAGTTACAGGAGTTTGAAGCACTCTCATTTTTTCTGTCTAGAATGTTGACCTTACTTTTCATAGGAAATGGCTGAATCTAGAAAATGAACCCTCAGGCAGCATTTGGCTTTAAGAGAGTAAGCTCGTATCTTTATATAAAATACTTATTATATGTATATACTCCAAAATAACTTTTTTCCAAATACTCTGTAGTCTTAAAGAGTTAGTGTGGACAGAAGGAATTTTATCAGCTATGCAAAAGGGAACAATGTCTGCGGAAAGGAAAATAATGAGAAACAACTCAGTTGATCTAAGGATAGAAATACAAAGCTTCAAAATGTAAACAAATGTGGCATTAACTTATGGCATTTTTTTCTCACCCAAAACTGGTTTAGATGATTTAAAAATTGTTTAGGTAAGCAACATAAATTATCCCCAATTCTGTGTTTCTTCCAAGTCTAAGATTCACCATTGTTTATTCAGTAGCTATCACCCACTTATTACCAAAAAAGCATAGGCATAAATAATCTCTACAAGAAACTAAGACTGTCCTTTAAAAACCATGTCTGGAATAGGCAAGGTAAAGTTTTGCTTTGAGAAGCTCATATTTTTCAGCACTGTTCATTATCACATTAAAATAGTTTGCCAAAATCCTTCCTCTGTGGGCAGATCAGCCTGGGGTGCTAAAATTGCTTAAACACTTTGTGATTCAGCGATTTTACTTAGTCATATAACAAACAGCTTTAGAGTTGGCAGAGACATGACGTGTCATGCAGTTCACCCACTTCACCAAGTAGACAAAGACGCTGAGCTCCATTGTTTCAAGTTCCCTTATCTGGTTGAAAATACATCACAGCAGAGCTCAATCAAGAACCTCTTGAGGTTCATTTTTTTTTACGTATGACTTTGTGTGGGAATTCAACAGTGCCTATTTGCTAAGTTAAATGGAAAATTGGCTTTGCTCTGGAGTTAAAGAACAACTACAAAAATAGATATCACTTCCAAAGTATGGGTCACAACTAGCTGGAGAAATAATTTCTATAAAAATAAAGTAACACTTTCTATAGAGCCAGAAAGGCTCAATGAGGAGGAGAAAAACAAGAAAAAAAAAGTCTTAGGGGCTTACCATACATACAGAGGAAGCTAGATATGAATAAACCAGTTACAAGACAGCAAATTTTAATAGAATAAGAACAATGATTTTACTCATAGTAAAGCTCTCATTTATTGCCTATGATGGGCATAGTGACTACGTATTTTGTATCCACTTTCTCATTCCATGCCCACTGTAAATTACACAGAAAATAGTTTACCCCTTCAGTGAGAGGTCAGTGAATGGAAGAACATATGGGCACACTGAATTAGGTGTGTTGCGTCTACCATGTGTACTGTTGCTATCTACAGGACTAGGGCTCAGTCCTTCCTGGAACACACACACATCATCCCTGTGATTAAAAAAACATGAAACACAACAGCAACAGAGGCCCCAGACCCACCCATGCCGCTTATAGACTGGAATGAGAGAGAACAGGACAAAAGCTCCCATCACGGATTTAACAAACTGAAACAGGTTTTAAAAAAAGATTTTGAGATGGGGAAGTTTAACTAACATGAGAACGTGCACTGCTAAATATAAAGATATGTTCCCTTGAACAGTCTTGGTGAGGGAAAGTCGGTGTTTCTTCCAGCCCTAGAAGGTAGAAGACTGTGCTCCATTCTTTGGGGAAGCAATTTCAGCCCCTCGACGCCCTTTGAATAGTTTTTTCAATAATCACCAGGAGAAGTAGATGGGATTAGTTTTGCAGACCCTTCTAAGGATAATCTATTCTGATGAGCAGAGACATGCTCTTCAGCGCATCCGTCATTCCCTTTGCACTCTTTGTGATAAACGTCACCGTAGAGAACAAACAAAAAGTAGTGATGTGGAATTAAATGACACCAGACAGGCAACGGTGGCCAACATTTATTGAAAGAAGAGGACAGTGTCAACAGCTGTCCCTTGCATTCTGCTCTGAAGATTGACAGGCAGGGTAAGGCTTCAGCTATCCAGAAGGGAGCAGCTTGGAAACCTCAGCTTTCCTTGTCCTTGCCATACTAGTTGTCATCCTCTCTCTGAAAGTTTAGTGTCCAGGGACCGAGATCAAGAAATCATGATCTCAATTCCTGATTGAACCCTCAGAATTTCCAAGAATGGCAGGTGTGTAAAAGCCTTCACTTCCGTAGTATGGAAATGGAAACTGATCACATGTGGTATGTTTCAAGCCACTGCTTTGGATTCTCACAATAGCAATGAAACCAAGTCAGGCTCACGTAGCCATGTATTTACACATCCCAAATAAGTGCTCAAAAGGTGGATTCAATCAGCTGAATTTATTTTCTCTGATTTCAAAAATATCATGGAAGACAAGCTTATTGAAGCTGTCACTGTTGTTTCTGAACCTCTGTTGTGCCAGGAGGAACAGATGGCAACATCTAAAATGATTAGAGAGTCAGCAGGGCAGGGGTGAGAATGGGGGACCTGCCCAGTGAGACATTCTAGCATCTTCCCTGGGAAGTATGCTAACCTGTGACAGTTTTAGAGATCTGTATCCCTAACTTGCTTGACATTATGAGCCACACTTGATGTTTCCTGCTATGGTTTTCAAATATCCAACTGTCCTTTCTCCAGTAGTATGGCCTGTTCTGTTTACCCCAAACTCAAGGATCAGGTTTTAAAATACAAATAAAAACACCCCCACCTCTCCAGTTCCTTTTTGTTAATTGAGGTACAGTGTATATGCAGTAAAACTCACCACTTTGGGGTGTACAGTTTGATTAGTTTGGGCAAACATGTAGTCATCTCATGGCCACCACAATCAAAGTAGAAAATATTTTTGTCACCTCAAACCATTTTCTCACACCTCCATTGCAGTCAGTGCCCTCCCCACCCAGCCCCTAGCAAACAATGATATGTCAAATCACTTTAAATCTGAAAAGTTGTATACTGTATTTTTTGGATGATAAGACACACTCTTTCCCCCCTAAATTTTGCAGCAATAATGGTTGTTAATGCTGCTATTGAGTTCTGTTTACACTTGCATTGGTGAAATATTATGTTATTAAATATTTTGCAACATTTTTTTCTTCAACTTTTTTTTCCTGTTTTCCTCTAAAACCTGGGTGCATCTTGTGGTCTGAAAAATGCACTATATCCATGGCAGTACTAACAAGATCTATTCAATTTCTGAGCATCTATATGCACCAGTCTGTACCTAATGCATTATACTATAGCTCCTCCCCTCAAGGGGTGCAAGCTAGTGGAACAGAGAGACAAATGGGCAGTGTTATACCAGCTCAATTAATAGAACATTCTGTATTAGAAGTGCTCCAAATGTGGCAATGGAGCACTTGAAATGTGTCTAGTGGGAATAAGGAGCTGAATTTTTAACTTTATTTAATTTTAATTAATTCAAATTTATATAGCCCCATGTGGCTAGAGGCTACTCCATTGGAAAGGACAGCCCCTATAGAATGTGATTATTAGATATGCTATAAAACAAGAATTTAACCAACAGCTAAAACTTGAATCATCATCTTGGTTATTGGTGTTATCTTATCTAGAATAACTTTATAATAGAAAAAAATCCTTTAAATAGTAAGAGCCCTGAGAAAGTTTTCTTCTCAAAGGAACACACATTGACTCTTAAATTCAAAATATGTAAGAGTTGCCCTTTAAGGGTAATTCATGAGAATTTCCTTTGAGTTTCTCATGCTTATTCTATACATAAATGTTTGGTTTTAAGGGGAAAGTTATGGATCACTGTTTTTATGTAGTTCAGGATTTCATGTTGTTCAACCTATCATTTCTTCTGAAAAAAAAAAAAACAGCAAGTAGAATTTATCAGCATTATCCGAATAATTTTTGTCTCCACATTATAGAATGAAATTTACAGTGCTTTAAACGTTCACTTTCTGGCTCTCGTGTTCTACAAATCCTGTGTCCAAGAGCCATTTTTACATCTGTTTCTAATTGCACATTGGTTTTTCAAGATACACAATTGAAAATTACATCCTTGTTATCTATTCAAAGAGATTTTAACCATCCGGTCATGGGTCACATAATTTGGAGAGGTCTCCATCTCATAAAGCTGACTCAAAATTGTAACTTTCTTTGGAGGAGAAAGAAAAAAACCCTTCAGTTCTGGATATGGCATACTCATTATTCATATAAGTGTGATGGGAATGTGCAAATAATAGGAACACATTCTGGGGCGGAACCAACTGAAAAGGAATTTGGTTCGGAGTGAAATTCCACTTCAGGCACTGTTGCTGTTAGAACCATTGTGGTAATTGTATGCCACATGATGCCTAAACTATTTCAGAGACACTTTTTATCCATTAGGAATTCACTCCACCACTGGTGCATTCACTATCACAGTATGTAATATGGAACACTCACTGGAGTTCAAAAAGAAACTTCTTAACTGATTAGCTATAGAGCTTTGCCTTTGCAATTTCCTACTTTTCCTGGACACAGGAAAAAGGGATTGTTTTGAAATTGTCCAATTAGTCCTTAGACTTACTCTATAAAAGTAAAGCTAACTGGAAGGTAATGGTTCTTATGTGCTAAAAATGACCAATCAAAAATAATTTGGACACTTTTCCTTTTATTTCTGTTCCTATTTTAAAGCAAACAGCCATTGAATTATTAAGATTAGCCATACTTGAAAAGGTAACTCCACATTCAAATGGTATTATTTTGTTTTCTTTTGTGCAATACTTTGTATTTAAATCACATGAAAACACTAGATGGTATTGCTGTTACTTTTAGTCATGATGAATTTCTCATGCAAAGGTCTGTCATTTTCAGCTGTGTGTCGGTTAGAGGTAAAAAATACATCTAAAAGGTTGTACATTTCTTTGATGGCTTTAAAAATTCCAAGAGATTCCATGCTAAAATTAATGAATAAGTACTTTAAATAGTATGGAGTCAGCAATGAGTACTAGGGATTGCCTAAAAATGTAAACATTAAACTGTTTTACCGTTGGTTTACCAATGCCTTTGCTTATACTTCTCTGAGTAGACTTAATTATTTTTTATTTATATTGATAATCATCTATTGATAATCATCAGAGTCAAATCTCTGCTTTTAGGCAGGACATATTTCCCAGTATTTCCCCCATGAGCAATGCGAGGAGATAAACTGTGCATGTCTCAAATGTCCACATAATATTAAAATGTACAAAAAATGTCTTGGAGGGAGAACTGTTGTTCTTATCACATCTTCTGTCAGCAATGGATGACTATGTGGAAAGATAAATAATGCTATTTACTAAATACTTTGTTTTTAAAATAGAAGGAGATTTCACAGTTCATGCAGTGTGGAATTTGTAAGTACTCTTTTGTGCCTTTGACTTTGCCAGTGAAATTTTTATGAAGGCAGAACTTTTTATCTATTTTAATGAAATTGTAAGCCTTCTGTGAATTCTTTTATTAATTTTATTCTGAAGGAATTCTGACCAGGTTAAAGAAATCAGGTCAGGGTGAGGCGTGATCCCAGTTGAAAAGTTCAGCTACAGACTGTGATTTAAAACAGGAAAAAGATACTGAGGTTTTGTGTTTTTTTTAACTCAGTCTGTTTTAAACTACTGTTCAATACAATTTTTTTCTTTTTTCTTTTTTATTATATTTTTTCCATTACCATATATTCCCCCTTATGCCCTCTTCCACCTCCATCCATCCCCTACCCCCCGGCCATCACCAACTATGCTATTGTCCGTGTTCATGAGCCCTTTCTATCAAAATGTGTTTACAGGTATACATTTAATTAATACTTTTTGTGATATTAAAATTAACCTCATTTGTCAGGCTGTCTGGAATAAAAGCACACAGTCCTATTTTATAAGTTAAAGCTACATAAATATGCCCACAGATATTGACAATGCTTACCATTTATTTTATGAATGAAAAACAATGTAAATATGTTTGTTCAACAAAGGAAGTCCCATATTTTAATGAGATTTTGTTTGTTTATATAATGCTAGGGCATCTGGAATTTTTTAAGTAACAAATATTATTATTTTCTTAAAGTGTTTGAGTATGTGAATGCATGGGGAAAAATAACTCAGCAAATTTAGCAACTTCATTTTGATGTATTAAAATGTAATTATTTGGTACAGACTGATGGACAGTGGTAGAGTATATAAACCCCACATCTGCGCACCATGGTGCTGAGTTTTGCTCATCCCCTCACTGAACGGAACAGTTCACTTCAGCGCCGCCCAGGCTTCCCTGCCTACCGCCTTCTCCTGAATACAGTGTGAACATTAATTAGATGAATTCCATAAAGTGCTTTAAGCTCTTTGGAGAAAGATACTCTCTGAATAATTATTCTTAACTCCCATATGCTCTTATGATATAAACTATTCTGCCAGGAAATCCTTTTTTAGGGATTATCACTTAAAATGAAATTTTCGTTATTAAAAGCAGGAAGAATATACATGCACTGACAGACTAAAATATGCTTTAGGCAACTGCTCTTAAATATGCAGAAATCTTGAACTAGGGAGCCATCCATGCCCAAAACTACTAAGCAATACTGAAAATTGGTGGCAAATCTGGAATATTAATCATTGCATTAAGTTGTGACTTTTTAAACAAGCCATCATGTGCCCTTTTCAAATAGGTGCACATATCTTCTAGAAATATATAACTTTAGAGAGAGAGAGAACATGCACAGAGAATTATGTTATGGCTCTGAAATTAAAGTATGCTTAATTCACTGAACTGACAATGATGAGTCTTGAAAGAGGTAGTTCTCAATCTTAGCTGCATATTGGAGGGATCACCTAGGAAGCTCTAAAAAGATAGGTATGTCTAAGACCCACTTGCAGAAATTCTAATTTCTGGAAATGGTAATTTTTTAAAAGAGTTTATTTTTTAGACAGAGGGAAAGGGAGAGAGAAAGAGAGAGAAACATCGATGTGTGGTTGCCTCTCACACACTCGCTACTGGGGACCTGGCCTGCAACCCAGGCATGTGCCCTGACTGGGAATCAAACCGGTAACCCTTTGTTTCACAGGCTGGCACTCAGTTCACTGAGCTACACCAGCCAGGGCTGGAAATGGGAATTTTTTAAAGCTTCCTATAGTGAGTGTGCAACCTAGGTTGACCCAAGGTAAACTTAAGAGCATGAAGCAACCAACAATCCCCTCACACAATACCTGGGCTTTATAGATGAAGACCATAAGATCCATAAGGGCGAACTGGCCAGTCCAGGATTGAATACACAAATGATGCAAGATCTGGTATACAGGGTGGCTTGTTGAGTCTAGCCAGTTCAGCCATCAGCATTACCTCTAGGGTTTACTCAATTCAGATAACTCTTCACAGCACTACTTGACCAAGCGTCTTCTCATTAGATCATGATGTGGGTGAAAATAAATAAATAAAATAAATAAATGAAAGATGAATCGAAAAGAACTAAATCCAGAAGTGGAATGGAAGATGAACAGTTTACAAGTCATGCATGGTGAATACCCATGGAGGTGTACTACCTTTCCCTTTTCCCTCAGTGGATAGAGGATATCATTGCATTGATGTAGCTGGGGTCAGTTGTTACTGTGGATCCTGGTTTTGAGAAGACATCATTTACTATGCTGGTTCCTTGTCTACATCTGCATTCACTGATTCACTCACCAATGTACTCAACACATTTTTTAAAATGGGAGTCTGCTCTGTGCCTGGAGTTCTATTTGATGCCAAGGGTACTGCAGTAACCAGAAAACCCATCCTGAAGTTTAAAGAATGATGCTTTGTAGTTGCGTTTTGTCACAACTGATGTAAAATTGAAGTCCCGCTTAGTTTCTTAGTTAGCAATTGCTCAAAATTGAGGGCTTAAAATAAGGATTTGGACTGAACTAGAGAAAGTTGTGCAACTGTGTTTTCATTGCCCTCGCTCTTTCTGTTCCTAATTCCCATTACAGAAATCTTCGCAACTTTGGGCTTAGAAAGTGTTCGATGTCCCGTGACTTGTCTTTTGAGTGGTATTTGCAGTTCATTAGTGTCCCTTGGAGTTTGCAGTGATGACCACTAAATAAACAATGTCTGGAGACTTGGTTGTTTCTAGAAGATTCTCCCCAATTTTCTATAGTTCTTTTCCCTGGAGATTTTTCCTGATAGTGATTTTAATTATCCTGTGAAAGGAATGATGTCAACAAGTCTTGCTTTATCTCCTCAAAGCCTTGGTATTTCAAAGATTAACAGCGATCATACATTGATTATGTTAGCACTAGCATTCTTGACAAAAGTCTAACTCACAGTCCCCTTTTTGCAGTTCTTTGTATGCCAGTGCAGTGTTCTTTGGCAGGCCTGAAACCATGGTCAATTCAGTTTTGTTAAGGAGCCCAGCAGGAATATTGATACATTTTTTGAACATGATTTGAAGTTCTTTTTTGTCCTTTATGTTTTTCCATTTCTCAGCAAGGAAAATTTAGGCAAAAGAAGAAATGGTAATCAAATGCCATGGGCACTACTGTGGGCATCATTAGTGGCTGAGGGAAAAATAGAAAATCGTGGCAAGGATGCATTTAGCAAGTGAATGAGGTCTTTAGTTTTACCACAGTTACCACCCCTTCTGTGAAAGGTAGTTAATACACAAGTGCGAGCTGTATTATATCAGTTTGGCTTTAACCTTTAGCTAATGTGAAAATATGGAACTGTGTGCTGGAGTGCACAAAAAAAGAAAACTCATTTTTCTTAATTATCATCAATTAACATTTACTGAGTGACTACCCATGAGAGAACCTTAATTTGCTCTGGAACAGAGATAGTTATTTGCACTATTATTCCTCCTTTGCTCTTCCCTTTCCTCCTCCATTTCTTCCTTTCATTTGACAAAGAAAAAGATATACAACAATTTCTGGTTAGCCAATGCTGGACTCTCATGTAAAATCTCCAAAGATGGGCTAGAAATCACCCACAGAATGCATACCTTTTCAATTTTTGTTTGCATTTTATTTATCTTACTAGAAAATTTGATTTTTTCCCCTAAATGATAGAATTTGAAAACATGGGAAAGCCCACAAAAGGCAAATAAAATCAGCCATCATCCTACAGACTTAATGGTGTTTTTGTATATTTTCTTCTGTGTTTCCAGTTCATTCATTATGCTAAGGCATCTTTTCAACCATTTGAGTATTCATTGGCAGTTTTCCAGTGTTCCTTCTCATTTTTCACCCTGTGGACTTACTCTACTACTTCTTGCTCTTCCGCCATAAATGAGTAAAAATTTCAATAAACAAATACAAATTTAATAACTTACATATGCAACTGAGAACTTCAGGAATGCCATTTTCTTCCCCAGAGTCACAAATGAGTTCAAAAACCAGTGGTATTGTCCACACTGTTCACAATTCATCATCATTACTAAAAACTATTTGGAGCTTTGAAGAAATATCCACAACCTCTTTGAATTCTTTAACTTCCCTTATGTTCCCTTGGAGAACTGGGCACAAGAAAATTTTCTAACCTGACATTTTAAAACTGGTAGAGCCCTGACCAGTGTGGCTCAGTAGGTTGGGCATCATCCCACAGACTAAAAGGTCACTGGTTCGATTCCCAGTCAGGGCACAATGCCTGGGTTGTTGTGGGCCAGGTCCCTGGATGGGGGCCATGTGAGAGGCAACTGACTGGGATGTTTCTCTCCCTTTCTTTCTCTCTCCCTCCCCTCTCTCTAAATAAAATAAAACCTTTAAAGAATAAAACCAGTAGAGTAGTTCCATCAAAGTTTTGTGGGTGCACAATTGCAATGAAGAGATCAACAGTGAGAAATTCATTTCCCTTTAACATGTGTGGTTATGTAGAGTGATGAGGGCAGATATAAAGCAAGTGCCTGTTCCTGTGTATCTCAGAATAAAAGTATCTGAGGGCCAGTGACTCTCCAGTTTGGTTGTGCAAGGGATGGATGCACAAGTTCATTTTTCTCGAGTTAGTGTGTGTCAGTGGGAATCCCATCTCTAGGGGAGCAGTCACATGCCTTGACGAGGGCCGAGCCCACGGGAGGTTAATGAGAAAAGAGGCCTCTTGTGGACTATTCACCAGATGATACATGGTGTTATTAGTTTTGGCTACTTAAGAAGATTTTTCTCACCTGTACTGCTAACTTAAGCGTATTTTATCAATATCAGGGGATTTTAATGGGGAAGTATGTTGTTTAGGGAGAAAGGAACAGCATTGGTGGGAATTTTACCTAACTTTGGTATCTTTAGCTCATGTGGAGTCATTTACTTAATGTCAACTGAATTTTGTGCACACTGGCACAAAATCTCTGCTGCAGGTCTGTCACCTGTTTTTAGCATGGTTGGGCGAAAACTGGGATGCTTAATTGTCTCCCTTATTCAGTTTAAGCACTGCAAAATCTCCCAGGCAATGTCATGAACGACTAAGGGATAAAAATCTGAGATTTAAAGGTGCCAGATTTCTCATGCTTCTTGCAGTTGTCACTTTGGGTGTATAAAATTCCTCAGCTTTCTCCTTTAGTTTATGGAGTCTCAGGGTGGGAATAGCAGGTTTTTAGCTAAAATTATTATGCTGTCGAGTTGGGTCTCCAGTGCATCCTGAAGAGCTTGCATTATTTACAGAGGCAGGGCTATCCTTTTAAATCCTGTTGCTTCGATGCCCATTATCGTTCTTGACAAACTCTTCCAGCCCGTGGTCTGTTTTCCTCTGTTTACTTCCATTTATTTTCCCGAACAACCAGCTGAGCAAAGATTTACATAGCTTCTGTTTAAACAAACCTGTACAGTTCACTCTTCAGCGAATATCACATACACTTTCGAGACACAGTTACATTTTCCTATTTTAGTCCCAGATTCCATTTATTTGAGATATATATATATATATATATATATATATATATATATATATATATATTGCTCACATTTCCATCTTTGTTAAGTCTTTTATAAACTAGCATGATAAACTGGAAACCATGGCTACTGAAAAGTCATTAATAATGATATTTTTAGCTACTGTTTCTGCTTGTAAATTCTTCATTTCACATAATACAGTCTCAGAAGACCACAAAGAATTCAGTCTTGCTTATCTCTGTGTTGCAGATGATAGTTTCTAGTCTTACCCAATCCCAGGGTAGTTTGCTTGCCATCCGGGAGTCAATTTTGTTTCCACCTCACATTAGTGTATTAAAAAGATTGGAGATTGACAAGCAACAACATTCTTAGTAGAAAAGTAATGGAGGTTTGGAGCCTGGGCTGTAAAACTTGCAGCCTTGAAAACAGCATGGGTTGGGCTACCAGTGACCCAAGCACCTATTTAAGATGCTCCCCATAATAAGGGAACTAAACATCCTAAGATTTTCCTAAAACAATCCATTTATTTCAGAATGACTCTTTCAACTCCTAATTGCAAACCTTACTTTTCCCAAGGTCTTCTTCCTACCTCTGCAACACATTTAATTACCTGCACTCCCCAACCTGTACCCTATTAAATTTTTATGGAACTTTTATAAGGTAATTTATTGGAAAGATGGTCTTCGGTGTCATTAGTTTCAATGAATGCCTTATTTTGACAAAGGGATTGCTATATTATATAGAAATCTTTTTAATCCACCACGTTCCTGTTTAGATGGAAATGCAATTCTGTTCTTCACATTTGTGATTGAATTGAACTTGAGAAGTACTACCATATTGATTCTTTCTGCAAATAAAATATAATTTCATTTCCCCCAAGCTTTCTGCATTCTCCCAAGGGATTGTCAGGTTTTGTATTGTAGACTTTTGGTGAACAGGAAGGACAATGTCCTATCGTAAAGACCAGTACGGTTTCTTTTAACATTGGTAAAGAATTGTAATTCATTTCTAGTATCATTTCCATTTATACACATCCCTTCTCACCTTTGCCTAACAAAGGCATAAAATTTAAGAAAAGGAGGGAGAGAAGGCATAACGATCTCCTATAATCATGCTAATAACATATTTTCATATGATAAGTTTATTTAATAGCTGTACAACTAAGGCTAGGTACTTCAATACGAATCTTTTTCTAGCTCTCTCATCAGATTGCTTTTGTCAATCACCGGTATCTCACTCAAAACTACCAGAATCTTAAATACAAATGGCATTGTAAGAAAACCTCTCATGCTTGTAACAAGACAGTTTTCTAAAGGCAGGAATGTATTTCTTGTGTTTGTTTCCTAAAAATTGATTAAGGCAGTATTTTGAAAATTATAGGTGTCAAGAAGTCCATTTATATTTTTGTCTTCTCTGAGAAAAGCTCACTGCTAAGCATTTATGAAGAGATGCAGTTATGTTAGACATGTTTCTTGCTCTCAAGAAAATGCTGTCTGAAAGGTTTATGGAATATGGCATGTAGATAATCACTTTTACACATATACCAGCTGTTTCCTTCATCATTTATACAAATGATTATCTAGATGCCATATTGGAAATTCTGAGACTAGGAAGATTTTTTTCATTAAGCATAGGAAGAAATATTGAAGTATTCCTTGCATTTTAGTAATAGGAAAAAATGCCATTTCCTGCAGGTTAAGGGTAAAAATTAAGCAGAGTTGGAAAAATAATGGTGTAAAATCTAATTCTGTGGTCCTACCTATAAAATAAAAATGCCAATGCATAAACAATATATGCAACAAATATATTTGTTGCAACATTGATTGTAATGGGAAAAACAGGGAAACAAAGAATAACTTTTAGTAGGAAAGTCATTGAATAAATTGTAAAATACCTAAGACTAGACTCTGGTGCAGATAATAAAATGTATGAATTTGAAGTACACATGTTGAACTAGGAAGCATTAATACAACATAAGATTAATTATTAAAATTACATGCCTAAAACTATATACAACAAATTATCAATTGTTTATTGAAAGGCCTATATAGATATGTCTTACTTCCATATATATAATTTTGTGTTAGATGATTATATAAATTTGAGGAAAATATTGAGTACAAAACAAACAGTCATATAGAATTAAGTTATTTGAATGAGGGAAGTTTGGGAATGGAATAGAAGACTGAGACAAGTAAAACATAAAAGAGACTACATATGATGATGTTTATGTAGATATTTTAAATTATATATTCAAAAATCTTTTAAAATAAAAATATAATGCATATTTAGAGGCAGTTTAGGAGGATAAATTCAGAAAGGTAGCACCATTGTCTAAGAATTTTTATGGTCCTTGTGACATTTACAGACCACGAAGGAAATGCCCTGATGTTAACATATCTCTTCACAATTTTGCTCTTTGTTTTTTTGGTTCCTATTAAATGTCTTCAAAATTTCTTTCACCACTGGCTTTTAAAAAAGATTAGATACAGTCCTGACTGGTATGGCTCATTGGTTGGACATTGTCCCACAAAGCAAATGGTCACCTGTTCACTTCCGGGTCAGGGCACAGGCCTGGGTTGCTGGTTCATTCCCCTATCAGGACGTGCAAGAGGCATCTGATTGATGTTTCTCTCCCTCCCTTTCTCCCTTCCTTCCCCTCTCTCTAAAAATAAATAAACAGTGTTTTAAAAATATACTCAATTCAAATATATGTATATACATACTCGATTCATAAAACTGTAACTTATTTCAACAAATTCTTCACCATCCTTCTTCTATGAATCTGATTTTGATTCCTCCAGTTGAAATTTACCTTCTGTGAATATCCTCAGGTGTGTGTGACTCCCTTGCTTCCTTTGGGAGTGTCCATTAGCTCCGGTTACTGTGACACCCTTCAGTTCTCACTCTCCATGCCCCTACAGCGTTCTCTATGTTTCTTCCCATTCTTCATTACCTTAGGGCACAGGGTGGCAAACACAAGGCCCCAGGGCTGAATCTGGCCCTTCACCTCATTTTATCCAGCCCAGCACCCTGTTTCTATCCTTTGGCAGCACCCAGCTCTCACTTAACTATTAAGGAGTAGTTACATTTATATAGTTTTAAAGTTACATTCGGCCCTTTTAAGGCAACTGTGAGGCTGATGTGGCCCCTGGTGAAAATGAGTTTGACACCCCTGCCTTAGGGGATTACCCATCTATTTTCTTCATATGTTGTCTGTTTCCTTTACTTAATGTAAGCCCCATGAAAGTTTCCTGCAATATCTTCAGCACCCAGAATAGGACCTGGTACATAGTAGACACTTATTAAATAGTTGTAGAAGAAACTCTTAAAATTAATGCTCCTATAATTGCCTAATCCATTGGTTTCTTTGCCATTTGATCCTGTTCAAAAACACCCGTCCCCCCTTATTTTTTTAACTCAAAAGCCCTTTAGCTGCTATAATATTCCTAGTTTTTACTTCTACCATACCCCTAAATCTTTTCCTAGCAACTGTCTTCCCCCTCATCTTAAGTATGTACTCCACCAGTTTTAGGCATGGTGTTTTCTCTTTCTCTCACTAACCTTGACTTTGGATTAATTGCAGTCTCTGGGCTTTAGCTATCCCATCTGTTTATCCCTATTCCAGACTTTATCTCCAGTTCTACTACCATTCCTGCATTTGTAAACTCCTCCAGGGTCTCCCACTCAATTAATTCTATAGTCCTCAATCCCCATATGCCTTCAACAAAATCATCCCTACTCTCCCTGCTGAAGTCACCTGTTCATTGATTTTCCTGTTTCTTCCAAACTCTCTAGGTTCAAACCTCCCTTTCTCCCTTCTCTGCAGGCCACACTTACACTTTTCAATACCTCTCCCCCCCTCCAGCCCAAGTTTTTTCTTAGATAAAAGTCTTAACTGCCTTGCACTGTAACTGTCTCTGATCTGGTCTCTCTGCCTTCACATCCTCCTTTCCAATCCATTCGTAAGACAGATCAGCCATCAAAACCACTTGTATCAGGTCATTCATCTGTTCAAACCTTTAGTAGCTCCCCTTCATTTACTAGATCAAGTAAACAATTCAAGTTCCTGGGAGTCAGGGCCCATTTGAATAAACTCTCGGAACTGTGCTGTTATAAATCTCCCTGTGTTTTCCCACCCCCTGCCATCAGGCATGTCCCATCGGCTCTCATTATTGTGGGTTTTCAGGGAAACTCACAAATTACTCCACATAGACCTTTTGTTTGCCATCCATCCTTGAAAAGATCTGTTTCCTCTGGACTACAATCACTATTGTCTGTGCAATCTGTTTAGAAATTAATCAGGTACTGCCAAATGACATCTTCTCTTGCCTTGAGCCTTTATTTAAAACTTTACCGTGTTTTTTTTATACAATTACGTCTTGTTTCCTAACATAGCATTATGCCCCTAGAGAGTAATAAACTAGTCTTATATTTATTTTACTTCAGATTTATTAGATTGCTGCATACATGGTAGGGATTCAGTAAACACTCGCTGACCTGAGTTATTAATGCCTTTGTCTATTTAAGCTGAGGAGGTTTTGGTGCTATTAATACTGTACCACCATGATTTGAGTAATTGAGCCATTCATTTTTTAAATATAGTGCCTAATTTACTATACTCTTTTCTCATAATCACAACTTAATTTTGTGTTTGTAGCATATTATATCTTGTGAAATGCCAAAAAGCTTAAAGGAAAATAAAGGTATTTAAAAGGGAGACCTTTAGACTAGTCTAATCCCCCTACAAGTGTGGTGACTATGATAATGTGCAATGACAAGCAGAAAATGTACTTTCTCAGCACACTTACCTTCTGGTATAATAATGGATAACAGACACACTTTAGGGGAAAAATGTTATTTCAAAATGACACCTTAAGGTTGACTACAGGAGGAACTATTTGAGTGAATTATCTAATAAGAGAACATTTTAAATAATGTAAAACTTTTACCCCGAAGGACTGAGAAGTCTTTAGCTGGAAAAAAGTAAAAATGGCAAAGTGATTTCCTGCAGTGTATTTTTGTATCTCTCACTTACAATATGAAGATATTCAGCACCAAAAAAATTATTTAAAACCTGTTTTTGTCTATGTTTTCTAATGAAAGCATGACCATCAAAATGATCATCCTCATTGAGAACGTGGAAGGAACCCCTTTGTACAGTTTTTCCTGTGACTATGTCACTAAGGTTACTACAAGTTCCCCCAAGCAATGAATATGCAATCTAACAATACCTCCCAAGCTTCCTTAAAAACAAAACAAAACAAAAAACCCTCAAATTTTGCATTCCTTTTCTGGAATAAATTATATTCCTTACTGTTTATGAGATTGTTTCTGGGTTGCAAATATATTCTGCCCATGCTTTTCTCCTATATCCTCCCCCCTCATTAAACCCTAGCTGCCACTTTTTTTCTTGTATCTTAGTAGCAGATAGCAACTGCTCCATGTCCATCAAATACATGCTTTGGAACTTTCTTCACACGTTGGATAAGGCAAGGCTCTATGGCCTAAAGAAATCTACCATCCTCCAAATCTGCTTTAAGAACATTTGCATAAATCATTTAATGTAATATAAAGAAAAATGCCATTGGGCTAGAAGTTGAAATACCGGGATAATAACAATTGCAACTTCATCAGTTTAACAAATTCCTTAATATCTGTGATGGATAATTTTATGCATCAATTTGATTGGGCCCCAGGATGCCCAGACATTTGGTCCCCATATTATTCTGAGTAAGTCTGTGGAAGGTGTTACTGAATATGTGTACCCTCTCTTGGTTTTGTTCATCTGGAGAACCCCAGCTAATAGAATTTCTTGAAATACCACCAGTTACTCTTCATAATCACAAAATAAAGTAGCAATAAAAGGTGGCCCCAATAATTCATAGGATTCAT
The DNA here is from genome assembly GCA_004027475.1 of Anoura caudifer. Lineage (NCBI taxonomy): Eukaryota > Metazoa > Chordata > Mammalia > Chiroptera > Phyllostomidae > Anoura > Anoura caudifer. The sequence continues at coordinate 541,413 of PVKU01000187.1, forward strand.
GTGTAGAAGTTTTTAAAATTAATTACCATGCTTTGTAAGCTGCAAAATACTATCAGAATGTAAGATGGTAGTATTGCTCTTAATGTTATTATTATTTTTAAATAGCTTTTCTTTCTGGTGAGTCATCTTTTTTTTTTTTTTACTTGCTCAAACCTTGTTGCCATTTTTGGCCAGCTGATGTCCTAAGCTAAAGGCAATGTAACACTTTGTGAGCCAAAACTTCAGGCATACCTGAAAAGTTTGGGTGCCGTGAAATTAACTACAAAGGAAAATTAATATGAAGTACTGTTTTCTCTGCCCACTGGACCCTGCAAACAAAATATTTTTTTCCTTCTACCTCCAATACGTGGACCCCTTTCAAAGCTTACCTTTTAAACTAAAGAGAATGATGGGCTGAAATGAATCTATAGGACTTACCACAGTTATTATCCATTCCTAGTAGTTAAAAATACCTCTCATCACCTGTCCAAACTGAATATAGAAATGTTACGTGAAAATGGAGGGGGAGAAAAATATGAACAGGACATTAGAGCCCTTTATACATGAAAGTCACTAAGATGCCACTCTCAAGTAAATGCACTTGCTTATTGCATTAAAAATCGAGTGGTCTGTTCAGTGACAACAGAGTTCATTCAAAACCAGACATAAAGAAACTCCAAATATTCCTTTGGCAGCTGTTGTTTGTTGTGCCAATTGATTGAGTCTCCATAGTCAAAAGCCTGTGATCAGAAGCTTATCCTGACGATAACAGTAATTCACAATAACAAGGAAGCCACTTCCAATGGGTTGAATGTTACCCAGGATAGATGTATATTACCTGCCACAGGAGAGGCTGGGTCAATACAAGCTGGCCCTGGCATTTGGCCCAGTTCTTGTTAGCACTATTTTCCTCCATGAAAGACAGAAGGTGATTACCTTGGTGCAGGACTCAGTTTCCCTTCTATACAATACAGCAAATATTGTACCATCTGCAGGACAAGGAAATGGGTCCAGAAACATTTCTTAGCCTTTCAAAAACCCATTCACTCATGGTAGAGGCACAGACAGACATTTCCGTTCCTGTGTGAGCACATGTCAGAGGGAAAACCTCGTCTGAATTATTACTTGGGAAAATAAAAATGAAGTGTTTAGGTGCAAAGGAGGCTCTGAAAATCTGCCTGCATCAACATTGGCCATTCTCCTTGTTGGAACCAAAATCTTTAAAAATTGATTAGAAGGCAATGAGGAACTTGCAATCCTGTAGCTCTTTTGGACCCAATCAGTATCTAGTAAAGAGAGCAGGTAACTATCACTTGCAATTTAAAGCTGATTTATAGCTCCCAGCAAATTCTACCAGCATCTCACATTACAAAATGAAAACTGCTCCCAAAAACATAGGTATGCATAGTTTTTAGAAGATAATTTTTATCAACAACGCATCACGGAGCTGGAAAGAAAAAAAAAGAAATTGAAATGTAAGAACCAGGTGCTCGCTCATTAGATCTCATTCCATCCTCACAGCAAGAGTAGGTGATAGGGGCTTCTATTTTATTTTGTTAATTTTACAAATGAATAAACTGAAGGAGATCAAATGGCTTGCTCAAAGTTGCATAACTGATAAATGGACAAATTGTTTTGTCTTCTCAATCTTACTCCTTTGGACTTTCTATCAAATTAATCATCTGTCATTCTGAAATAAAGTACAAATTTCGCTTCAATGTAGAAAACTGTGTAATAAGTTCTTCAGTCTGATTTTCTATAGTCTGATTTTCTAAATAATATACTGTTTTCTCAAACAAGGCAGAATGTATCTGATTTTTTTGAGTTTGTTTGTTTAAATATTTTAGCCACCTGTTCTTTTTTTTTTTTTCTCCAGCCATCACCCTTTGGCAAACATGAGCTTGTTCTCTGTGTCTGTGGGTTTATTTCAGTTTTGTTTGGTTCATTCTTTTTTTTATTCCACATAAGCAAAACCATACAATGTTTGTCTGTCTCTGACTTATTTTACTTAGCATAATACCCTCTAGGTCCATTCATGTTGTCACAAATGGCAAAATTTCATGCTTTATTATTGCTGATTAACATTCTGTTGTATATACATACTGCATCTTCTTTACTTTTTTATCTATTGATGGACACCTAGGTTGTGTTCATATCTTAGCTATTGAAAATATTGCTGCAATGAACAAAGGAGTATATATATATATATTTTCAAATTAGTGCTTTTGTTTTGTTTGGATAAATATTCAGAAGTGGAATTGTTTGGTCCTATGGCTGCTGTATTTTTAATTTTTTTGAAGAAACTCCATACTGTTTTCCAAAGTGGCTGCACCAGTGTGCATGCCCACCAACAGTGCACTAGGGTTCCCCTTTCTCCACTTCCTCGCCAGTGCTTGCTGTTTGTTGATTTATTGATGATAGCTATTCTGACAGTATGAGTTGGGATCTCATTGTGGTTTTGAATTTCATTTCCCTGATGATTAGTGACATTGAGCATCTTTTCATATGTCCATTGGCCATCTGTATGTCCACTTTGGAGAAGTGTCTATGTAGGTCCTCTGCTCATTTTTAATTGGATTGTTTGTTTGTTTGGTGTTAAGTTGTATGAGTTCCTTGCATATTTTGGATATTAACCTTTGATTGTATAATCATTTGTGAGTATCTTCTTCCATTCAGAAGGTTGTCTTTTCATTTTGCTGTGCAAAAACTTTTGACTTTGATATAGTCCTTTTGGTTCTTTTTTCTTTTGTTGCCCTTACCCAAGGAGATCTATCCAAAAATATATTGGTAAGAGAAATGTCTAAGATTTTATTGCCTAGGTTTTCTTCTAGGAGTTTTATGATTTCAGGCTTACATTTGAGTCTTTATTTAATACATGTCAAGTTTATTTTTGTATATGGTTTAAGAAGTGACCCAATTTCATTATTTTACATGTATCCAGTTTTTCCTGCAGCACTTATCGAAGAGACTGTGTTTCCTTCATTATATATTCTTGCCTCCTTTGTCATAGATTAATTGACGATACAAGTGAGGATTTATTTCTGGGCTCCCTATTCTATTCCACTGATCTATATTCATATATATGTTTTTATGCCACTACCATACTGTTTTGATTACTGTAGCTTTGTAGTATTATTTAAAATTAGGCCACATGGTACTTCCTACTTTGTTTTTTCTCAAAGTTTCTTTAGTTATTCTGGGTCTTTTTTTTTTTTTTGGTTCCCTATTACATGTTAGAATTAAGGGGTTTTTTTTTTAGTTTTGAGAAGAATGCCATTGACATTTTAATAGGAATTGTACTGAATCTGTTGCTAAATAAGTTATTTGGATGCATGCTAGAAAATAAGGAGTAAGAGTTAACTACTAAAATATTTCTTTCAAAATATTTAGCTTTTTATTAATACTATCATCACCTCTATTATAAAGAATTGTGTACTTGCAATAAGGCAGGGTAGACCTAACAAAGAGAAGGAGATTTTTGAGTTCTGATCTTGACAGTCTTTCCCTTTACCAAGAGAAACTAATAAGCAAGTTGATTTAAGGGTAGTGGTCAGCCAGATCTCTCCACCAAATGTATATTTATGTGTTTTTCCTCCCACACTCATGAATACATGTAAAGGTCTTATTGTTTGGCAAATCATGCTGAGCTTCATAAGTGCTTTACTGACTTTTTGATAATAGCCCAGTAGCACATCTTATTTTAAATGTCTCCTATTTGTGATAGACAGATGCACAGAGAGATGCACATTCACAGAGAGATGACCTTTCCCTTCATACACGTATCTATAGACTCTATATCTCTATCATAGTTCACAGAATCCAAACATTTTATCTCACTATTTTCCTCCCTGTGAACATGCACACAAGAATACTAGTTCTGTGTTGAATTAAGCATATTTTTCATATTTAGAGAAAGGCCCTATGGTGGTGAATATTTTTTGTCCATAATTTTAAAGTTCAATGTAAAAAATTTTGGAAATGCATAAAAGTATTTACAAAGTAAAAAAAAAAAATCATAGGCTTTCTCCCCATATTTGCTCTTAATAGGTTTTAACTGCTTTCAAACTTCTGGTGATTTTACAGACTTTTTTTTTTACTATTGAGAAAGTAGAATACTATTACATATACTACTTTATCCTCTATTATTTACTATTTCCTTTACATTTTATTTCATCATTACATCCATTATTCATTTTTTTTATTTTAAAAGGCTGGGGTAGGGGGAATGGTGGGGGGAAATGGAGATAAGTGTACTTGAACAACAATAAAAAATATGAAAAAAATAAATGGCTTAAGTGAATAAAGGACAGTTTTTTGAGGCTATGTTTTCAGATATATTTGAAAAGATGTATTTAAAGAACAAGTCCTCCTATCCATTAAGAAAAGATTTCTATTTAACAATACACCATCAAGTTATAAATGATCACTCTAAAAACAAAACAAAAAAAGGCAATATAATAAAATCCAAATTATGATTGTAAGTAATTAACTGTACTCCAAATTATTGGACATTTGAATTGTTCCCAAGTTTGATTCATGGCAATGACCATCCTTGTTCACGCATCTGTACATTTCAATTCATTTTATGCCACTCTCCCTTGCACCTAAGGGACTCCAGCTAATTTTGTTTTCTTTCAGCTTTTTGCTTACATTGTTCAAACCCTTTCTTGACCAGGGGACTTCACACACCCTACTTCCTCCATTAGGTAGATCATTAACTGTCATGCTTTGCACATTTCCCATTTCAACAACCTCATTGCCAAAGCCTTTGCAGGCCACCTAAAACATTATTCTCAGTCATTGGCCATTTCCTCCACGCTTCTCAACAGCATCCCATGTTTTCCCTCCATAGCATTTACCACCGTGTTTGTACGTACACATATAGCTCTGTGTTCATTGTTTGACTATGCCCAGATTGATCTATATTATTGAGGCTATGTACAGGAAACATAAATACTTTCCCTAATGTTGATTTCATATTTAAAAAAAAAACACCGTGGAATTTTCAAAGCAATTTCTTTTCCAAAACTATTCATTTCAAGAGCAGGACATTTTTAAGGAAATATTGCTAAAATTGGCAAATAGAGAATGCCTTGCGATGTGCAAAGACTTCTTGATCATCATGCAGAAGTTTTGTTTTTGACTTTCAGTGAGGAATGGCAGAGCTTCAACTAAATTAGCTTCATATGTTGAATTAAGAATAGGAGAATATAAAATTATTAATGTTTATGGTCTATTTTGAGTTTCTTTATTTCTATTTTTGTGAGTTTTCTTTTGAAAGGAATAATAACTTATTGCCACATTTATTCGTTCACATTGTTTCCGGTTTTTGTGGTGAGAGTTAAAATAAAATATGATTTTACTTTGTTAAAGATTTTATTTATTTGTTTGTCTGTTTGTTTGTTTATAGAGAGGGAGAAAGAGCCAGAGAAACATCAATACGTGGTTGCCTCTCATGGGCCCCCTACTGGGGATCTGGCTCGCAACCCGGGCATGTGCCCTGACTGGGAATCGAACTGGCGACCCTTTGGTTTGCAGTCGGGCGCTCAATCCATTGAGCCACACCAGCCAGGGCTGCAATATGATTTTAAATACTTAGGAAATGAAATTATTCTTCATATCCCATAGGTTTTCATGGCATGTTATGTGGTTTCTTGAGCCTGTCATTATCACATTATGACTTAAGACATCATGACACATTACTGTTAGCCTGGATAGACATCAACCGTTGCATCAGCATTTCAGATGAGCCTCAGCAAACCTCCATTTTAATAGAGAAAAAGGTAATGTGCATATTTCCATTTCTGAATATTGGCCAGTATTGCTGACTGCAAGACACTAACGTGAAAACCTGTCCATCTGTACAGCACCTGGTCTGTCCATACAACCTCAATAATATAAATATAAGGATGAAGCTTCCCCTACCTTCTGGTGTAGGTTTCCCAGCAGCTGCATCTGAAGGACATTAGAGCCTTGTTTGTGTTTTTTTCATAATGTTAGTACAGGACTTTTCAATAAAAAAATAAATTACTTTTGAGCGTATTTGTTTGGACAACAACAACAAAAAGATCCATTTGATTGATAGTGGACAGAATTTTCATTAAGTTTAACAGAAAAAAAAATACTGCAATTGCATCATTCACCTTCTTGTTTGAAAGGGAAACAAAATTAGATGTAATGAACTCTACACAACTGTTCGAGATGCATACTTTAACTATTAAATCCATTATCAAGAATCATGTCAGCATGACATTCTAATACAGCAGCTTTACAGGAATGTGTAATCTAGTCTAGGGCTGCTGTGGTCCTCTCTAAACCAGCTTCAATCATATTCTGGGTGGATGTTTCTCATTACTTTGAGAAACAAAGTGTCCATATTATTTTTTCACATGATGATTATGTTTACTCAAATACACAAATACTATCAAAAGAGACAATAGCTTAATAATTAAACCTGTATCAAGTAAGCTTATTCTCCCAAGGAAAAGAATATTTGATGTATTCTTTCCACAATTCAAATGTGCATACCATTGTTCCAATTTTGTGTATTTCCTACTTTTTTATGTCACTGCATATCTCTGTCATAGCTAAATACTTGAGTCAGAAAGAAGGCAATGACTTAGACAAGTAATTTAGTCTCCCAAATCCTCCTCTTTTTTTAACCCCTTGACTGAGGTATGATTGGCAAATATAAAGCTATATATATTTATTGATGACTTTGGAGATAGGTACGCATCCATGAAACCATCACCACCAACTTCTCATCTTTAACATGGGGATAATAACACATTTTTGGCTTAAACCATGTATTTGTCTGAGTTTCAAATGAAATAATCATCAATGGCACTTTATAAAATTTATGAGTAAGATATCACAATAAGATAACTGTAATATTTCTCTCAGCAAAATAATAATATTTTGGCCTGTTTTCTGTATGAGAACAGAAAATATCTGGATGATACAGAAAATGTTCTGTGTGACAACAGAAAATAATATCTTTGCCTGTTTTTCTGTACAGATAAAATCTGAATGGCCTGTTTTTCTTGGCCATACAGATTTTCTGTATGATAAATGCCTTTCCTGGTTTGAACAAAGGGTCATGTCAGGAGAGATTAGTAGGTAGACACTTAACTTATTGCTGATCTGTAATATACTATAAATGTCTCAGAATGATCCTCTTCCTTTTCTTTTCTTCACAGCATTCTTTTTGCATTGAGAATGTGTTATAGCATGCTCTAAATGTAGAAAACAAAACAAATCGTATTTTTTTGTCTTTAGTGATTAAAACTTCCAAAATGCTTATTTAACGAAGCAAATCGAGTTTTAGGTTTTATTGATTTCTACCCTTCTTTAATCCACAAAGGATTTGAGACAGTGTACAACAAAATTTCAAACTATAAAATGAAATATTAATGGAAAAAAATGGAACCAGGGGAGATACAGACCAAAGTTTTTATATTAAGGCCAAGGATAAGAAAAAAAAAAAAAAGAACATTAGTATGGGAAAAGAATGGTGGAAAGTGGGAGTTCTGAGGAAATTCCTTCAAATCATGACAGTCCTTATTAGCTTTTTATTTTGATTATCAAAACAAAATTAGAGCTGTTTCCAGCTACTTTACTAAAATATCTTTGCAACGATTAGTCTATGTAGTCCTCACTTGAGCATTTGTCTCAGTTTTTATGAAAGGCGGCATGTTCATAGGGCATCAAGGAAACTGAATCTATGGAATTTTTAGTGACCCTTCTCCCTTGATGTATTCAAAACTAATATGTAGAAAAATGCCATTAAAGAAAGCTATTAAATGATATTGGAAGCATGTAATAACATTACTTCAGAAGCAATATATTATTATTATTATATTACTATTATTATTATTTGATGAATATAGATGTATTATGTGCATGGCACATAGCTGTATCCATAAGTATCTTTAGTAGCATCTTACTTAAGCAAATAATGCAGTGAACTGCATTTACCAGTGCTGTTATCTTACTAGGTGCAATGAGGTTATGTTATTTAAAAATATCGCAGTTAAATAATTAAAATATAGCACTGGGAAAGGCTATTTTGTTTGTTCTCTCCCTCTGAAGTAAAAAATACAGATAAAATAGGTGTTTGGGTAAGATTATACAGTTTATTTTCCAAATGAAGATAGCATATTTTTCGTGATTAAATAAGTATACTTTTTCATTGTAAAAAGATATTCAGAATGATGAAAGACAACCAAACAAATTAAAATCACCGATAATCTCATCCACCAGAGACAACTCCTCCTCCTCCTCCTCCTCCTCCTCCTCCATCATTCATGGAGCCTCAGTCCAACACGCCTCTATTTTCAGAAAGCTCCCTGCTTCCCTGCTAAGGAGATTCTTCAATCCCCCTGCATCTTACTTTCTGTTGTTCTGGTCTTCATAAAGGCAATGTGTTCATGCTGCCTCAGATATACAGTGTGGTTTCTGCATCAGATTTTTGTCTCTTGTCATTATTAGCCAGAGGTCCTTGAACTTGTTCAGGTCATAGGCAGCTTATGCTGATCCTTGTAGAAGAAACTGAAGTACTTAACTTAGTGACTTCACTTTAGGAACTGGGGAAATTTTTCCTAGCTGAAACGAGAAGACATTTTAAGTGGCTTAGAACTGTGAAATCCAGTTTTCATATTCCAAAACAGATTAAACCGCAAACACAGGCACACATGCCCACCATGGAAACAGGTGGTCGTGCAAACCCAAATGGCTGCCTCACATTGACTTTGTTAACCACTATTTGTTTGCAGCTGTCCAACCGGCCAAAAACGCTCTTTAGCAGGACTAGATGGAAACCAGTGGCAGTGACTTTTTCCCATTTTTGAAAACCAGGATGGTGTTTGTCCATCTTCACGTAGTTCCTCCAAGACCACTGCCAGCAGAGTAGGACTGAACTGTGCAAGCCCTCTCATTTCCCTGGAATATAATTAGTCTGTGGCCAGAGACTGTAGCTCATTTAGAGCAGCAAGGTGCTCTTTTAAAATTCCCTCCCCTAGTCTGGGCTCATTTCCCTTCTACAGTTATGGCTTTTCCAGTCTGATGAACATTCTCTTTGACAGAGCAGATGAGCACAGGAGCTGAGCAGTTCTGCTTTCTATACCATCTCTATCTCCAACCTTCTTCCCTCTTCAGCCCCAGTCAGTTAATCTATGACTTTAACATTTTTCTTTCTCTAAATGGAAGTGAAAAGGGGCTGAGTGTTGTTTTTAACTTTATCACAAGTCTCATTTAATTCCAGGCTCAGCTTTTCCTTACTGTTTATAGAGTTTGATTGTATTCTTTTTAGTATTTTACCATTTGGGCCCTGGCCAGGTAGCTGAGTTGGTTAGGCGTTGTCCCTATACGCCAGAGTTAAGGGTTCAATTCCTAATAAGGGCACATATAAGAAGCAACCAATGAATGCTTACATGAGTTGAACAACAAATCAATGTTTCTCTCTCCCCCTTCCTCTCTCTCTAAAATCAATAATATACAAAAAGTTTTAAAAAACATTTTCCCATTTGCTCTCAGTTATGTGGCCCTTATTTCATCCTGCATTCACACACTTTTAGAACCTGAGCTCATTTGAGGATTTCTGTATAGTGACATGCATCTCGTCAAACACTGCCCTTTTTAAAAATAATCATTTGGGTCATTTGCTATTGCATTGTCAAAATTTTATTCTTGAAAGTCTCACAGGCCTCTTGAGACATTTTTTAAAATTTAAGATCCTAGGATCACTATGTTCCCTCCCCACCACCCTGTTCCAAATGTAAAAAACATACTATACCACACATATACACATACTCTCCCAAAAGACAGGCATTGCTTTACCTGTCTTATGGATTATCCAAACTGATCATTGTGTGGGGGGCTAAAAGGGCAAATAGTATAATATCCCAGATGGTTTACTAAGTCTGTCCCTATGTAACCTGATTAGTCTTGTGAACCCTTTTAAATTCTGTCTGTACATGACTGAGGTTTGGCAGTCAGCTTCTCTCAGTTCCTTTCTTGTATGAGAAACATCTATGTATACTTTGTGAAGTGGACAAGAAAGAATTAACATCTGGTGGATGACTTCATTGTTAATATGGGTAAGGTAGTATTTAAGCGAGAAGAGGTAGAAGTACTTGAAAGTGATATCATTCCTATTTCTTAATAGAAGTAAAATTTGTATAAGATGAAACAGATTTATTTGGAAGTGGAGGAAGTTATTCTTATATAAAATTTGAACCTGTTAAATTTAATTCATCATTGCAATCTGGTAAGATACTTTATGGTAATATTCAGACTGCCATGTAATTTATTTTTCATGCTTACTTTTTCTGTGTGACTAGCTCATAATCTAGTGGATTGAAGAGGATTACATAAGTAGAAGTGAGGGCATTCATAATGGAGAGAAAATGTGCAAAGACCTGGGGAATGGCCAAGGTATCCCTGTGGGTTGTTTGGTTGCACTGTAGCATGAATGAAGAATTGAAGGGTCATTCTGAGAAGCTTACAAAGGTCTCTCTCAGGAATGTTATAAGGTTCTGAATGTCACCTAAACTTCATGAAGCAGGTACTAAGGATTCAGTATGAATGTTTGAGCAGGAAATTCACTACCAGAACTGTTCATCAGAAAGGTTAATCTGGACAGAATAGGCTGTTTTGGCATGACAAGAGTTGAGAGAAAATAATTAGGAGGATGTCCTGGCTGGTGTGGCTCAGTGGATTGAGCATGGGACTGTGAACCAAAGGGTCACCGGTTTGATTCCCAATCAGAGCACATGCCCTGGTTGCAGGCCAGGTCCCCAGTAGGGGGTGTGAGAGAGGCAACCACACATTAATGTTTCTCTTCCTCTCTTTCTCCCCCCTTTTCCCTCTCTCTAAAAATAAATAAATAAAATCTTTAAAAAATAATTAGGAGGACGTATTACTAACACAAGTGAAGTGTGGTGAACAATCAGACTGTGGAGAAAGCAATCTGATGAAATCACTGGGGCAAGGGTTTGAACAGAATCAGCAGCACTTGGATTAGGGAAAAGGAAGGGAGAACACACAGATGAACTGGAAGTATCCAGCCTGGTAAATGGGAGAATACACATGTCATTTAAACAAAGAGTGACATCAAGAAAAGAAACCATCCCTGGCTGGTGTAGCTCAGTAGATTGAGCGCGGGCCTGTGAACCAAAGGATCGTGGTTCGATTCCCAGTCAGGGCACATGCCTGGGTTGCAGGCCACTTCCCAGCAGGGGACGCATGAGAGGCAACCACACATTGATGTTTCTCTCCCTCTCTCCTTTCCTTTCCCTCTAAAGATAAAATAAATAAAATCTTAAAAAAAGAAACCAGCTTCAGAATGATGTTAATATGTGCTTGAAAATGTTTTCTCTGAGGTTGAGGTCAAATGAAGATGGATAAAATGCTTGACAGTAGTTAAGAAGGAAGCTTCACTGGAGATCAAAAATTTAGAGAGCATTAAGCATTGATGACTGAATATATGTTCACAGTTGACAATGGAATATTTTCCTCTACACAAATTAGATTTATAAGAAAGTCCAAACCACTATAGTTGGTTTTCATCTCTTTTTGTAACTATCTCTGACCCTTTCTTTAGGCATTCACATGGATAATCCTGGACGTTTTCACAGAAGGCTTAAGTACTCTGGATGTTTTATTTTAAGGTTCCTCTGGTTTGTACAATGCATAGTGCAATAAGATGCAAGTTATTTCTATTCTATGAATATGCTAACAATGGAGAGAATCCATTCTCAAACCTAATCTATCTGATTTCCAGGGGATGTGTGTATTCACTTAACAAAAGATCCACGATTTTTAAAATCATCTTTCCTCCTCCTATAATTCCATAGAAGGAGGAGAGCATTATCATACAACAGATAATGAGTTGGAAAATAAGAAAGCTAACCCCAGAAATGAAGGCTTCAAAAAAGAAGAGCTTGTGTTTAATGCCTGTGTAAGTTGGCAAGAGGGCCATGGAAAGCTTAGTGAGACCCAACATGTGCTTAGAGGTGGATTTTTAGTTGATGTCTTGGGAGGTTCCATAGTCTAAGCCAAATGCTTAAAATCAATTAGTTGATGTTTGACACAGAAATCTGTTCTTTATCCCTCTTTATCTTATTTCTGGGCTTTTACATTCTCTAGAGCCTGGGATACTAAACCTTACCTTGATAACCTGTTATTTGTGGTAAGAGGTGAGACTTTTGTAAAACACAATTATTTATTCATGTCTCTCTTCCATACTAGAGTGTTGTATGCATTTCATATTTTTACTTTGAACCTTTCTCAAATGGGAAACCATTTGAGAGTGCTGTGATATCTTGCCTGCTTTTATGCTCAATTTATCAACAAACATTTTGAGGTAAGGAGTGTCCAGCAGTGTCTGGTAATACAAAAAATGGGAAAAACTACCCTTGGGCATTTATAATCTTAATTACCACAACCTCTTTCTGTTTTTGACCATCTCCCCAAACTCAGATACATATATGTATACACACATAGTCATATACACCATCTCACAATGAAATGATTTACTTCATTTACATAGCCTCTCTGTAGCTGCATGATAATCCAGCATCATATGTGGTTATTTGCTTGCTAGGCTCTCCTCCATTAAATTGAGTATTGACAGGAAAATACAAGCTTATTTACCATCGTAAAGGCTCCAGATGGAGAGTGGCTACCTAAATATTCATTGGAGTGAATCACATTGAGGAGAATACTTATCTGCATTGAAAAGTTTACCTAGATTGAACAGTCATTTAGAGATTATGTCACAGCTAAAGCACATAGAATTCCTTTGAGTACAGAAGAGAAGGGGTTTGTTAAGGGACGAATGTGATTCCTGATCTTTTAAAAGCCATAAATATTTTTTAAATCATCTTTGTCCATGGATATATGTTTTAGTCTTCCATCCTATTTATTTAAATGTCCATTTTTAAGCACACACAAAAATGTGTTGTTTTATAGTTGCACAGATATGTTGAACAGGCTAACAGAAGTCATGTTAGATATACGAGTAGGAAGGTGGATACTAACAAGGTGGTCAGCGGCACAGGAGGGAAAAGGAAGGGCTATGACTAGGCTTGCAGATAATACAGGGTGGGGCAAAGGTAGATTGACAGTTGTTCATATGGAAAATAATACAATAATTCATAATGATAAAAGAGTAAACTCTGTATTTTGCATACTCACAACTACAAACCTTCTTTGGACCCACAATGTGTTGATGAAAGCCATCTAATTCTGAGCAACACATCTGCGGAAAGTTTTTACTTTATTTTTTAACTTAATCCAGTGGTTTGCAAAGGAATACAATGGATTCATCATGAAACAGAATCATTCCAGGCCACCACCACCAGGATATCACACTGCATGTCCATTTCTGTGTTAGCGAATCCCAGGAGACCCAGACTCCCATCCGCTTCCTGGCCTAGGCCACTCACAACTGCCCGCTCTGAGTTCTCCCCCTTCTTTCTCCTAACCAACTCCTGTCTTGCCAACTCAGAAGCTGGCTCAAAAATTGCCTTGCACATGACTAACACCCCCCCCAAACACATACCGTGGGTTCTTTTTGATTATGGTCATCAAGCTGGCTCTTTAAGGCAGTGGCCCTCCTGCAGCCCTTCCTTCTGCTGCTACCCATGTCAATGCAGAAATAAACCGATGGGATGGGGATGCCTCTCTGCAGTAGCCTGTCCTGTGCCTGAGGACAAGGAGGCATGTAGTACTGAACAAGTAAACAAATAAATAAGTACATGAAAAAGAAAGGAGGAGAGATAGAGAAAGAGAAGGATGAGAGAGAGAGAGCTAGAAAGAAAAAGACACAATAGACTCAGTGGGACTGTGCTGAGTTACTGGAGCCAGAAACATCTCCCAGATTTATTATACACAAGAGCGATTCTGGCCCACTGGCAACATCCTCAGAATATGGTGCATTTTGACAAAAACAGTCAAGTCAGAAAAGGCCACCTTGTTCTTTCCAGTGTTTTTATGTCCATTGAGGGTTTTTTGAGCAGTGGATGGGTAGAAGTGAAGACGGGTAGATACAAGCAGCTTCATGAGAATAATTCTCTTCTCTCAGTTGTTACAGGGAATCAAACTACCTCTGAACTTTCTACATTGCATGCATCATAAGACTGATTGATCTCTTTGCCAGCAAATGAAAAACAAAGGTAGACTTCTAGAGATATGTACAGCAAGGGTCGCTGACAACTTTAATCCTCTCTTTTTTTAATTTTTTTAATTTTATTTTAATTGTTGTTCTTATACAGTTTTCTGTTTTCTACTCCCATCCCATCCCACCGCCCCAGCCCTCCCCAGCTCCCTCCCATTTCCAACCCCCCCCAGCTTTTGTCCATGTGTCTTTCATACTTGTTGCTCTAATCCCTTCCCCTTCTCCCTGGATATTCCTATCCCTCTCCTCTCTTGTTCTCAATTTCAGTGTCTTTGGTTATATTATGCTTGTTTGTTTGTTTTTTTATTAGGTTCCTGTTAAAGGTGAGATCATATGGTATTTGTCTTTCACTTCCTGGCTTATTTCACTTAGCATAGTGCTCTCCAGTTCCATCCATGCTGTTGCAAAGGGTAGGAGCTCCTTCTTTCTTTCTGCTGCATAGAATTCCATTGTGTAAATGTGCCATAGTTTCTTGATCCATTCATATACTAATGGGCACATAGGTTGCTTCCAACATTTGGCTATTGTAAATTGTGCTGCTATGAACATTGGGGTGCATAGGTCCTTTTGGATTGGTGTTTCAGGGTTTCTAGGATAAAATCCTAGCAGTGGAATTGTTGGGTCAAAAGGTAGGTCCATTTTTAGTTTTCTTAGAAAATTCCATACTGCTTTCCATAGTGGTTGTACCAGTCTGTAGTCCCACCAACAGTGTACTAGGGTCCCCTTTTCTCCACAACCTCTCCAACACTTGTTGTTTGTTGCTTTGTTTATGATGGTCATTCTGACTGGTGTGAGGTGGTATCTCATTGTGGTTTTAATTTGCATCTCTCTGATAGCTAGCAATATCAAGCATCTTTTCATGTGTTTCTGGATATTGTGTATGTCCTCCTTGGAGAAGTGTCTGTTCAAGTCTTTTGCCCATTTTTTAATTGGGTTGTTTATCTTCTTAGAGTGGAGTCTTTTTCTTATGCAGCAATTGTGATGCAAATAGTCAGGAAGTCCCAAAATACAGGTAGATTTTGAATGCTGCCTTTGAAGTTATCCACAGAGTTTTCAATGAAAAAGGAGAATCCACCCACATTCAAAGTCAAACCCATGTTACAGATCTTAGACTGGTCTCTGCCAAGAAGGACCTCAGTTACATTTCAGCTGTAGTTTTCCTCAGAGGTTCAGTTCAGTATCTCCACCTGCCCAGATGATAGCCTTCCCTTCACTCACATCTCCAGTGAATGGATAAATGCTATCTGTTCACCTCCCAAGTATCACTTGGGTCCATCCACTTCCTCTGTTTCTAGCATTGCCTCTCCAGTCCACACTACCATCTCCCCTCACCTTAACTGTATTGATCTCTCCTATTTGTTCTCCCTACTTCTGCTCCAAAGCTTCTCCAATCCACTTCTGCAGCCAACGATGGCCAGCACCTAGCATAATAGTGCTTGGCTCATAGGAGGCACTCAATCAATGGGAGTTTCATCAATGAATGAGTCATTCAAGGAACATGTATAAAGGACACATAGACAAAGACAAAGGGGGATAGAATCGAGGGTGGGAGGTGAGGGCGGGTGGGGTGGGGGGATTGTTGGGGGGTGAAAATGGAGATGACTGTACTTGAACAACTGTAAACACAAAAAAATAACAAAATTCTGAGGGAAGTAATAAACATTGCTTAATAGAAAAAAAAAGAAAATACTTGATAAGTGGGGCAAGTACCAGTATGGAACTATAGCTTTTCAGAGCCAATGAGAATAAACCTTCATAAATTCCATTTATACATCACCTTGCTTTTTAAAAATAATATTGTTACTTTTTCCAAGCACTCACCACATCTTTTGTACCCACCAGAAGGCTTTTGAATAAATGCGTGTGACTCTAAGTTGATATAATACCTCTAGAAAGAATAAGGAATTTAAAAATGATCTGTATCTCCTTTTAAGTTTTCTTTCCTAAGAGCGAGCATCCTTTGTTTGTGTGCAATATGTTCTGTGATAAAATACCTCACACATCTTCAAAACCATCCTAGTAATTATGTAGAAAGAATTTTATGTCTAAGCTGTGTGTTCTATTACCAGGATCACTTTATAAGAAAGCAAGCATGGTCACAGACAAGAGCCTCCTTTTGATCAGAGAAAGGTCAATTTGTTTTCTTAACAAATCTAAGTAAATGGAGAGAAAAACAGCTCTTAAATGTTCCCAGGTTGTTCTCCTGAAGTTCTAATGAATAATTTAGAAGCCAAGAAGGATTGAAGAAATCTGTGAACCTAGAGAGGCCTAGCATTGATTTTTAACAAAGCAAAACCCATTACCTTGGCAAAGTTTTGTACTTTAGAACAACAGTTTTCTTTAAAGCAGGGGCCACTGATTTAAATGCCTCCAGAGAGTGGCAGAATATATGCATGGCCCACCAAAAGGCGTTCAAATGATTAAAATTCTAATGCCCAAGCATGTCTGAGGGCAGATTTAACTTGTAGTCTTCAGCTTCAGATCCCCAAGGGCAGAGAATTAACGCATAAACTTTTTTCTCCCCCTTTAGAATCTCTGCTTGAAATTGAGGAATATATGTTTTGGTTTGGTTTGGTTTGGTTTTTTAAAGATAAGGAGAGGATCTTTTAATATTTTATTTATTTATTTTTAGAGAGAGGGGAAGGGAAGGAGAAAGAAAATCTTCAATGTGTGGTTGCCTCTTTCATGTCCCCTACCAGGTACCTGGCCCACAACTCAGGCATGTGCCCTGACTGGGAATCGAACTGGCAACCTTTGGTTCGCAGCCTGAGCTCAACCCACTGAGCTACACCAACCAGGGCTGTTTTGGATTTTTTTAATGTGTTTTTTATTCATTTGTTTTGTTTTGTTCTGTTCAGGGCATTACTTCTTGGGAAAGAAAGAAACAAGAATCCCGAGATAACCTTACAAAGCATGTAGTACTTAAAGCACTTTATGATGAATTCATTTAGCATCAGGTTAACAATAGTGATAATAATGAATGTGTATATCATTATGATGTGTATCAGATAAACACATCCAAAGGAAATTTCATATTAGGTAAATGTCCAATTTTTTTTTAAACAAAATCACTACTGTACATACTTTTCCTTGACTTTATTGGCAGGATGTTTGCTTTAGCAAAGGAATAGTCTAATTCTAGTTTCAGAAGGAATTATCATTATTCTTTTATAGCAACCATTATCAGGAGCAGATGGAGAATTGTAGCAACTAGCATATAAAGAGGGTAGTAGATGAAATCTAACAAGACCCACCTCCTAGTTCCAATTCCTGTAACAAACTAACAAAAAAATAGCTCCAGCATTATTACCAGTGGGACACAATAAATGTTTACTGGCATGCAAATGAAATAAGACCAGGAGAAAGAATTGGCTAAAAAAAAAAAAAGTGCATTTTTTTATAGATCATTTTGATTGGTCAGTGGAGACTGATCCTCTATTTAATTTACTTTGCAAATTATTAACAAAAGATCTGTATGCCCTTAGATAAAGGTTAAGTCTAAGAGACTGTTTGAATTTAGGGACATATTTTATGGCTAAAAGAAGAAAAATAAACTCCTTCAGTATTATTTAATCCTCAGCTTCAAAGTCTGATACAGACATAAATACTACCAATGAATGACACTAAATGGTAATATTTTATAAGTACCTAGACAGTGAAGGGGTGCTCAGTTCTCCCTGGACTCTTTAAATGCCCTGTAGGAGAGGAAATATTTAAACTAAGCATTACGGATGAGGAATGAGCTTGACCTGCAAAACCTAGCGAGACAGTGAAGGAAGCAGAAAGCCACTCCATTTTATAGGGAGTTGGAGTTAAGTTTGAAAGTGGGGAGTAGCAAAAGAGCAGGCTACAAAGACCAGGAGAGAAGAGGCTCTTTAGACCTTCCCTGGTAGGCTCAGTATTGGACTTGATTGTGTAGTTAATAGGTAGGCATTATTCTTGAGTTCATTCTGGGCTCTTGACCATGGCCTTGATTCTTGCCTCCTACATCTTTCATTCTTTACTCAAAAATTGCCGTTTCTCTAAGCCAGTTTTCGCTTTTTTCAATTTTTTCTCTTTTTATACACTATTCCCCCCTCTTGCGTCTAACTCTTTTTTAACTCCCAGATTTCCCACATTCCAGCCATCTGTCACTCCTTGTCACTATCCTCCTGAGCTGCTCGTACATGGTCAGGTCTTCTGCCAGGACAGACTCACTCAGTACATGAATGGGCCAAGTTGCATGCATCCTCTTGCTGGGTCTGCTGTGTGGCCCAGGCATTTCTCCATTTGTGTTGCTTAGGTACACAATTTTTTCATCTGGTAAAATTGAAAGTTACTTTCTGGAGCTTGTGAATAACTCTGAAGACAGGATGACTGTGTACTCTAAATATTTCAAGAGAGACAAACTTGTTTATCTTTGAGAAAATGACCAGATACTGTTCAGACTCTTACTTGAATTTGAGGAACTAACAAAGAGAAGCATTGGAGACGATCTGAAGCAGAACAGAAAGGGATAACTTGGCAGGTAAAAGATTAATGTCCCTTTTCTAAGGTGCAATTACATTGCACCTTAAAATCCTATCTGGCAGTTTCATGAGCCTCTTTATTTTCATATTTTATCAATATTTTCATGTGATCAATGTGTAAACTAAGTCAATGATTAATCTTTCTCAAATTATTCACAAAATTATTAAAATATCACAGGATTGTATTCTTGACCCACCTACATGTTCCCTGAAGTTTCATTTTTTCTGTTTCCCTTCCTCTTGATCTTTTCCTCCACTCATTTTTTTAGCCCGTCCATTTTCCCATTTTTACCTACTTTGGGATATTTTGCCAAGTCTTTACCTCCTACATAACTTATCCAATTGTTCATTGTACAGTTTCCCATAACTGCTTTGGAGCTTATTCTTTTCTTCATTCATCACATTTTATTTTCCATTTAGTGTGTTTTTCCCACAGTTTTGACAAGTTTTGATAATGTACTTCTTAAATTTCTGCAGTGTTTTCATATAAAATACACATGGCTCTGTTTCTCCTATTATTCCCTGTATAAAAATGCTGCCGTTCATTCTGGTCTGTAATCTTGCCCTCCCTCAATTTGACCAAACTTGAAAGACATAGATGTAGGTGTCATTTTCTATAATTTAGGAACATTTCTCAATTTCAAAAGCTTACAAGAAGTTGAGAATTGTGCAGTAACTCTAAAGCATGCCCCTCTTGCTCACTGGCCCCTCCATGTATCTCTCACCTCCCTTTTCTTTACCAGTTTATCTATTTTGTACACCTTTAACCCCGACCCCCCCGAGAGTCTGATTAAGTCACTTAAGGTGAGATTTCGGGCTTTTAGATTTTGAAAAAGCCCCTAGTGGAGTCTGATATGCAGTCTTATTAAGAGTGATGGAATCAAAACACAATAAGCCTTCAAACTATGATAAATAATCCAATAGATTTAATTATGATTTTCTTTCTGCCCAAAAGTAAGACTAGATGTTAATTGCCAGAGCAATAGATAAGGATGCCTAGGACAACAGAACATTCATGTGATATCAAAGCTTGGAAATTTCACTGGTAGCGATTACTTTGGTACTTAGAATATTTCAAAGCTATGGAATTAAAATTAATTCATTTTTCACTAAGTGAATAAAGTCAGTTGAGGTTCTACATTTAATTTTGTGAATCCAATTTTATCTCCTTCAGGCTCAGAGACTAACTGTAAAACACCATGTACAAAATTGAGCTACCTATTTTGATCCATTATTTTGCTGTCTTTTGCTTTATTACTGAAAGTGCTCCTCAAGTAGATCATACAATGTAAATACTTCTTGTTACAAAATCTCACACGAATGCAATAGACTATTTAATGAGCTCTTCTTTCACAAAATTAAAAACTCTGAAGACCCTAAATCAGGACTTTCTATCAATGAGATTTACCTCTAACAATTTTAAATGATTCCTTCATTCTCAGCTATTCAATTCTATATCTTATCTGAGGAATAGCAATAATAAAACCTTTGTTGATTCTACAGTTGGGTCATAAAAGTCACTGTAACCACCAGCCTTGAAGTAGAAGGGCCAAAATCCAAACTACAAAGGGCTTAGATGGGTTAGGGCTTAGGGCAAAGGGCTTAGGGTTAGGCTTAGATGAACATTCCGAAGCCACTGTAGTTGAAAGCATTGGGAACCAGCAACAGGAATTCTTTGGTTACTTAACAGAGATTCAGAAGGCATTTACTCTATCATCTTACTACCCAATGTGCTGTTCACAGACCTGCAGTATCAGCATCCCCTGAAGCTTGTTAGAAGTAGAGAGTTTGGGGCCCTCCGCAGACCTGCTGAGTCAGAACTGGCAGTTCACAACAAGCAAAACAGAGACAGACTCATAGAGAGAGAGCAGGATGGGGGGCAGTTAGGAGGAATCAAGCAAAAATGTCAAAGGACTCCTGGGCATGGACAATAGTGTGGTGATCGTGGGGTGGGGGAGGAGGGTATAAGGGGACTAAATGGCAATGAAAAAGAAATGCAATAAAATAAATCAATTAAATAAATAAAGAAGAAAAAGGACTCGACAGTTTAACAAGCTCTCTAGGAGATTCTGTACTTCTAGGGCATGCCCCTAGTAGGTGTTCCATTCACTTTAGATAAGTATCCCTGATAGTTGTAGGTGTCGGACACCACTGGGGATACACGTTAGAGCCACAATCCTTTTCCTCTGTCCCATAGGCAAAGATCTCCCCATGTCAGGAGTCATTCATGATTGTGTGACTCAGCTCACTGCCAAACCCTGTCGTTTCTGCCCTAACACTTCGTGCCACGTCTGCCGTTTCCTTCCCGGTGCACTGTCGAAACTCGAGGTGTAGTCCCAATACCTCTGTCAGACTCCTGTACTAGCTGTTTTGCTTGTGTCCCTGCCTTAGCAGTAGCCTAAATTCTGCCTCAGAATTATCCAGAAATGCAGATCTAGCTCTCAGTCCTGTGCTTAAAACTTAAGGCATTTTCTATTGCCTTCTGATGAATGACAAACTCTTGGGAAAAAAAAAAAGCAAAATCCTCTCTGCCCAGGCCCAATATACCCCTAGCACTACAACTTTCCCTAAGCTAGCAGGCCAGCACAAATGATGGCCCCTTTTTATTACAAACTCCTACGCATGTCATTCTGTAACATAACAGTATCACACTCAAGCACATCATAGGACATTTTAGGTGACATGTTCAAATTGAAACTATAAATTATCACACTGATGTTATTACCCTACCAACCACACTCAAGAGGGGGTTACTTCTGCCGGACCCTGTAGCGCCCAGATGGCTGCATAATGTTCCTGGTCAGATCATGGAAAATGCACAGCCAGAGGCCTTGCCTTCTGCCATCCCTTTATCCTGCTGACCTTTCAGGTGCCTAATAGCTATCCTTCAAATTCCAGATTTCCTCCCGAGGTCTCTTTTGTCATCCTTCCACTGAGATCATCCCTTTCCCTATCTGTCCTATGCTTTCCTGTATAGAAAAGCACCTTTCTGTACAGAAAATACCTTGCTTTCTGTACCCTACAATATACAGAGACTATAACACAGTCACCCCTGCAACTGCATCTAATCTCAACTAGATTACGCACTGCCTAAAACCTAGAAAATTGTACTTCCCTGAATCTCTAGGATGTCCGACAATACATATTCATACTAATGAAACTATGGCAATAAGGAATCTGAGCACCTCCATTCCTCCCTCCTCCTGTCCTTTCCCACTTATTTATATAGATCCCTGCATTCACTCAACAAATGCTTATTGCAAACTCTTATGTACCAGATGTTGTGCTAGGCATTAGAACACAATCTCTGACCTCATGGAATTTATGGTATAAAAGGAATATAGACACATTTTGGTTTAAAAGGGTATACACTGATTGCTTAAAAAGATGTCATGTGTAGCACTGATCTGAACAGGTGGCAAAGAGATGTAAGTAATGGAGCAAAGTCAACTAGTTGCCAGGAAAGACCCCATGTTTGCTAGAGAATCTAATCAGCAGGAAAGCTTCTGAATTGTTCAGTAACTGTGTATAGTTTTATATTCATTGGGAGATACTATGTCCCTGGAATAATGGCCTTCTTATAACTTCTTGCTGA
This sequence comes from Anoura caudifer, assembly GCA_004027475.1. Lineage (NCBI taxonomy): Eukaryota > Metazoa > Chordata > Mammalia > Chiroptera > Phyllostomidae > Anoura > Anoura caudifer. The sequence goes on from PVKU01000187.1 coordinate 563,674, forward strand.
TTTATTGAGTCTTTTAAACTTATAAAAGTTATACTACCAAAAGTTCTAGTATTCAAAATATTACACAATAGTAGTAAAAAAAAATCAAGTAGTTTATGGGGAATGCAAGTCTCAAGGAAAATTTGACCCAGTTTCAGAAGACAGACATTCATTCATTTCTTTGGCAAGGATGTTCCAGAGTTTCCTGGGTCTTGGTATTGGCTCAGGCAAGGGACAGGGGCGTGTAAGAGTTTTAGATGATTAGAAACACATCCATCAGAACAGCGTTCTGCATGCTGACTTCATGCCATTAGCACATAAGGATATGTGAGTTCTCTAGACTTAAATATGGCAGGTATCTTAAGTTCCCCTATTATTTCATTTTCTAAAGTTCAGATTTAATAATGGGTTATTATAACTGCTTTACCAATTCTAGATTTAAAAAAGGCAGAGTGCCATTTTTATAGAATGGTAAAAAGCATTTTTGTTTCTATGCATATTTGGCTGTAATAGCCTCTCTTTTTTGGTAATAGTCTCTTTAATGGAACTATTTTTTTTCTGACATTCTACTTTTAAAATTTCATTCAGGATAAAAAGTAGAACATTTTGAGTTCTACACCATCAATGACTCGTAAGAACGTTCTGGTGGCTATAGGTTGTTTTTAAATTTTTTGCTGTACCTTAGGGATTTCTTGATAGGCTGCTCCTGAAAGCAATTATTTCTCAGTTTTAGAATCCAAAATGTTTTGATAGAAACAGAGGTTGAAATAAACTTCCTTCTAATACAGTAATGAATTTTTGATTAAGTATTTCTAGGGGTCTCATTTTTTTCTCAATACTGTGGCTAAGCTATGTATTTTCTTTTTTCACCTCTCACATTGATGGTCAGTAAGAAATGCAAATACTCTGTTCATGTTTAAATTTTACAACAGTTCATAGACTATTAAACACAGAACATCCTTGCGGGGACAAGAAATCGAATTTGCTCTTGAGAAGGTTTTCAACTAATTGATTTGTAGGACATTATAACATCCTCTAGCTGACAAGCTTTACAAATATAAAAACTGGAGCTGAACTGAGAGGACGCCTTTTTTTTTTTTTTTTTTTTTTTTTTTTTACTAACACATAAAAGGTGTCTTTCTGTGTTGTATCCCTTGGATATAGGAATGTCAGTTTCATAGAGAAACTTTCACATGGAGCTTTATTATTTCTTTCTCTCCCAGCAGCACTGCATGTGGTAGCATATTGTTTAATCTTTTCTCAAGTAAAAGGACATGGGGCTTCATTTTTGTTTTGCCTTTTCGGTATCTTACAGGAACTCCAGGATGGCATCGGGCAGCGGCACATTGTTGTCAGAGTATTGAACGCAACTGGGGAAGAGATCATTCAACAGTCCTCAAAAACAGATGCTGGGATTCTACAAGAAAAATTGGGAAGCCTGAATCTGCGGTGGCAGGAGGTCTGCAAACAGCTGGCAGAAAGAAAAAAGAGGTAGGGTGACAAATAAAATAAGAATTTTAAAATTTAGCAGAGCTATTTGAGCTATCCTTAAAAAAAAAAGATTTTGTGAAAGATTATAACCCAGATGAGAGGCATTAATATTAAGGAGTCCATTACGAGTAAATCAATAGTAATGATGCATTTTTTCTTTCTTTTTCTCATATTCTGAAATGTGCAGTTGTTGCTAGTTAAATAGGAAGTACTTTTCTGCTACTTTAAACTTTCAAGTCTGTTTTAAAAAATCACATGGTTATTTAAATATGAATGTCTTAAGTATATTCCAACTTTAACAAGTTGAGAACCAATGTTTTGTTTTTTTAAGAAGATGAGAAAAGGAAATTATAAAGGACTATTTGGTAGGAAAGACAGCTCTTTGGCTACATGTTTAAACAGCTACTGACTGTGAGGCTAAAAAAACGGAGTAGTAATATTTACGGTTTAGTTACATTGCGTGTCATAGTACATTCTTGAAGAGGGACTTGGGCCAAAAATATTCAAATCTAAAGGGGAAAACAAAATCTCAAAAAGGTTGTTATTGAATTCAATCATCATTTAACTTTCCCTGGGAATGCTTTGAAAGCACAGAAAGCCAAATGCATGCTGCTGCAGTTGGAAGGCATAGATATTTTTATAAATGGGATTTTGTATTATGCTTCCAGTTGATGGTGCTAATGTTTCCTGTTCCATCAGGGACAACTTGGCCTTTATTTACCAAATGAGCCTATTGTTGTGAACAATGCAAACTCAGTTCTATTGCCAGGCTCTTGCTTTCTACCTTGCATGCATATAATAGGTGAATGTTTAATATTCAGAAAGCTAAAACAACTCATTGATAAACGTATTGGGTGAGGATCTGTTAGAAAGGTTTTGCAATCATGCCCATTGCCTTTGCCCACCTTCTCTTGCCACCTTTACTTCGTGTTGCATTATTCAGAAAGTAGGGAGAATGTATATTCCAGTACAAAATAGATGCCTTAGGTGACCTACGCACACATGCATGCAAATCTTGCTAAAGTTAAAAAATAAGAGCATCATCTAAAAACAGTTTTATTTTTTCCTCTTCATTTAGAAAATGTTGTAATTTATATATTGATAACATAAAATAAAGACCCAACCTTTGTAGTTGAACTTCTTCCTTGGGAAAGTTACATACTTTTCTCCTGAGTTGAAATCCTTCTGTTAAACACACAACTATCCCATTATTTAAATAACTGATATGTTTACACTATGAACAGGTTTAAACCTGTATAATGTGGTTTCTGAACATGGCTCAATCTAGTCTAAACAAGATGTTAAGAAATGAAAAGATTAAGAAAAATTGGATAAAATCCTATAAAAATAAATATCTTAAATTCATAAAGTGGGTTCAGTTGATTAAAGGGTTATTTCTTCTTTTTTGTATATAAAGTATTGTTTCTCACCTTTAAATATCTTCCTCATAATGTTTGAATAGATTATATTGATATTTTTCTATGGTAACTTTTTCACCTGAACTTCTAAAATTTTGTTAGCTGTTATTGACTTCAAAATGCAAATTAGAACTTATACATTAAGATAGAGCAATATGCCTGTTTTGCCAAATAAGCTTTAAAATTTTAGATCCTTCTAAGTTTATAAGAAAGTGGTATATGCTGACGCTGTTGTGAAATATTACACAAATTGTAGGTTAATTACAACTAGGGATTTGGCTGTAATTGGTTAGAATAATTTCTCCCATTTAAACATTTTGACCTACATTAAATATTGCACTTTTGTGCCTTAAAAAGTCAAGATCAGCTTCCTTGAGGTTTTTTTTAACTCTGCTTTTAGAGTTGTCAATTTCACGCTACATTTTAAAAATAAATGTTAGCATATTTAAATTTCCACTGAGATCAGTTATGTGGTATACTTCCTCAGGATTTTTGTATCATTTGAATGTTAAGAAATGTAAAAAAGTAGTAAAATGTAAGTGCCATTTCTACCAATATACTACAGCTACACAATTGTAAACCTTTCTCTTTGGAAATGCAAGATATCGGAAATCTGACAAGGAGGTGTTCAAAAAATTTCAAATGGCAATGGACATCCATTAAGGTTAGGCTATGTTAGAAGTAAATTAAGTATAAAATATAGTCAATTATAGCTGTGCAGTTTAAAATAGAAAATGCACTGTTGCCTCAATTATGTAGCACAGGAACTGCATAACACCTATAGGTTTAAGCATGATAGCAAGAAGTTTAATGCTGGCTTAGCCTCCAAATTTTTCTTTGTAAATGAAATAGATGCAAATGCAACCCTATCAGCCATAAAGGGAAGCCATAGATTAGAACAAAGCAAGGGTGTGTATGAAGATTTTTAAGTCTGGGTCCCTTGATAGAATTCAAGGAGTACTATGAGCTTTAATGGAGGAAAAAATTGCCTCTGATCTCACTGACCTCTAACTGAAAGCGAGCATTCCCTTCATTTGGAATATGGGCAACAAACCAGAGTAATACTAGCAGTACTCATGAAATCACACATTTTCATATCTCATTAGAGTTGGTAGCGTCATCTCAAAATCTTGTTTATGCATATCACTGCATCAAAACTATTATCTAATAGCTTTGATCATAAGATCTTATTAACATTTTCATAATACATAATCACTTGCATTAGTATATCACACATTTGGTTTTCTAATAAGTTTCAACTATATATCAATAAAATTGGTTTCCTTTGGAGTCCTATGTATTTTGTATAGTGCACTTACAAACATTCTTCGGAGAAGGAATCTCAGGCTTCACCAGATTGTTAGTGGGGTCCGTGGCATCAAAATCATCTTAACTATTTCTAGCCAGCAAGCTGATGGAATCCCTTCAATGAGAAATCTCTGAATCATAACCCATTAGCAATAAAAACCTATCTGGAGACACTACCTCTCCTTTTTCCTTCAGTAAAGTGGGATATTGCTTTCCCCATTTCATAAATAAGGCAATTATTGTACTAACATAGATTGAGGACTAACAGTTTTCATTTACATGTTACCTGATCAGGAATATTGCTTGACATTTTTCCCAGCTGTTTTTAGTGAAAAATTTTAAGCATATTGAAAAATGTAGCATCATGAATACCCATGTACTCTTCTGTCCTCCTAATTTCCTAGATTCAATAAGATTTAACACTTAACCATATATGTTGTTTTCTTTCTCCCTCTCCCTCACATCTGCTTTTTCTCTAATCTAAGCAATAACATACACACACACAAACACACGCACACACACACACACTTTTTGTTGTTTTAACATTTGCAAGTTATAAACACTCCTATACTTCACCCTAAACATGTCAGCATTCATCATCTTAGAATAGCGCCATGCCATATATTACCATAGTTGTTTCTCATACTCAACGAAATTAAAATACCATAGTGTTATGTCATATCCTGCCCACATCCAAATTTCCCCATTAGTATCCCATCATGGTGCATGCATTGTATGTGGTTTTGTAGTGGAGAGGAAAAAACCCCTTTCCTCTACCCTCTAAGGTTTAATTCCAGAGTCTGCGAGTTAAACTGACAAAAACATCTTAATAAGAGAACAGGCATACAAATCTTAATTGATGTTTCTCTGGCATGAAGGGCTTCGTGGAATACAAGTAAAAACCCCAAAGAAGCAGTCGGCCTAAGAGCTATGTACCATTTTAACAAAGAGCGATAAATTGGAAAGACAGGGCAAGATAAAGGAAAACAGGTTTGTGCTTCTAGGGCTGATGTATTGTAGGAAGGTAAATGAAGTATATGGGGGAAACTAATGGAAGATAAGGGATATTTCATTAAGGTGGGGGTTTTTTGTAATTTTTATTTTTAGTAAAGTTTCTTTATGCAGATTCAAGACGATGCTGTCTCCAGTGATAAAAGTCATCTCCTATTCCTGGTCCAGGAAAGGGGAGAGAGGATTACCTTTACAAAGGGAAATATGTATGTATGCCCTACCTTTAGGCAGAAACAGAGTAAGACAGCTTTTCCTGTGTCTGCTATTTATCCATTGACTTCAGCTCAAAATAATCCTTATGCCAAAGTGGCATATTTTAAGGGGGCATTTTCTGATTCCCTTCAGCTACTATGTTTCCTCAATCTCTTTTATGCTAAAACAGCTCCCCCACCTTCTTCCTCTTCTTCTTTTTTTTTTTTACTGATACTGACATTTGAAAGAGCCAGTGTTACAAAAAGAAAGAAGAAAGAAAGAAAGAAAGGAAGGAAGGAAGGAAGGAAGGAAGGAAGGAAGGAAGGAAGGAAGGAAGGAAGGAAGGAAGGAAGGAAGAAATAAATCTCACTTTTCTGGATTTATCTTATATTTTTCCTTCTTGATATAGTTTAACTTGTTCTCTGTATTTCTTGTAAACTGAAAGTCGAGTCTAGATGAAACTTGAAAAATGCAAGTCAAATGGGTTTGGCAAGAATACATCTTATAGGATGTTACGCACTTAATATCACATCCAGAGATGCATAATATGAGGTACTTCCACTCTAAATGCTGCTGAGTTTGGTCACTTAGTTAAGGTGGTGGCTAGCAGATCTTCAATCATCAAGTAACAATGCTGTCTATGAAATTAGTACGTTGTCTTATGGCTTTAACATCCACAGGTGATCCTTATTTATCTCAATTATTACATCGGGGGTTGCAAAATGGTGATTTTCCTTATTCTGACATAGTCCTACAGGCTGATTTCTTCTTTAAACACACACACACTTCCACAAAGTTTTCTTTTTTCTCTCTTTGATGTCAATATGGCCTTACACATTTGTGTTTATTTGGTGTGCTTGAATGAATTACAGTTACGAGTCTTGCTGATGCTCACTTTTACCCAATTTGAGCAGCAGGAGCTCGGTTCAAGCTTCCTGCTTTAATACCTACCCCAGGCTCACCTTGTATTTTTCCTGCCCCAGGTTTGGAGGCAACCATTTCCCCAAGGGCCTTTAGTGTCTTTTAGTGGAGAATGGTATAGAGAAACCAAGATCTGGGCAGTAGTCCCTTCTCAAAGGAATACCTCCACCTTTCTTGGCAAGCAGTGATGGGGAAAAAAGTTTGCACATCACTTCCATAAGAAAGTAAAAATCTCTTTCAGAATACATCCCAATTCACAGTAAGGCTAGGCATATTTTAAAACCCTTGCATGTAAGACTTCAGGTAAAAATCGGTAGTTTCTTATTCATTTCAATGCCTCCACTTCAGAATTTTTGAACCAAAGTTTACCTGTATATAATCTATGCTAGTTTGCCAAGCAAATTAATGGTGCAAATAAGCTAATGGGATGCATTCCTAAATGCACTTAAGGGAAGAAATTGTTTTTTAAAGACCTTAGCTCATTGTTTGCATGCAAATAGATGCTGTTAATTAGAAATGAGCCTTATCTAATTCATTAAAATAGGCCTAGTAGGACCTCTTCTTGAAAATCTCCATTAGCAATTCATATTACTCCATGCACTCTTGTAAGACAACTGTTTTCTCTTAAGTCATCTTTAATTTCGGCTTCTCTCTAATTCAGATTTCTCTAACAAAATCGCCTCTAGTGTAGCACCTTTATTTTCTACAAAATGAAAATCCAGAAATTTCGGTATAATTCAAAAGTCTCTTCACAGTGTGCACCATCTTTTAAAATGTACCCAGCATATCCAAGTAAATCAATGCTAAAGCTTCTCACACATTCACACTCTGCCCCCCACCCCCCACCCCGGGACCTCTCCAGCCTTAACTTTTGTCCACTTGCTGTGTACTTGAACTTCCCTGGTTTCTCATCCTGGGTTTTGTTGGACCTTCACTGTCTCTTTATTCAGCCCAGAATTTGCAAACTGAGTGCCCACAGGCTGAATCCATCTTGGAAAGCATACAATGTTTTTACTTAGGAACTGTTTTGAAATAAATGCCAGCATCTAACAATTGAGAGGCTTTATGTATATATTTTTTTAAAAATATGTATTTCTGTCTCCTTTTGAAAACTTAGATTTGCCCTACACACTCATTCTCACATTGTGTCAGGGCACCATCAGCTACAACTAAGTAACAGGTGTTTCTGACTCTGGCCACTCCAAGTGTGGTCTCCAGACCAGCACACAGACATCACCTGGGAGCTGCTAAGAAATGCAGATCTGATAAATCACAGTCAGCATTTTAACAAGATTCCCAGGTGATTTGTGCACACCTTCAAGTTTGAGAAGCGCAGGTTGGGGCAAGCAAGCTTGCTCGTCAGTTTGCCACACCTGTTCCACCTCACTCATTGATTGCATGCCCAGAGGCATTTGACTTAACAATACTTCATAGAGACCCTTGTATAAGATTACAGTGGTGGTGGTGACAGCATATTACCAGGCACAATTCCAAGTGCTTCACACAGCTCATGTGATCTCCATCACAACTCTATTATTATTTTCCTTTGTACAGAAGGGTAACTGGGACACAGAATGCTGACGTTTTTTGCCCAAGATCAAATGACTAGCAAGTGTTTGAACCAGGATGTGAACCCAAGTAGTCTGACTCCAGTGTCCTTACCCTACATCTGGTTTTGCATTGCTTATCTTACCTTTGACCTTTAGTATTCTCTGATACACTTCCAGTTTCTGCCCAGCAACCCCCCACTTACAAAGTTCATCTCCTTAGCTGGCCATGCTTAGCAGCAAGGGAATAGGACATAGAATATGTTCTGATCTATGTTTCCTACCATGTTATCCATCATTTGCAATATCTCAGCTTGTGTCTCAAGCATAACATGACTTGAAGTTTTCAGTCCTTTAACTTTTGCAAAAACTATTTGCTTTTTGTGGTTGAATTGCCTTTCCCCTCATTTTTTTCTCAAAATTCTACCCATCCTCCAAAACTCAACTTAAGCACTGTTTTCTCAATGAATAATACCCAGCCTTCTGAAACAGAAGCAGTTTGTTCTCTTAAGTTCTTCTTGCTTGTTTTTAGAACATTCACATAACATTTTATAGATCTATCATGTATTGTATCTACAAATGTTTTATTTTCTCCAGCAAGAGTGAAAGCCTTATGAGGGCAAGGCAATATCTCATTCTCATCTCCATAAGCCCACAATACTTTGTAGAAAATGCAATACATTGCAGGTGACCAAGAAATATCATCTTAATTTGAATAGTAAGCTTTGTTATTGACATTGACTTAAACTGAACATTTAAATCTTTATATTTGGCATTGTTATATAGGTTAAAAACAGGTCTACAGAGGCAGGACCACTTAAAAAATGTTATTATTGTATTATCACATTTATATAGACATGTTTTTTGTTCTGGAAATTGGACTTGATTGATTTAAACCTTAAAACTTTAAAAAAGTTGGATTACTAATTCATATTTTAGGTGTTCTCCAGAACAGAATATTTTTGAGACAAATGGCTTCAATGTCCATAACTATACACACCAAAAAGAAGCTCTTTGAATTAAATATTTTGTACATTTGTTTACCTCAGTTTTACTGTATCACAACTAAGAAATTCTAAGTAAATGAAGTAGGAATTAGTCTTGAAATTGGATATTTTATCCTAATCCAACTTATAACCGCAAGATGCTTTAGACATTATCCGCGTTGCCAAAGAGCTATTTTAGATTGATCAGAGAGGATCATGCAGATATTATTTTCCACAGGTGTCTGTGGAGAAGCTGGTCTCTTCCCATCTGTTCTCTGATAACTCTTGAAAAGCTTTCAAGGACATTCATAATTCTTCATCAAAAGAGTATGAAAAATTAGCTTCATAGTTAATCTTTTTATGTCATTAGTTTATTCTTTGAAACTTGGCAAGGGTTAGTGAAACTGACTAACTGGAGCCACACATGCTGTCAGACTGGCTGATACTGACAATGTCACTCTACATAGGTATACAAGTGAACGCACTCTACTCAGGGCCCTCCATTAACTTGTATGGGGCTGGAGAAGTAGGAGTTAGAGTGCCTATGGCAGAGATGTTCTCTGGGATTGGCCTTGAAGGATGGCATGAGTCAAATGAAAAATGTATGGACATGCCACAGAGGGAGGGGGATGTGAAAAAATCAATGAAACGGGAAAGACTTGGCTACGTTGAAGGCCTGCATGGAGGTTCAGTACAGAGAAGTTCTCCTAAATCTCCATTTACTTTTAATCATCTAATTGTCTTCAGCTCTTTATTCTATATGTACAGCCAGCTGCCCAGTTCCTGTTCCAGACTGTGTGCTGCATATTAGTTACCCACAGAGGTTTTTGTAGGCTTTTTGGAGCCATGTACCTTGCCTCCTGCCATCAGAGAGTATGGTTTCCAAGAGTCGACAGTGTGTCGTTCCCAAACTGTTTATGCAAGGTCTTCTTGTTCTTCATAATTCTTTTTATTTAATTAAATATCACATAAAATGATAACAGGAATGCAAAGAGAGTTTTGAGTTCTAAGTGGAATGCTTTGGAAGACTTAACAAAGATGATTAGCAAGATGCTATTCACTTAGATGTAGATTAGAGGTAGAGAGTAGAAACCACAAAAATCTGGAAGGATTTTGCATTTAGATTATTTCTAATATCTCTAAATCATACTCTACTTTAAAGAAACCAAAATTAAAGTCATAGGTGACATGTAGAAGTGTTCCTTGCATGAAAAAGTATGCTGAACTTCAATCAGTGGACCCTTATACCAGATAAAGTCTTGTACCTCATACCAAATGAGTGGTGAATTAATGGCCATTTATATGTTCTAAGAGAAAATAAAATGTCTGAATATGTATAAATGACTCTATATAATCCCTGTGATTTCATAATAATTCAGAACACTGCCTATCTACTCATCCTAATCAAGTTCAATAAGAGGATTTCTCTTATACATCTAAAGGACCAAGGATGCTGTGGTAAGCAGAGCAGTAAAGATGGACCAGATCATAGCCAATTTTGTGTCTCAAAAAAAAAAAAAAAGAAAAAGAAAAAATCTTTTCTCTAGGGTGGGATGGGAGAATATTGGCATGTTTTTAAATAGTTTGCATTTGGAACCACATGGGCCCCTCTGGTAGTTGAGTCGACCTCAGGGTGCAGAAAGAGGGTGATACTGACAGTAGAATGACTCCAGCCGTTTTGTGGTATTTCAGATTAGGGATGATGAATGTCAGAGCAGAATAAAACTTCTAGAGATGTGACAGGTCCAAGATACTCCATAGATGGAAGCAAAGTAACTTGGTAATTGATTAGTTGAAATACTGGGAAGATGGAGGTGGCCTTCTAAGATGACCCCCTTCTGCAGATTTTCAGCTTGGGGAATTGGCTTAATGGAGTACTGTTTGCTACAATAGGAAATACAAGGGGGGGATAGCCAGAAGGGAAGAGGAAAGCAAATTGGACATAGAGTTCAACTGGAGATATGATAGGTTTGAGGAGCCTGTGGAACATCTAAACCAAGATGGTCAGAAAACATGCATTCAGAAGTATACAAGGTCTGCCCAGGAGATGTCCAACCATGTAATATGAAAAATAGAGACATTTATTGAAGAAGATACAGGTACAAGAAACATTGTACATAGGACAGTGATGCCTCAGCCCCCTTCTAAGTAGGCACCTGGGGACCTCACACAGTTCCAGTCAGCACCAGCTGTCCTGTCAGTTTTTCCTAAATTTCACTGATGGTCTGAAATTTCTTCCCTTTCAAAGGTGATTTTAGTTTTGGGAAAAGCCAGAAGCCACAGGGCACCAAATCTGGGCTGTAGGGGGGCTGAGTCACCTGGGTGATTTGATGTTTCACCAAAAAACTGCATGAGACATGATGCGTGAGCGGGAACATTGTCATCATGAAGCTGCCAATCACCAGTTGCCCACAGCTGTGGCCTTCTGAATCATCTGAATAGTTTCCATGGAGGAATATTCAAGCTCCCTGCAAAATTTGATGCAGATTTGTTGTTCTACTCAGTCATTTTGAATGTGATGGCCACACAGTACACATGCTCACTCAACAGCATCTACCACCCCACTGACTAGTACAGTGAAGTCGTCATTGTTCACGCATGTGCATTCCAGTCCACTCTTCTTGGCTGCCAGGTTACATTGATGTAGCACCAACTGTTCTCATTGTGTTAACAATGGCTGGACTTTTTCCTGACAGGCCTCATAAATCTGAACAGTGGGGAGAAGCAAGGCTGAACACACTGAGCCCCTTTTTCCTTTTTCAGTGAAGAGGTAGAATCAATCCCCAGTGAGCTAACTGCTTCTCACTGAGATCCCTTTCTCACATCATTTATTTACTAGTTGGTAGCTGAAACAGTTCCCAGAGAACATGTCAACCAGTAATTGCTGCTGTGAGGAAGGGGTTCAGGTGTCAGGCAGTCGCTGTGGCAGATAAGTACTTGTGGTGACTAGTGAACAGAGGTAATATATGTGATCTCCAGAGGGTCACAGACTATCACAAATTGGCAGGTTTGGTAAACAAAATCTTGAGGATAGATCAAGAGAATATGTCAGGGTCAACATGCAGGAAAATAAGTTCAAAGTTTCCATCTAACTGATTGTGGATCAGAAATGTCGCCTTTATATGTTTGGCACACACTATTGAAAGAGAGGATATCTACGAGCATATTGAAAGCATGGATACAGTGTTCAGTGAAATGCAGATGGTCAATACAGATACAGCTAAAGAGCCCGGAACATGAGAAGCAAGTCCAAAGCACAGCACACTCCAGTAATACTCCTTACATGGGCCCTGGCTGGGTGGCCCAGGTTGTTCAAGCATCATCCTGTACACCAGAAAGGTTATAGGTTCAATTACTGGTCAGGGCACATACCTAGGTTGCGGGTTAGATCTCCAGTTGGGGCATGTATGGTGGGGGGCAACTGTTTGATGTTTCTCTCTCTTTCTCTCTCCCGTCCTCTGTCTCTCAAATCAATAAGCATAGCCTCCAATGAGGATTTTTAAAAAAAGACTCCTCACCTGGGATCCTGTAAATGCACTCTTCCTTTAAGGTTACTGCTGTCTAAAATCTACCCCTGGCTAGTGTGGCTCAGTGGATTAAGTGCTAGCCTTCAAAGCAAGGAGTCACCGGTTCTATTCCCGGTCAGGGCACATGCCTGGATTACAGGCCAGGTCCCTAGTAAGGGGAGCATGAGAGGCAACCACACAATGATGTTTCTCTCTCTCTCTTTCTCTCTCCCTTCCCCTCTAAAAATTAATGAAATAAAACCTTTTTCAAAAATAAAATAATAAAATCTGCCTATTCTTATCCATTCGACTTGACAGTAGCTGTATTGCGACCCTACCATTTTCTTCAAACAGACCAAATGGTATGTTTCATTCTTTTAATTTTCCTTGTTGATGAGGAAACTGGAATCATCTACCTTCAAGGCCTTTTCTGTGAAACATGTTTCATGTTGCAAGCAGTCATTTCCATGGTGTGTTTTATGTTAGAACTACAAACCATCATAGCACTAAAAAGGAACATAACATCCACACACAGGTCAGTAGACCATCTCTGTGCACGAAGGAAAACACAAAGTCCCAAGACAAGAATGTGTTGGTCACTTTATTGATTCCTTCTCTGGTTTTAGTAGTTTTATTTTTTCTTTTTTTTTAAAGATTTTATTTATTCATTTAGAGAGAGCAGAAGGGAGGGAGAAAGAGAAGGCAAGAAACATCAATGTGTGGTTGCCTCTCACATGGCCCCCCCACTGGGGACTGGGCCCACAACCCAGGCACATGCCCTGACTGGGAATCAAACCAATGACCCTTTGGTTTGCAGCCTGAGCTCAATCCACTGAGCTACACCAGCCAGGGCTGGTTTTAGTAGTTTTAAAGGACACCTTAAATATGTGTGCTGGACTAGTCTCATGTACCCTTTAATAAGTCTCTTCTGTTTTAGTAATTCTGGATTGTCATAGTTTAGCCATTAACATAAATGTAAAGGTATAATGTTGTCCTTTTTCCCACATAGGTTAATTTGAATTAAAGTATTTTCTCTCTCTCTTTCTCTACTATGCTAAATGTTTTTTTTTAATCCTCACCCAAGGAGGATATATTTATTGATTTTAGAGAAAGAGGAAGGGAGGAGGAGAGAGAAACAGAGAGAGAGAGAGAGAGATTGAGAGATCAGTTGGTTGCCTCCTGCATGCACCTGAACTGGGGATAGAACCCGCAACCTAGGTATGTGCCCTGATGGAATATTGAACTCAAGCTTTTGGTGTACAGGACAATGTTCCAACCAACTGAGCTACCTGGCCAGGGTGATAAATATGTTTTTAAAAATCCTTTCTAAAATAGAAAACACTATATGTGTGTGAGCTGCTAATCTAATTTTTCATTCTTCTCATTCTCACCAGAAGGCTTTATGTCTTATATGTCACACGAACCTTACCCCACTTAATTATCGTCTCTCCCCCAAATGTACACAAACAGTAGTGGATCTTCACCTTACTCTCCTGACTTCCTACCCCGACCCAGGAAACATTTTCAGGTCTCACATTAAAAAGTACATTACAAATACCCCTTTCATAATGTGTTCCACCATACTTGTTTGTATCCATGAAGAACAGAATCCAGTTCTGCATATTATGAACAGAAACCAACTTTATGAAAAGTGTAAAGATCCATTTCCCTTCCCAAACTGAAGGCTAGAACAGCAGCTCCAAAATGGACAGAAACAGAGGGAGAGGCCCAGGTCCAGGATCTGTAGTCCTCATCACACTGTGGATCTGCATGCTGCCATGGACCACCCCACTGTTGAAGACAGGGGCTGAGTGATGCCAGTGCTACCAGGAAGGATTCTAAACAGTCCCTTACATTTCTGTCACTCATTTCAGATTCAAACACTGAACCTCTGCTGTAAGATTCCACACCAATCTTGGGAATCACCCCCACCCCGCTGCCATTTGAATATGAAGGGTATTCAGATCCGGGAACGCTCTCTTACTTCCCCTTCCTAGTTATTTTCTCCATTTGAATCTCTCTCTTCAGTCACCACTTAAACTCACATATTCTCTTTTAGCCCATCTCTTTTTTTGCTCTTGGTCCCCATCGTTGCTCTGAGACCATCTTTGCTCAACAATGTCCTGTAGTTAAAGCCACCAGATATACCTGAGTCCTCCTTCAGGCCACCCAGCATTAACAGGCCACCGTCCACTTTAGCACTTTGTCCTCCTTTCGGTTCCATGCCAATTAATTTCACCTGCCTTTATTCCTGCCTTTCTGCTTAATTCCTATCTCTTTGGATTGCACTCTTTCTTTCACCTGTACCTTCAATCCTGTTATTTCTGACGACCTTTCCTCCACCCTAGCCTCTTTTCATTTGGTCCGTGATCCATGGTTGTCATCCATAGCCCCAGATGTTAGGTCTCACTGTATCAATTAAAAGCCAACAGGCAAAATGAAACCCAGCTGCAGAAACAAGGTGGAAATGTATCCATCTGTCATGTAAAGGGAGTCCGCAACTAGGTAGGCTAATGATATTGTTCTATTAAGTTGGAGATCCAGGTTCCTTCCATCTCAGAAATCTGCCATCCCTTAGTGTGGCCCTTACCCTCATGGTCCAAGATGGCTCTTAGATCTCCAGCTATTGCATCTGCTTTTGATATTGCAGGTGTGGAAGGGCAAAGATAGAAGAGTAAAGTTTCTTTACTCTTTTAAGGGAACTGCATAGGACGTTCACACAGTACATTTGGTTACATCTCATTGGCCAGAATTGACTCTCAGGTTCATGCCAAGCTGTGATGTGCATTGAAGAATATGGTCTCTGGGCCAGGGAGCTAAACATCTGGCCCCTGTTATAGAAAAAGGAAGGGAAAAATGGATCAAAATGTGTGCAGGTAAGTAGTCTCCATCACAATCATCTCTTGCAGTTTGGGACCTAAATCAAATATTTAGTCCAAGATCAAGCTGCAGACTAGACCCACAGATCTGCCCTCCAATGGAATATGTCCTCTTCCACGTGTGAAAGCCACCACAAAATCAGCATATCCAATACTGAATATGTTCTGTTCCTCCCCAAAATCTGAGTGTTTTCATTGATTCCCTTGCTCAAGCTAGAAACTTAAAAGCTACAAGAGTTAATATTAATGACACTAAGTTTTGTGTGCTTATCCTATGAAATGGTCTTTGTTAAGTGTTACAAAGTGTTTTATCCTTTTGTCTTCACCACAACTTATTTTTAATGCCTCTCCTCTTCCCTGACTCCATGAGATAGTAAGCAAAGAGCGGCAGTGTTCCAATGTCCACTTTGCAAATGATCAAATTGCAGCTCAGGAAGGTAAAGGTATTTGACCAAGGCTAATAAAAGTTATCAAAGGATGAAGAATTAAAAGTTAGGGATCCCAACCCCAGATCTGTGCTTTTTCCATTATGATCATATTTACCTTTGTGAACAAAAGAGCTAATAAGGATAAACAGGGACAGGACAAGTTAACAAGGGAGTGTTCCTGTCCGCCTTTACTGCCTCAGCCAATTAAAGAGATTCAAGTCTGTATCTTAAATTTGTGCTTCCTCCCATATCTAAAGATAATAGTATCTTTGATGTATGTATGACTTTTTAATGATATGGCATTTGGATAATAAGTAAAGAAAGGAGGCTAGAAAAGACTGAGAGAAGGGGAAATAACCAGAGAGGCAAAGCTGATCTATAAAACAGAGAGGATGGGAGAAGCCTTGAGTGTGGGTGTGGTTTTGTGGAGAGAGTTTCAGAAGTTTAAAGAGTCTGAAGCAGTTGATAGATATGAAAGAAATGGAACTTCTAGCAT
This sequence comes from Anoura caudifer, assembly GCA_004027475.1. Taxonomy (NCBI): domain Eukaryota; kingdom Metazoa; phylum Chordata; class Mammalia; order Chiroptera; family Phyllostomidae; genus Anoura; species Anoura caudifer. The sequence goes on from PVKU01000187.1 coordinate 579,836, forward strand.
GTTCTGTAACCTGTAGATTGCTGTCCTTTATTGATAAGGAAATGTGAATTAAGATTAGAATTTTTTTTCCATGACCTTTTGTTGCTACACTGGGTTTCTGGGGGTATAACTTTATGAAGAATATGTGTCATAAGGAGCCCTGAATTTTATGAGGATTACATGTGAGAACCAAACTCTACCTTTATAAACTGAGATAATGAGGGGTTTTTTTAAGATTTTATTTATTTATTTCTAGAGAGAGGAGAAGGGAGGGAGAAAGAGAAGGACAGAAACATCAGTGTGTGGTTGCCTCTTATGTATCCCTTACTGGGGACCTGGCCCACAACCCAGGCATGTGCCCTGACTGGAAATCGAACCTGCAACATTCCAGTTTGCAGGCCAGTGTTCAATACACAGAGCCACACCAGCCATGGCAGATAATGATGGTTTAATTGATCAGAATCTATCCTTGACAGAAATTAGCTAGTTTTTCCTATTGGTTTATTTGGTATTTTCTTGCCAGTTAACATTTTCACTGGAGAATGAAAACTAAAAATAATTAGAGTGGAGGTTGGCTGAGTAAATAAATCTGCTAACTAAATGCTGAGCAATAATCACCCATGCTCCCACTTGTGTTTGTGTAGCATGGTACTCTTGTGTTTATATTTTGTATTTTACTCTCTTTGGCAATTTACTTAAATTATGTGAGCCTTATTTTATTCATTCAAAAACAAGGATAATAATACATATCTTGTAGGGTTGTTGTAAGAGTTACAGAAAATATAAATTCATTGGCTAGCCCTGTACCTGGCATATAAGTAGGAGATAGAAATTAGTCTCTGGTAATAGGACTTCTGGGAGTGAAGCGAGAAGCTCAACAAATCTACTCCCCTCCCCTTGAAAAAACTATAAAGCTGGACAAAGTATTTTATGAATGTAGAAATCAACCAAAAGCATATACCTAATTGGAAAGTGATTATGCATGGAAAACCATTGAATTTTGAATACAAGCTGGAGGAGGCTGTGGGGTTTGTTCTTTTTTTTTTTTTTTGGTCAGGCATGGGGGGTCTTGCTACACCCCCAACTTGGTCAGCATAGTTGTAATATCAGCACTGTGTAAACATAGGAAAATCAGCTTCACTGCCTCGGGGGCTGACTTTATTCGGAGCCCAACAGAGTAAACCGCATGCACGCACAATATCAGTAATGGTAGCAAATGAATGGCCAACTAGCAACTCAGCTGGCCTAAAGTGATGGTCTTGGTTGGGATGAATACTTGACTAGAAGACTAGCCAGAAATTTTATCAGGGATATACAAGAAATGCTAGCACCATAAAGGTCTTTGACAGATTCTCTATATATCCACTGTAGGATGACTTACAAAGTGCCTAAACTTCAAATACATTTCCTAACACACAGATCCCTTGACAAAAGCTGGAAATCTTACTGACTCCAGGTGTTTGAATACAAGTGCTAGCCAGTCATTACTAAATGACAACTAACTATGTATGTATGTATGTATGTATGTATGTATGTATTTTTGCATTTTTCCAATACCACTTATCCCCCCTTATGCCCTCTTCCCGCATTCCACAATCACCACACTGTGTCCATGTCCATGAGCCCTTTTTCCTTTGTGCTTGATCCCTCCACCCCCTAACCTCCCCCCACCCCCCCAATAACTGTCTTTCTGCTCTCCATCTATAAGTCTGTTGAGGGATATTAGCAGTCTCACTGCAGGAAAACATTTCACAGATATTGTTTAGGCAAGTTATTAAAACTTCCATAATAGCAATTCTGGGGTGTGGAGGGGAATTGGAATCTGGAGCTTCTTTAATATACTAATTAAAATGTTGATTTTTTTCTAACAGATATATTTCCAAAGAAATAGCAAACTATGATCCACACTCAGGGGAAAAAGCAGAAAAAGAAATTGTCTCTGAGTCAGATGTTAGATTCAGCAGGTAGAGGCTTAAAAGCTCCTCTTATAAATACCATCAAGAACTGAAGAGACCCATTGTTAAATAATTAAAGGAAAGTATGATGACAGTGACAAGAAATCAAGAATATCAGCATAGGGACACATTGTCAAGAAAAATGGAGACAAATGTAATTGAGCAATAAGAAAAAAATTTAAAAGAAAACAAATGAAAAATCTGACCTTGGCAAGTACCATAACTGAAATGAAAACTTCACTACAGTGGCTTGAGGACTGATTTCAGATAGCAAGAGAAAGCATCAGTAAGCTTGAAGATAAAAAGAAATTCTTCAATCTGAAGAACAGGGAGAAAAATGAATGAAAAAAATGACCAGAGACTTGGAGACCTGTGAGAAAATACTATATGCCTTAATGTAGGTCTTATGAGAGTCCCGGAAAGAAAAAAAGTAGAAAAGGGCATGTATACTGAAGCACAAGAAACCCCAAACAAAATAAACCCAAAGGGTTTAATGCCCCAAAACAGCCAGAGAAAATTGACTTATTCTTTTACAGGAGAACATAATATGGTGAGTAGCTAAGTTCCCATTGTAAACGGGGGAGACCAGAAGCATTGGAATGACATATTCAGAGTGCTGAAAAAAGAATAAACTGCCAGCCAAGAATTCTAGATGAGCCCTGGCTGTTGTGGTTCAGTGGACTGAGTGCCACCTGCGAACCAAATGGTGGCCGGTTCAATTCCCAGTTGGTGCCTGGGTTGTGGGCCAGGTCCCCAGTAGGGGGTGTGTGAGAGGCAACCACACATTGATGTTTCTCTCTGTCTCTTTCTCCCTCCCTTCCCCTCTCTCTAAAAATAAATAAATAAAATCTTTGAAAAAAAATCCTCACCCAAGGATATGTTTACTGATTTTAGAGAGAGAGGAAGGTTGGTGGGGGGGGGAGAAACATTGATGTGAGAAGCATGAATTGGTTGCCTTCCATACACGCCCCTGTCAGGGATGGAACCTGCAACCTAGGTATGTGCCCTGACTGGGAATCAAACCTGTAACCTTCTGGTACACCATACCATGCTCTGACCAAATGAGCCACCTGGCCAGGGCAGTAAATAAAGATGTTCTGAAATAAAAATATTTCTTACTAGCTGGCTTGACTTACAAGCAAAAACTGAAGAAACTCCTTCAGGCTGAAAGAAATGCTATCATTCTGTAACTCAAATAAATCTAAGTGAATAAAGGGCAACAGAATTGATAGATATGTAGGTAAACATAAAAGATTGTACAAATAGAGATATATTTTATTTTAACTTCTTTAAAACATACGATTGCACAAAACCAATAATTATAACACTACTTTTTTTACACATATAGATGTATTGAATATTATGACCATACCATTGGACACTGGTGGACCTTTAGTAAATGCTTGTGGCTTTGTAATCATACATCTGCTTCACCCGGATGTAGTCTCATGTGGTGGCACATTTACTCACAGATTGGACTTTGACTCTGACTGTGTTTCCCCTGTGAAATTTATTAAGGAAAGTTGTCAGAAGAGAGAAATAGAGCTGTCAACTGACGCATCAACATGCTCAGCTTCAGATAGTCCCCCTCTATGCTCATGAATGCATTATAAGTACTTTTATGTATATGAGTATGTTGGCTTAGGCAAAATTCTGAGACAGGTGTAGTAGTTCAGTATCCAGATTCTCTCCCCTTCCAAAAAAAAGCTTTGTCTACCAATTGTTGAATGCTGACTATTGGTGAAACCCTAGGCTAAAACTGGGCTTTTGGGGAATACATTTCATTCACACAACCACACTATGGAGAGTTTGTTGACCCAATTTTAAGATGAAGAAACTGAGGCCTATAGAGATTGAGTAGCTTGTCCAAGTTCACAAACTCTACTAATAACTTGCAGGGCTTAGCTTGGGACTTTTTTCTTCTTCCTTTGAGTGGTTTTCACTGCTGGGCTTCATGATCTCCCTTCTCATTCTCCACTTGTACCCACCAGTTGCTACTGTTTTTCTTCATATGAAGAAATAAATGAATAGGAGGCTTGGCATGTTGGACCTCTGAGGAGTGTTTCATTTTAATAAGGCATGAGCTGTAGGCGGAATCAATGAATGTGTGATGATGTAACTCAAGTGTGACTATTTCTTTTTCTTCAGAAATACCTTGTATTTGAATTCTTCTGAAGTTGCTCAAATTATAAGATACACAATTGTTTTATTTTGCTCAAAACAGCCAAGTACTGTCTGGGAAAGACATTATTGGCTGAATCTCAATGGAGGCTTTTTTTGGTTGCTTTAGAAGTCATGTGATAGAAGAGGTGAAGAAAACAGGAAGAAAACAAATTTAGCAGAAGTAGTGATTAACTTTGGTAGTATGACATCACAATTTCAAGAATTGGATGCCTTTGTAAACAAGCTCTAGAAAGACTGTTTCAACAGCATCTCAGTATGTGGTTATATTGTGGAACTCACAGACATATGGCACTGGAAAAAGAAAGCTGTCTTTACATAACATAAAACTGTCTTATGCTATGTAAATGTGTTTTTATGGCTTAGAATAAAATTTCCAGTAGAATATTATACACGGATTCAGCAGTATTGCCATCAGGCCACATGGGTAGAAGTGAACATGATACCTTCTAGGAAACTGAATTAGGTGCCTCATAAAGTGTATCCATCAGGATGAGAATTCCAGTGTTGAGGATGCACGTGAAGAATGTTTACACGATTGTTACATAAACTGTGAATGGGTGTGATCTTTCTAATAAATTTTATATCATTAAAAATTAGTGTGCACAAATGCACAATCATTCTATTTACATTTTCCAAAGTTTCTGTGTCACAGTCAATCAAAAACTTAGCATGGAACTTCTCATTTAGAAAACAGAGTAGTCACATTATGTTTGGTTATATATAGTGTATAAATGTCCAGGGCTTCAGTTTCTTTCCTGGGGATATTAGGAAGGTGGTGCAAAGTCTGTATTGAATATTGAGAGATTCAAAGGTAAAAATATTTGGCACTTGGCCAGAAACACTTGGTAGATTGTCCCCCTCTAAAATCATGTGAGTGTACAGTCTTTTCCTCTTACTATAAGAGCAAGCCTACAGAAAATGCTTGTTAAGAGTTAATGTTAAATACACTGGATTTAGCAAACCACTGGTAACTCTCCCTTTCTGATTATGCACATCTCTCCCTATAATAATATGAGCCTCCTGAATTGCATTAAGAGCATTTATAATGTAAGAGGCAAAAGAGCCAATATTTCAAACAGAAGCCATCCTTTTCTTTAAGAATATAGCTAAATGTATTGAAATGTCTCTAAAAAGAAAAATATTAGCACTTAATTGCAGATGGGTAATGTTAAATATCCCATTCATTATTATTATTATTACCACGTGCCTGAATAAATCCTCCCATAAGCATTAAGTGAGTAGGTAAACAAAGAAATAACACTTCATGTGATGAATGCCAATATAAAGCACATTTAAACCATTCTGTCAGTAGACAAGCCTGGAAATGCTAACTGTGCTCCTTTGCTTTCCTGCCATCATCTGAATACATAAATTCAAATTGCAGCTTTTCAAACTTCAAATCGAGGATTTTGAGATTTCCGAAAACACATGCGCTTGAAAAAGCAGATTATAACAAGGTCCCGATGGGTTTGGGGCCCCATCTTTTTTATATTTCAAAGTATAAAAAACCAATCTAGACAAGAAATGACTACCAAATGTTGTCATATTTAGAAAGAAGATGCTGTCCTTTCTAAATATTAAATATTCAGAAAAAAGATCTCTATAAGCATTGTATAAAAAGAATGATTGTGACAAATAGCTTAGCCAAAGCTTTACTTTTGAAGTGATGATTTATTCTATCTAGAGCTGCTTAAGATTTTTCTAAATTAGTGTACAGTTAATATCCATAAAATCATATGCAAGTCACTGCCTTTCAAAGTGATGCTGAAGGTTAATTAGAAAATGTACTTAATTATTTATAGTGCATGGACGAGTCCCAAATACTTACTCTCAGTATCCAAATACACTGTAAACACCGAAAATTTTGCAGCTTTATGCTGGCAACACAGTAAATTTTTACCAGTTGATTTATTGATTTAATGTAATCCTTATAAAAGTTACCCCTGACATTTATTTTGTAATGTGGCCAAATGATGCTTGTATTACATAAACTGGAATAGCTAAGGCAGGAGAAGCGGTTAACCTACTGAAAGTAAACATTGTAAAGCTGCAGGGGTTAAAGTAGGGGTATTATGGTCACAAAAATCCACAGTAGATCACCAAACAGGACTTTATTACATCCAAAAAAAACCCACAAAATACAGTGGAACCTCAGTTCTCAAATATAATTCATTCTGGAAGGCTGCTGGGGAAGCAATTTGTTGGAAAACTGAATCACGTCTGAAAGACACGTGACAGATCATATAGGGATCAGCAGAAGAGGGTGATCAGGTCAAGCACCACAGTTTTTGTTTGACAACTGAAACATTTCTTTCATGAACAACTTAGTCGAGAACCAGATTGTTCATGATGGGAGACATCTGAGAACTGAGATTTGACTGTGTCATCGGTGGAGTATAGTTTGTGCTGGGGAAAACAGCAACTTCTGAAAAATTCTTCAAGGATGAGAATTTAACTCTATAAATTTAAGACATATTAAGAATTTGTTCTGCAAGACCCATATCTATGCTGTCTATGAGAGGCACACCTCAGAATGAAAGACACACACAAACTAAATGTGAAGGGATGGACAAAGATATTTCGTGCAAGTGGGAGAGAAAAAAAAAATGGGTGGGCTATCAATACCTGATATCTAACAAAATAGACTTTGGGGGCATTCAGCCCGCTGCCCGCTAGCTGCATGCAGCCCAGGGTGGCTATGAATTCAGCCCAACACAAAATTGTAAATTTACTTAAAACCTTTTTCCTGTCCATTACTTTTCATTAGTATTTGTGTATTTAATGTGTGGCCCAAGATGACTCTTCTTCTTCCAGTGTGGCCCAGAGATGCCAAAAGTTTGGTCATCCCTGGAGAGACTTAAGTGTTAGATTCAAAACCATAAAAATCCTAAAAGAAAACACAGGCAGTAAAATGTCAGACATTTCTCACAGCAGTATTTTTTTTTTCTAATATATGTTCTTGGGCAAAGGAAACAAAAGAAAAATAAAAAATGAGACTACATCAAACTACAGTGTTTTTGCACAGCAAAAGAAACCATCAACAAATTGGAAAGGGAACCCACTGAATGGGAGAACATACTTGCCAGTGATACATCTGATAAGGGGTTAATATCCAAAATTTATAAAGAACTTCTAAAACTCAACACCCAAAAATAATTCCATTAAAAATGGGCAGAGGAGCTGAATAGATGCTTCTCCAAAGACTACATACTGATGGCTAGTAGGCATATGAAAAGATGCCTGGGGCTTTGTGTGGAAAATGTGAAGGGATTAAGCAAAACAAAAACTCAGACACAGGCAACAGAGTGGTGATACCAGAGGGAAAGGGGGTGGGGGGAAAGAAGACAGTATCATGGGGAGTGGTAAACAGTGAGGGAGGAGACTTGACTTAGGGTGGTCAGAACACAGTACAATATACAGATAATGTATTACAGAATTATATACTTGAAACCTTTGTAATTTATTAACCAATGTCATCCCAATAAATTTAATTAGAAAAAAGAATTCATTTTGTTTTTATGAACATTTTAGGATCAAGAATGAAGGTGAATACATAAACAGTTGTAGGATGGTCACAATTTTCAGGATAATATCAATGAAAGAAACAACAAAGGAAGAAATTGATAAAATTTTATTTAGATACAAACTAAAATATATTTTTCTAAGCTAAAAGGGAAGCTGGAAATATATGGTCAATAAATATATTTTTAAGACTTTGAAAATAACTCTTACAAACAAGAAAATGCTGAAGAAAAAATGGGCAATAGACATAGCAGACAATTGACACTGGAAATAGAAATAAAAAATATTACATGCACACAGAATTGGTCAATGTTTCTATTAATAAAAATGTAAAACACCTCTGTGACAAACTATTTTTCTTCTATCAAGTACATAAATCGTAATGCTCAATAGTGGTAAGCATGTGGTGAGACAGTTATTTTATAAGTGTTGGTGGAAATATATGAGTGTTCTTGCTACCAGCATTGCAAAGAAATTTAGTACTCTTGTTAACTTTTCCTCCTTATTCTAAGGAAATTAGCAGATACATGAACCCAAATGCATAAACAAATGTATTTGTAATGGAGTTATTTATTATAATGAAGAATTGGAACCAAAGTAAAAGTCAAATAATGGTAAAATATGGTGTACCCATAAATGGCTTATTACTCGTCCTAAAAATCAATTTTTCAGAGAATAATTAATGACCTAAGAAAATACAGTAGAATATTAAATGAGGAAAACAGGTACAGAATATTCATAGAGTTTGATCCCAATTGAAGATATAAATCTCCATTACAATGAACAAGTACATCTCCCTTCTTTTCGTTTATTGGGCTTTGGCTTTTCTCCCTGAAATCATCAGTTTCTAGATGAAAACTGAGAAAAGCCTTACCCATCAGTCCAGGTTTTACAAATGTAATTAGATGCTTAGCAAGTTTTTACTTGACTAAAATGAAGAAAATTGGTAGCGACGAGTTTGCTCTCAGTATTCGGGACACTGCGTAACATGACCTGGAGTCAAATACTAATGAGGACAAAGGTTTGCAAAGAGAACACAAAAGAGAGAAAGATGAGGCAGAGTAAGAACCACCCTGAAATCTAGACCCAGGGAATTGAACTGGCTTAGAAATTTTATTCTTTTTTAATTTTTTTTTATTGTTCAATTACAGTTGTCCCCAATCCCCCCATTATATTCCCCTCCCCTATCCCCACCCCATTGTCCTTGTCCATGGGTCCTTTATACATGTTCCTTGACTTGACCCTTCCCCCTTGTCCCTCCCCCCCATTATCCCCTCCCACCTCCCCTCTGGTTACTGTCAGTTTGTTCTTTATTTCCATGTCTCTGGTTCTATTTTGCTTGCTTGTTTGTTTTGTTGATTAGGTTCCACTGGTAGGTGAGATCATATGGTATTTGTCATTGTGGTTTTCATTTGCATCTCTCCAGTGGCTAGTGATGCTGAGCATCCTTTCATATGTCTGTGGCTTAGAAATTTTAAACAAATAACAAATGTCTATAGTGGGTTTTTTCCTTCTTCCAGAGTCAGGGAAAATGGGCTATCCCACATTCTAAAATAAGCTGCCAGCAACTGAGACCAGCCATTTCTCCATAGGGCATACTGAGAAGTCACAGCACTATTATGTCTCCTACCAGTGATTTCCAACCTCCTCTGTGCCCCATGTCCCATTCAGTTAATTAAGAGGACTGACCAGGGATGAAATAGCTTTGTGAGGAGTGCAGTGTTTGTGCTGAGGGTCAGTTTAATGCACTCTCAGCTGGAGTAAATATCATCTACTCAGCCAGATAAGGGGGGAGCACTGTTAGACCAGAACACAGAATCTGGTCCCAGATGACCCAGGATCAAACACTGGATTGACTACTGATGAGTTATATGACCTTGGGCAAAATAGTAAGCATCATTTTCTGTCCTCTGTAAATGAAAAAACGAGTGGTCATCTCATGATAGTGAAGTGATGAGTTGGTTCTTCATTCAGTGGCCACCATGTAGTAAGTGCTCAGTAATTATTAGCTAGCAATAGTAACCTCTCTTTTTATCCACCTGTCCTGTTGAACCCCCTTCTACATTTTAAATTTATCTTGTCTTCTCCTTTTCCTTTGCTGCATCTTCATGATTTGGACCATGATAGTCTGCCTATTTTGATAGCCCCATACTGGATTCTTCAGTCTCTTGTCTTACCACCTTTACCTTCATTGATTCTCTGCAAAAAGAGCCAGGGCAAGCATGATAAAAGAAATCTTTCTCTACTTGAAGACTTTAAGTAGTTTGTCACGTAGAGATTAAAACAAAACCTTCTAGGTGCTTTGTAACCTGGGCTCCGACCACCTCACCAGCTTTATCTCCTGACCATTTCCCCATAAATCTTGTGTATTTCGCTGACAAATAATGTTAGCAATAGACATGAATGTAGGCATCCTTACTTTGCACGATAGTAAAAGTTAAAAAGCGAAAGTAACATCCTCTTATGTTAAAAGTCCAACATGAATTCCAGTGGAAATTAGATGCCAAATCTTTATTGACTTTATTAATAGAAAGTAAGCTCAATCATCAAGCAGATAATGCCAGTAATACCAATATCTGCTTGTAATTACAAAGGAAAGATAACAGTTAAAATGCCATTACATTATGAATTTTTTCAAATCCTGAAACAACTAGAAACTTGATAGCAGCCAAAAGACCCTGATTCATTATGCCAGTGGTGAGAAAGTATGCAGACTAACCAAATTTCATCCATTCTAATTTGCAAAATTTATCACATTAACATCACTGAAATCAGGATGGGTTTTACAATCTCTGCTGGTCAGACCAGATGTGGTTTAGAAGAAAATCCAAGAAACAGCAAGCAGTAGAGCCCCATTAAGAAATGCTACATGGACTCTGGCTGGTGTAGCTCAGTGGATTGAGTGCTGGCCTGCAAACTAAAGGGTCATGGGTTTGATTCCCAGTCAAGGCACATGCCTGGGTTGCAGGCCAAGTCCCCAGTAGGGGGTGTGCACGAGGCAACCACACATTAATGTTTCTCTTCCTCTTTCTCTCTTCCTTCCCCTCTCTCTAAAAATAAATAAAATCTTTAAAAAAGAACACCTTCACAACAACTTCTAGGCCTAGCACACAGATACCATAGCCTATCAAGTTTACACATAAAAATCTTTTTAAAAAAATGGTATGTGCTAGGACAATAATGTGTGGAAGAAGAGAGACAGCTGTTACTCTGAAGGCAAAAGTGATATAGGAGAGTCAGACTCTAAATAGGAAGCAGTTTTACAATACCTCATCAGTATTTTCACTTACATTTTACATTTTACGTATGTGCAAGAGGACTATATGACAAGGGATAAGTGTCATAGATTAATCAGCATGATTCCCCACTCCAGCCCAGCCTAGTACTTACTGCAGGATGCCATGACCTGCAACTGAAAATGTATTAGATTTGGTGAAATACTGTAGTGCATATTGGTGAGTGCATTAGACCAGGAATGCCTGAGGAAAATAAAAGTACTATACATCCATTACATTTCATGATAAAAAAAAATAATATTTAGCCACATGGGAAATTTTTACAATATACTGCTAAGCAAAAAGAAGATTTCCATGCAGCATGGAGATTATCCGCATTATAGTGATACACACACATACACACATAGGTATGAGATCTAAAAGCATGTGTCAAAAAGTACATCATACAAGTGAGATTATAAGGAGTTTTTGTTTTCCTCTTTGCATATTTTTTAAAAGCCTTTCAGAGATTTATACAATGAAAATGTATTACTTTTGAAGTTAAAATTTTGATCTGTAAAACTAAGGTAAACTGTTGTGGAATGGGGAAGAGGGAATAAAATGTGTCTGACCTTACATGTAATACAAAAATAAAAGGGTGGGGGATCATACTGCAATGAATGGGAAAGCTTTTTTTAAAACCTGAGTGCCTGCAAGATCGAAAAGAATGATGGCAAAATTCATTCATGTGTGCAAGTTGTTTATTTAGCATTCCTCCTGCACCAGAATTTATTCCAGGAGCAAAGTTTGTAGGAGTAACTGAAACAGACAAAACTCCTTGCCCTCAGGAAGCTGAATTTCATGTGTGTGAGACAGAACACAAAGAACCAAACTGTAGTGTATGTTAGTTTCTAGAAATAAGACAAAGATAAAACAGGGAGAAAGAATAGGACTTTTGAGGGGGAGGGGCTATTTTAAGTAGGATCTCAAGGGGAATCCCTGGAGGAGGTTAGGGAGCCAGCATGTTTGCTATTCGAGGAAAGGCCATCCCAGGCAGAACAAACAAGTGCAAAGGCTCAGAAGTGGGTACCCATCCAGCGTATACAAGCACAAAACAAGGTGGGCACACCGTGCAATATACAGATCTAGTATCAGAGAAATGTACACTTAAACCTCTATGACCCTATTAAGCAATGTCACCCTAATGCATTTAATTAATTTTAAAAAGACAAGAGAAATGGAGTGCAGATGGAAATAAAGCGAGAGAGGAAAGGAGAGGGGATTAGCAAATTTTATAGGTCAGTGCTGTTTAATAGAAACATCAGGAAAGCCACATACGGAATGTAAATTCTTCTAGGTGCCACATTAAAAAAGTAGAAACAGGAAATGAATATAGTACAAATGTTATTATTGCAACCTGTATATACTATAGAAGTACTAAGGAGATGTTTTACTTTTTTGATTTTAAAAAGAGTTTTATTTTCTTATAGCAGTTTTAGTGAGGTGAAGGTACAGAGATCATTTTTTTCGTACTAAGTCTCTGGAATTTGATGAGTATTGTACCCTTACGGTGCATCTCACTGCCACCGGCATCACTTCAGGTGCTCACGAGCCACATGTGGCGGTGTCTACCATTTAGGACAGCACAAACCTAGGGCCTTGTAGAATGCTGTAATTACTGAGTCTTTCACTGTGAATGGATTAGGAAGCCATAGAAGCATTCTGAGAGCAACAGCGACACAATGTAACTTGTGTTTTCAAAGTCTCTGCTGTTCTGAGAATAGAGAAGAGAATGGCTGCTCCGGTACCCCAGAAAAGACTTTGGACAAGCTCTTATCAGAGAGCCAGTCGGAGTATAGATGAGCATGAATCTAGTAACAGGATCTGATTTGGGGAATGAATGCGATTGTAGTTTCCCCAACACAGTCTGCACCGGCTGTGAATGAGACAGGTTGTCTTATTGCCATGTGTAGGGATCTCTCTTCATGCCTCAAGACCCAAGTAGACCATTGATTCCCTTCTCTAGGACATACCCTGCTTCAAAAATAACTTACCCTCTTACAATATTTCATCACAGCCCTTGGTCTGTATGCTTGTTTCCTCTCATGGACTGTGAGATCGTGAAGACAAGGTACATAACATAGCTATCTTAAATTCTAATGCCCAGTCAAATTCCTGGAAGTTAGCAATTCCCCAATAAATATCTGTTAACAGGAAGCAGAAACAAAAATTTTTAGCTGAACATCCTCCAAATGAAAACAACCTGAATGTCCCCCAACTGGGATATATTGACCTATTTATGCAATTCAAAACTCTACAGCCAGAAGAATAAGCAAATTAAACTACACACAACATAAATGATTATCATAAACTGTAGGCTGAATGGAAGGGACAAGATACAAAAGAGTATATACCATAGGATTCCACATACATAGTGTTTATTACAGACAAATGAATCAGAGTCCACAGGATGCTGATCACACTTGGAGGCAGCAACTGTGAGGGGCAAATGGGGCCTCTAGGCTTCTGTTAACCTTCTAGTTCTTTTTCTGGCAATTTGGTGTGTCCAATTTTTAAAACTATATCGAGCTCTACAGTTATATATGAGCACTTTCTTATATGCATATTATACTGCAATTAAAAGCTTACACAGAAGAGAGATATATAGCTCCCAAAAGACAGCAAAACAAAAAATAATTGTAAATTATTTTAAGTGCAGGTCATTTTGTTCAACTGTAAAAGTGTTACAATTCACTAAGTAAGAATAAATTTATGGCTAATTGAATAACATAGAGTATATGCATCTTTGTAATTAAAAACTTCCGCTAGTACAGCATATGTTAAGTATTTTAAATCAATTTTCCTCTTGCCTCAAAAAGGATTGTGAGCCATAATTTGGAAAACATTGGAACATGTACTAATTTAGTGTTTTTATTTTAATTCCCTTGTTTTTACACCTACCCTACAATTTTCCAGACAGGTGTATTGTAAGCATTTTAAAACATGCAACTTCGTATTATATATTTACTCCAATGCAGTGATTCCCAGTCTTGCCCCCAAGGGGTTATGTGGCAATGCTCGAGGCATTCTTGGTTGTCACACCTTAGGAAGAGGCCAAGGGTACAGCCCCTCATGACTAAGAATTATCTAACCCTAAATTTCAGTAGGGCTGAGGTTAAGCAACACTGTTCAGGCTTAATAAAATGACACTGAAATTTTAAATTGAGAATTCTTTCTTTACCGATTTAAGCTCATACTTGAAAGATTTTTTTGACATGTTGAAATTGCTTTGCCCAAAGTGAGTGCATTTTCTTAAAAAATTGCATTAACGCCTTTTAAATTGCTTACATTCTTGAAAGTGTGTGCTGTGTGTGTGTTGTTTTGTTTTTTAAAAGGAAAGTTTGAGAAATACATTGTTTGTAACAATTCTATTCTTCCTTCTCCAGGCTAGAAGAACAAAAGAATATCTTATCAGAATTTCAAAGAGATTTAAATGAATTTATTTTATGGTTGGAGGACGTGGATAACATTACGAGTATTCCAGCTGAACCTGGAAATGAGCAGCAGCTAAAAGAAAAACTTGAACAAGTCAAGGTAATTTTATTTTTCTAAAATCCCCCAGGGCCCACTTATATAAAGAGTATATAAATCTATTTTTTAATCTATTTAACCATTGATTTCCTGCACATTAGGTTATTGATAGTTCCTCACTAGTGTTTCTCATAACTTTATTTTGTCTCAATTCAGTGTTTTCCAATATGTATATATGTTTCAAAATGTATGTGTCTGTGTGTGTGTATGTAAACTGCAGAGCAGTATTTTAAATGGATTTGAAATTAATTTTAGACTTGCAGAAATCCATAGCTCCCAATTATTTTAAAAATTGGGAAGAATCTTCATAGAAATAAATCCCCTTTCTTAGGGAAGATCAATCCCACTATTTCAGCCTCTAATTAATGGTGTTCACCTTGCCTGGAGCAATGTTTTGTTTTGGTTGGTTTGGGGGTGGGGGCCTTGATGCTGGTTCACAAACTAATCTGGTTGAATAGACATCCAGCTTATTCAGGTTGCTTTTTGCAACCTTCCCCTGTCTTGTCTGCTTCACCTGGCTGACTGACATGCTCTAATTGTGCAGTTGGATTAAGTTGCACGGTTTTAGTTTTAGGAAAGAAAATCTTTTTGATCTGTTTTACGTTAAATCTTGAAGGGAAGGTGAACAGGAACGGGAAATTAACATTAATCATCCCCTATTTTGTGCTAAGTATGAGGTGTATTTACATCTGCTACTTTATTTAATCCTCACATCATATTTTCAAAATGGTTGTTGTTATCCTCATTTTGCAAGGTCACGCGATCAAAGTAGAATGGAATGGCTCCTTTATCAGTGATTCATTCACTGGGTTTGCACCTGCAAATTAGACTCCAGTGTCAACTCACGATTTCTGTGCAACAAATGTATACCTGAACAAAAGATAAAAGTGTGAAAATGATTGCCTAATTCAGTAAACAAATACTGAGCCCCTACTACTCTTTGTCAGATATTGCACTCAGTATTTGCGATTCAGAAATAAAAAGTCCGTTCTTCACTTGAGAATGTTATGTCATGGAGAAAGGAACCCAATCTGGTCTTCAAAATTCATCTTTTCTAGATGTATCCAGAGTCACATGTAGCAATGTAATTGATAACTCATTTCAGAAACATATTTAGCAGCATTTATTAATAAATGCACATTAATTATTATACCATTGGATCAGCACTGTCCAATAGAAATTTTTATGATGATGGAAACATTTTACATTATCTGTTTCAGTAGCCACTACCTGTGCGTGCCATTTGAGTACTTGCAAAGTGTCTAGTGAGACTAAGGAACTGAGTTTTTATTTTATTGAACTTAATTTAAAATTAAATGGCATCATGTGGCTACTTGTTCTGCATTGGACACTGCCGCTCCAAATGACACGAATACATAAAAGACTGTTGTGAAAACCCTAGTGATTTTGTAGATCTTGGGAAAAGGCATTTATAATGTGATGCTGAATGAATAAGAGAAATTTGAGGATGTGGAAGTATCAAAAAAAAAAAAGAATGAAACTTTCCAACTTTGAATCACAGCCCTGTTGCTTCCTACGTTTTTGTCCTTGGATCTGGTACTTTACCTGGCTGTTGGTATGTAACCTCTCTGTCTCAGATTCCTTCTATGTCAGATGAAGATAATAGGATCTGCCTTCTAGGATTATTAT
Organism: Anoura caudifer; assembly: GCA_004027475.1. Classification (NCBI taxonomy): domain Eukaryota; kingdom Metazoa; phylum Chordata; class Mammalia; order Chiroptera; family Phyllostomidae; genus Anoura; species Anoura caudifer. The sequence goes on from PVKU01000187.1 coordinate 595,932, forward strand.
GTAAAATTGAGCAGGTAATGTATGTGGAGACCTTAGCACAGTGCTTGGTACCTGATATGTTCTCAGTGTTGGTGATTGCTTAGTATATGATAATGCAATTTCACATTCAGTGGTGTGTTACAGCATGCAGGCTTAATATCTAAAAGGATTATGAATTTATCCAGATTGTTCTATTTCTGCTCCAGATGTGTTTTCACACTCCTGACTCTGCTTGGGATATTGTTTTAGACCTGATATCACATGACATTTTTTTCTCTTGAAAAAGAAATCTATCAGAGACAAGATATCCTGGCCCTTTCCAGGATGGGTGGGTTTATCTCCTTGAAAGTGAGTGTTTCATTCTATCAGCTCTGCGTTCTGTAGAAAATTGTTGGTATTTGAGGTACCACTGGGCCTTGGGTCAAGTTGTGCTTTGATAGATTAATCAATAGAGGCAAAGATACTGTGGTTGGCATGGTGCTGGAATTCATTTTAAAAGTTGTTGCATGTGTCTCTTTCAGTTACTCGTGGAAGAGTTGCCCCTGCGCCAGGGAATTCTGAAACAATTAAATGAGACCGGAGGAACAGTGCTTGTCAGTGCTCCCATAAGTCCAGAAGAGCAAGACAAACTTGAAAAGAAGCTCAAGCAGACAAATCTTCAGTGGATAAAGGTTAGACATTAATAACCATCTCTGCTGTCACACGTGCTAACTGTTGCAAGTATTTGCATTTGTTTTGTTTCATGGTTGTTTTACGGGTGGGAGTGGACATGAGGGGCTGATGTGTGGATTGTGTTTTGTCATTGTTTTTGAACCTGACCTTTCGATTTGGCCACATGCTTTGTCGTGGATGGAAGGCATGGTGACAGTGGAAGACGGTACGTGAATGACCAAATGCCAAAGTATACAACATTATTACGTTGCATGAACTATTCTAAAAAGTGAGAATGGAAAGAGACGAACTAATTAATTCAGTGTTTGGGTGTATTAATATATTGACAGTACTCAAGCAAGGTGGAGGTGGTCAAGTTCAACATGTATCATAAATTGAAATTACCTTAATACATAGTGTGGACTTAACCAGTGCTAAATGGATGCTAACCTTCTCCAAAAGGTTTTTTTTTTCTTATTTATTTATTCATTCATTCATTCATTCATTTATTTATTATTTAATCATTTACTTAATGTGTTAGTCTTTATCTTTCTACCTGAGACACTTTTTAAATGCAGTATTTAAAATGTTTATCAAAGTAATGCATACTTAGTCTTTAAAACCAAGAGGTGCATATGAATGAGTGTATAATGAAAAGAACATCAATTAATGTATCACCATTTATCAAAAGACAATTCTTTTCTCGTGGCAATACTGTGGCAGCTCTGCTAAGTTGAGTCAGTGTGTATGTGTGGATCTGCTCCTCAGTATTCTATTCTCTGACATTGTATCTGTCCCTCAACTACTTCTACAATGGCTTAATGACAGTCATTTTTTAACAACTTTATTGAAATATAGTTCATACTCCATGCCATTCATTCATTTTAAAGTGTACCATTTACTGGTTTTTTATTTATTTTTTAAATCATCGTGTGTGTGTATGTGAAAAACATGTCATTTAAATGATTTTAAGTGTGTGATTCAGTGTCATTTATTACACTCACAATGTGCAACCATCACCATCATCTTTTCCCATAAGTTTTTCATCAGCCCAAGCAGAAATTCTGTAACCATTAAGCAATGACTCCCCACTCCTTTCCCCATCAACTGCCCTCCCCAAAGTAACCTCTTACCTAATTTCTGTCTCTATGAATTTTACCAGTTCTAGACATTTTGTATATGGACTCAAGTATATTTGTCCCTTCTGTGTCTAGATTATTTCACTTAACATTTTCAAGGTTCATCCATGTTGTACCCTATACCAGAACTTTGTTCTTTTTTATGACTAATATTCCTTTGTATACATACATACAATTGTTTTATTTTTAAAAAGTGGGATCTGGTCATGTAAACCATCTAATTTGTTCTTTTTAGTCCAGATTGCCTTTGTTATTTGTGGTTCTTTGGTTTACCAAAAAAGAAGGAAATCTTACCCTTCACGACAACATGGGATGGACCTGGAGAGCGTTATGCTAAATGAAATAAGCCAGTTGGAAAAAGACAAGTACCATATGATCTCACTCCTATGTGTAATCTAATGAACAAAATAAGCTAACAAACAAACTAGAAACAGACTCATAGATAAACAGCAGACTGGCAGCTCTCAGAGGGGAGAGGGTTTGCAGGTCTGTGTGAAAAAGGTGAAGAGATTAAGCAAAAATGAAACAAAGAAAAACACCTCATAGAGACAACAGCATGATAATTACCAGAGAAGGGAGATGGGAGGAGATAGGAGAGGGTAAAGGGGGGTAAATGGTGACAGAAGGAGACTTGACTTGGGGTGGTGAGTACACGATACAATATACAGATGAGATATTATAGAATTATACACCTGAAACCTATATAATTTTATTAACCAATGTCACCACAATAAATTCGATTTAAAAAAATTAAAAAAAGTAAATTTTATAACAAACCTGTCAAATTTTATTAAAGCATGTCAGGATCTTATTTGGAATTCTTTTGAATCTGTAGACCAGTTAACATCTGTATAACACTGAGTCATCTGATCTTATATCTCTCCATTTATTTTTCTCTGTAATGCCACTTTGGTAATATTAAGCAGTTTTCAGTCCAGAGGACTTGCGCATCTTTTGTTAGATTGAATCCCAAACATTTGATGTTGCAATCCTGTTATAAATGCAATTCATTAAAAGTTTTATTTCCTTTTTGTTGCTGGTACATAAAATATAATAGATTTTTGTATATTAAGCAATATCCCATGTCCTTGCTACATTCACCTATTAATAGTTTATAGAATCTTTTGCATTTGTTTTATGTGTACAATCATGTCATCAAATAGAGGTAGTTTCTTTCTTTTCAATCCTTATGATTTTATTTATTCATTTTTTGTATAGACTAGGACCTCCAAAGTGATGTGAATGGAAGTGGTGATCATTGGAAGTATTGACTCATTCTCTGGCTTGGGTGGAAAGTTTTCAGTAATGCATCATTAAATATGATGCTAGTTGTGGGTTTTGGGGTAGGTCCTCTTAATCAGATAAAAAATTTCTCCTTATCCTCAGTTTATCAAGTCTTTATTATGAATAGGTATTGCACATATTTCAATACTTTCTGTGCATTTATTAAAATGATAAAATGATTATATGAACATATTTCAATACTTTCTGTGCATTTATTAAAATGTTCTCCTTTGTATGAACATGGCAAATTATAGGTAGTGGTTTTGGAGTGTGAAACTGTTCAGGGATTACTGGATGAATCCTATCTGCCATGATGTCGTACTTTTTATAGATTGCTGGATTGAATTTTCTAATATGTGGGTTAAGATTTTTATATCTTTGTTCATGTCAGAAAAATTTGGGGTTTTTTTGTAATATCCTCTTAAGTGTTGACAGCAATGTTAGAGTAGTCTTATAAAACAAGTTGAGAGGTACTCTCTATTTTTTTTGGAAAAAAATTTATTGAAGATTGATATTATTTCTCCTCATGATATTTCAAAGAATTCAGTTGGAAAGCTACCTGGGCATGGAGTTATTTTTAAATGGGAAATGTTTTGATAATTGGTTTTTTAGTGTGTTTCATAGAAACAGGATGGTTAGATTTTTCACATTTTGTGTGTGTCAACTTTTGTAAGTTGTGTCTTCTAAAGAATTTGTCATTTTCTCTTTTGGGGCTGTAGACTTTGCTCATACAGCTAGTGATCCTTTATAGATTTATATGTAAGAATGAAAACATAGAGAGCACTAAGTACCTGGGGGGGGGGTCTTGTTGACTGGGATATTTTACTCTATGTGCCAAGACAAAGAGCTGACTCTTGTGGAAAGATACCTTCAAATTCTGTAACGCAGTGGGCTCTACTTTGAGGTGCCCATACCAACTGCTGAGCTTCTTTCTAGATACCATGTTCAATTTCTTTAGATAAGAACCCCATACTTTTCATTTTGATTTATTTTCATTTTTGCTTGTAGGTAAGTTAAGGGAAGACCATTCATTATGTGGTAGTTTTGAGCTAGGGGCCAATTTCCATCCACATACATTCAGTACTCCAATTTTAACCCGCCTCTTAGCCAAGGTTGGATTCCCCTGTACCTAAGGCTGTTTCTCCCTTAACTTTCTTTGTCTCTGGAGGAATTTTCCCCATATGTGCTTTCGACCCTCCAAGGATGTTCTGAAATCTCTGATCCACTTTGGACCACAGTTTTGCTGCCTTATTGGGCATATTTAATACCTGTTAACTTTGTTCTATTAAAATATAATGCAAGTTTTAATCCTTTAAAGCTATAGCAAAGCCATACCAAGGAGATATTGCAGAACTCTAATTTTCATGTAATAGAAAATGGCTTCTTTCAAACCTGGCACAATTGCCTCTGAAGAATTGCTTATTATTCATCAGTATACAACAAAATTGAGAGGTATGAAGAAGTTATACCTCTTCAAAAATTTTCTTTGCAAATAGGTGATTTTCTTTCCAAATAGGTGATTTGCAAAGAAAATAAGCAACTTTATTTGGATTGTGTCAGGTTATTTGTTATATTTTTAAATTGATGATGCTGAAGTTCTTGTAATGGATCATTTACATGACTATTCAAAAATTTATGAACTGAAAATTAAAAAAAGAAAAAATTATGAACTGGCAAGAACCAATTTTTGACATTAAAATCAAAATGTGAATTTAAATCTCTATAATTCAAGCAACTCAATATTTGAAAAAATCCTTTTTTATTTTTATATGTCAACACTTCCTTTCAGTTATGGGCATAGTCAGAGTAACACATTTTAAGGTGAATTTTTTTTTACTACTGAAAATGTAAAGTTTTAATTATTTTAATTATTTCAAAACAGCCATGTGAAAATACAGACACTTGTGTGAATCTGTTTTCTTAGTAATTAAGTTTTGTAGCCACAAAATGATACAAATAAAATTATTCCTCACAGGAAGAAAACAAGGAGTGATACCCCAGGATGCTTCACAATATCTCAGTACATTTTAATATTACAAAAGTGAACACAAAATGTATAATTCTAGGAAATGTGAGAGAACCATCTGAGACATACGATAGCAGCTTTGTGAATAGTGAAACATGAGTCAAGCATAAAAATAAATTTTTTATGGAAGAAAAGTAAAACTGAGACTATGAACACCAAGACCTGTATTACTAGATCATCCATGATAACTGGCTTCCATCCCCAAGTTATTTCAATGCTATATTTTTGCCACCAAATATCTTCAAATTTGGGATCTTATTCACTAGCCAAATTCAAAATTATTTGTCTCTTCTCAATCTGTATGTGCTGCCCCCATCCCTGTTGGTTTAAATTTACGGGAAAAAATGATCAGTGCCAGATTTAGATAAATACCAAAGTCAGTAGTTTACAATAAAGTGAGAAATGATGGCCAAGGTCAACAGATGCTCTTGGTCCCTGTGAAACCTCAAGTATGGAGTCATTAGATGAGAAAGGAATAATGAGGTCCCCTCCCCTATATTCTCCAGGCCCCTCCTCCATCCAAGCGCTGGTGTGGGTGGTATAATGGTATTAGTAGGTCATAGTTGCTGAGGTACAAATAGGCCAGTTCCTTAATACACAGCATCTATGTAAATGTTCTACTATCACAATCTCTGGTATCAAGTGCTTTTTCCATAGCTAATTCTAACATGCTGTATCCTGCATATTCACCCAGTTTTCCAATTACTTTGGCACCTTCATGTTTTAGTACTAAATAGGTTTCAGGTGTACAGCACCGTGGTCAGACAATCATACACTTCATAAAGTGTGTTTTATCAATTTGTATTTTGTAATCATGTCATATACTTCATTGAGAAGATGAAAAGATGGAACATCTTTATTTTGTAGACTCATAGAATTATTCAGGTGAAAGGAGCCTAATGAAGCTAAATTACTCTCACTTGTTCGAGATTAGGACACTGAGTCATAGGAAGGCTATGTGATATATTTGAGAATACACTGCCCTCTATTTAAATATAAGGTATTTGAAAATAACGGGTTTTTTGTAAATTTTTTTGTGAAGCTCATGATTATTCTGTGGATAATATGCTAGAAACAAAGAAAAACACAGTTTCCCATTGCATTCCATTGCTCCTTTAAATGTAAAAACTGGGATTTGTTTTCATTCAGAGAAACTATGAGAGTTTCTGCTTTGCTTCTTGCCCTTTTTGGAAAATTGGATGCTATGTTTTCAAGTTATTTTCCCAAACTTTCTTTACCTGAATAGAACATTTGTGATTATGTAATACATGAAAGGATATTTTTGTGTGTCAGAATTAGTTTTATATTTATACATACATATACTATTTTTGATGTTAAGTAACTTTACAGACAAAATATACATTCCAATTAGTCTTAATAAGTGTATTTTCATTTTGTTGAATGACTTTAAATTTTTTCATTATGTTTTATCATTTATTTGAAAATGGTAAATAACTAGTTCATTAATGCCTAACCAGTATAAAATAGTGCATATAAAGACCAAAACATTTTATAAACACAAATAAGACATTTTGCTAGGAAGTAAATTTCAGTTAAGTGCATCTTAATAAAAAAATCTGATCTACTTTACCTAGGAAAGAAATTAGGTTTAAAAACATATGTAGCAAAGTATTAATATAAGAATAACCTTTACAATATTGATAATAGTGCAGGAATTGTTTTCAAACTAAGTCACAAAATATATGTTATGAGAGTAAAAGCCTATTGAAATTCAGAGGCCAGACTATTTTCTATGATATACAAATGACTATCTAAATTATCAGAAATCTAATTCATTTTGTATTAACCTCTAATTATTTTACTTCTATGTATCCATCCAAGGAGTAAACACTTTAGATTTGTTCTTTTCATTTGTGTCCTGTTAATAAATGTTTGCCATGTACTGCCAGGCATTATTAGTCATTACTATAAATATGGATAGTAAAAATGGGAAAATTAGTCCTACCTAGCTGGATGGCTGAGTTGGTTGGTGCACTGTCCCATACACCAAAAGGTTGCAGGTTCCATTCCTGGTCAGGGCACATACCTAGGTTGAAGGTTCAACCCCTTGTTGGGATGCGTAGGAGATGCAACCAATTGATGTTTCTCTCTTGCATCAATGTTTGTCTCTCTCTCTCTCTCTCTCTCTCTCTGTCTCTCGAAAATCAATAAGCATACCCTCAATTGAGGCTATTTTTTAAAGTGAGAAAATTAAGTTAAGCTAAAGCTTCACTTTTTTACTCCTTATTCAAAAATGGCATTTGCTCTAATAGGTTATTGTCCTATCAAATACCATGATTAATAGCTCATTCTGGTAGTGACCATCCAATCCTGCCCTTAGTGTTAATTACTATTTTTTTTTTACTAAAGTGAAGGATCTTTACAGGAGATGCAAGAAAATGGTGTTTACCTATTTACTATGAAGGCATAACAGCCTGCTATCTTTTTGAAATCCTTCACTTTGCAAGTTTCCTTTATGTATTTGATAACTATGTCATAATATTTATTCATTCATGAAATCATTCATTCCACAGACACTTAACGAGTGACCCCTATATGCTGTTCTAAGCATACCATAATGAGTTCCCACCCTTGCTCTACTTAAAAGGCATTCAGAATTACATAAGGCTCGGCACTGCACCTATTCATATCTCTTATTTATAGATGTTAAATAATTTGAGGCTGAGAGTTGAGGAGGCAAGCAGTAATTAAACGTTTATAACATAAGCATCCTTGACTTTGCCTCCCATCATTTCACATTGAAAAGGGGATCATTGCTACTAGCTAGAGTGTCATGAGTATATCTCAATTTGCTCTGACAGTACTGGCTTTGCCTGGTAGTCCATCATAATTTTTAATAGCTCCCTCTTTCACTCTCATGAGCATTCTATGTTAAAATATTAAAGTTATATACATATTAATTTACATATATACATATACACACACACACATATATGAGGTCTGTCCAGAAGGTATCCAGCCATGTACCATGAAAAATAGAGACATTTATTGAAGAAGCTACAAGATACCAGAAACACTGTATATAGGTCAGTGATGCCTCAGTCCCCTTCAGAGTAGGCAGCTTGGGACCTCACACAGTCTTCCCAATCACCATCAGCTGCCCCTTCATATTTTCCTGAATCTCTCAATGGTCTGAAATCTCTTCCCTTTCAAAGATGATTTTAGTTTTGGGAAAAGCCATAACCAGAAGTGGCAGGGTGCCACATGTGAGCTGTAGGGGGGCTGAGTCACCTGGCTGATTTGATGTTTTTTGCATATCAAACTACTTTGTTAATGCCTAAACAGTTTAAAATAAACTCTGCACGAGACACGATGCATGAGTGGGCATGTTGTCGTGATGAAGCTGCCAGTCACCAGTTGCCCATAGCTGCAAACTTCTGAATCATCTGAACAGTTTCCATGGAGGAATGTTCAAGCTTCATGCAAAATTTGATGCACGTGTTGCTGTACTCACTCAGTTATTTTGAATGTGATGGCCACATAGTACACATGCTCACTCAACAGCATCTACTGCCCTCACTGACTAGAACAGTGAAGTCATCATTGCTCACACATGCGCATTCCAGTCCACCTTGGCTGCCAAGTTACATCAACGTTGCACAAACCATTCTTGTTATATTAACTATGGCTGGAGTTGTTTTGGACAGACCTCCTACTTATGTATATAATCTTGTTAGTTCTAATATAATCCAGCTCCCTGGTGAGTAAACTGAGCAGGGGTGCTGCTGTTGCTCTCTTGATCCTTCAGTGAAGTTGAGAAGTTTGGACTGTCCGAGAAAAACCTGGTTGCCATTACTACCAAATGAATCACTCTTTAATGAGAGTAAATTTATAATAATGATATGTGGTTTGTAATTTTCCAACCTATCAAAATGTTAGGCAATGCAAAAGATATGGCTGAGACACTTTACAAATCAGAAAAAAGTAAACAGGGGTTGTGAGGAGGCAATTTATCATAGAGATTAAGGGTGGGATTTATGGATTATGGATTCTATCCCATTATTTGCTGCATGGTCTTTGACCTACCCTGGCCACACTTCCGTTATAACATCCACAAAATTCAGGTAGTAGTAGAACATAGTATATAGGTTGTGGTGAAAATTCAATGGCATTGTGCATGAGAATTGCCAAACACAGTGTCTGGCACATTGTAATTGGTCAAAAATGTTAGCTTGAATTTAAAATATTGGGGATAATGTTGAAATGGGAAAACACAAAGACCAAGCACAAAATTCTTGCAGAGTCAACTTCTTTCTTTTTATTGTGGTATGAGCACTTAACATGAGATCTACCCTCTTAAGCAATCTTCAAATGCACAATACAGTATTATTATACATAGGCACCGTGTTGTACAGCGGATCTCCAGAAGTGTTTTATCTTGCATAACTGAAACTCTACACCCATTGGACAACTCCCACTTCCTTCTCCCCCTTGCCCTGCTGACCAGCATTCTACTCTTTGTCAATATTATTTTGACTATTCTAGTTACAAGTGGAATTGTGCAGTATTGTCCTTATGTGACTGGCTTTTTTCACTTTTCACTTAGCGTGATATCCTCCAGGTAGATCCATATTCTTGCATGGGTCAGGACTTCCTTGTTTTTGAAAGCTGAATAATATTCACCATCTCCATCAAATAGTTATCAATATGGCTCATGGGGAGAAAGAAATATGGTCCTTGAGTGCCGTTGTGAATCCAGGAGCTGAAAGGTACCAGGACCACCAAAGTGGCCCACTGGCTGGTCCCAAGGGTGTCCTGTTGGTGCTCCAGCCTTCTGATTCCATCATTCCTATTACCTATGAGCAGCTAGTACTTCCAATAAAGTGTGTAGGAAAATGATGGATTTTTCTCCTTGCCTTGGCTATGAAATCCGAGTTGTCCATCATTGCTTTCAAACGCCAACATTTTCACGTTTTAAGTATAAGCATGATTTAAGATGACTTGTTTAGCCCTGAGCATCTTTGCAATCAATCTACTCACCCAACCTAAGTCAAAACTCCTGACAGAGTATAATTGAACTTGTCGTCCACACTCCTTTCTCGCCCCTCCATTTTTGGTGCAGGTTTCCCCCATTTTGGTGGAGTGATGGGGAGCCATTTGTAGAAAGTTTCCTTGGAGGTAGATGTTCTATTAGGAAACCTTAACCTAACACTAAATAATCTGTTCACTTCAATAAAATGCTATTTTTAAAAATATGAGCAAACAAAAAGCCAGCACACTTTGTAAAATGTGACATGTGCGCAGCGAGTCATTTCCGTATTAAAACTATGCTTTTCACATATATGTATATAGAAACATATCCTATATACTGATAATGCATACTCAGTATGAAAAGTTGTCATTTACATATGCTATGGACCAGACTGTATTTAAAAAGCTAAACTAATTTCAGATTAAAAACAGATAACGCTATTCTTGGCAAAGATCCCTCCCTGTTCACAATGAATTTAAAATGCAGAAAAGTATAATGATGAGGAAAAAAGGAGACAAAATTTCATAACTCTGACCTTTAGCATAAATTTTTGAAGTGAAGTCATTTATTAACACAAAGATGTTTGCCCTATAGCAGGGAATTTTAGAAAGGAGAAGAAATGATATAATAAAAAAGAGGTCTTGCTAATATGAAAATGTGTGTCTTCTGTTTCTGCAGTGCCTGGGCTTTGGAATGACTAGATTCTATAGTGTCAAACCCTGAAACCAGAGGGGTTACCTTTCTAATAGTTTAGTAATCTTGAAATGCCATTAAGTGGAGGCTTTCATAGACTAACTCCTTAAACTGAGGTCAAATAACAAATGAAGATTAAGGCTGTACTTAAGAGCATGGATTGTGAAGTTTAACCCAATTGCCTTTATTACATCATGTGCCAAGCCAATATGGAATGCAAAATATATACAACAGTGCTGTTTGGGTGAAAGGTCAGAATCATACCAAAAATGAACTTTCCTGTCAAATCTTTATATATGTTCAGTAAAATGTGTGAGATTATTTATGGACCTCGAAGAATTTAATACCAAGCCCTGACTACTATATGCATGTCATCTGCCCCCTAGTGCTTCAAACCCTGGGAAAGACACACTGAATGCTGGGCTGGTTGATGTATTCCGTTTTTGTCGTCGACCACCTGCCAGGGCTTAGAACTGATCTGTAATGGGTTTCTTACCTTTTATTGTGTAGAAAATGGATTGATAGATTAAGCCTGGGGCCAGCGAACCGTGGAACCCCAGGTTTGTGGGAAAGACTTTATCACCCTTTGATGTTATTTCTGTCTCATGTCAGCCAAGAAGGATGAGCTAGATTATCTGAGAGTAAGCTGGGTGCCAAAATCAGCATTCTCCTCATTTATCCACCTGATAGTTCAGGGCGAGGCCACTGCATGGGTTATGAAGGGTCTGATCAGGGCCTGATGTGTGTGTTCTGTTTTGCCACCTTTTTATGTGCGTGCTGATATTCAAACTAATTATAAGACATTGAAGAGACCATTTCAGTGTTTGTTGCTAGAGAAAAATCAATCTGTCTTTGCTGTGGAAGTAAAAGTATTTGAACTGAATGGAAGGGCGCAGTTATAATTTGTGAACATTTTCAGTTATCACTGGGAAAAGTATAGTCCATCTTTGGCACGGTTGGCTAAGTGTGTGGAGGAAAAGAGATAGACCAGGAAATGGGCCAGAAACCAAAGTCATTGCAAGGATATTTCGGGAGAACTCCATTTGTCCTGATAGTAGCGATCTGTAGGCAACCTGTGACTGATGATTGTACCTTAAACACAGTCTAAAAATAAATTTCTTATGAAGGTGACACATTCCACCTGTTCATGATGTGGGTTACATCAACAGTTTTGATTGGGGCAATAATTCTTGGACTTAGACTTTTATGAAAAAATGAAAGTCTGTCACTCGATCCCAGTCTAAATGACTGTCGTGGAAATTGCTTTTGTTTTCGCTAGGACTGTCCTTACAGATTCTAGACCAATGCAGTTATCACCTTGGACTGAAGCTGCTTTGTTGTCCTGTTTGTGTCAGTGGTGCACATGCTCCTGCCAGGGGCACTGGCGATGCTGGGGAAGGGAGAGAGTAAACTGAGTTTTCAGGTACTCTGTGCAGGGGTCCCCAACCTCCCTCCTCCCCTTCCGTGGATGCCTTCACACTACCGCCTGAGCTCTGCCTCTTGTCCCCCTCACCTCTACCCCATCCATGGGAAAATTGCCTTCCATGTGGTACCCAAAAGGTTGGAGACTCCTACTAGGTACCCATTGCCTGGTGACAAATAACAGACAACCTAGAAAACAGAAAAATTAATAGAAAGGACCCTTTATGTGTAAGATTTTTATAGAGTTTGAGAACAGATGAAAACAGTTTTGAAGTACTAAAATAATGAAGGAAGGTGACTTTAACATCTTCAGTTGTTTCTACTGGCCCCAGGATGCAATGCAATTAAGGGACCACTTCAGCATTTTTAAGATACCTCTTTGCAGTTTCTTAGTTCATATGTGGTTACTTCTGACTGTGACCTCAAATACTATCATGATTTGGGTACTATCTGTCTCTACCCCATGTCCCGCACCAGCCCACACCTCATTTCAGTACTAAAAAGATAACTGCACTTGCAGTTAACAACTCCCTCCCAACACAAGTTCACCACACAGTAGCTCATAACTATAGGCAGTTTAGTTAAATCTTTTTTGCTTCTATTTTCTTATTTTCACAATGCTGGTGCATTATGAGACACATTTGCTGATCACTACCACCCCCACCCCTGCCAGGGTTTAGTGAGGAACTAAGGACACAGTAGGTACTATGAGTACTTTTTGATGAGGAGCTACCTTGTGGTTACTATTACAAGGTAGGTATCATAAATTCTAATACAGTGGGAAGGAAGAAAGGATCTGTCTGCCCAGAAGCATTTCTCAGACCTTAATGTGCCTGTGAATCACTCCAGGATTTCATTGAAATGAGGTTTCTGATTCAGTGGGTCTGGCGTAGGGTCTGCAATTCCGCATTTCCAGCTGTCAGGAGACACCACTGCTCTCAGCCTTGGTCCACACTTTAATTGGTAAGAATAAACAGGATGGCTGGCAAGTGACCATGTGTGAGTTGACTACAAGTTCCATTCATTGGAATATTCACGCAGTGTCTTCTGAGACAACAGTGAGGCTTTTTCTAAAAACTTTTGTATTCTGGTGTGTGTGGAGCACATCCATCAAACAGCAGAGGGTACATATTCAACTTTGACAGAGCACGGGAGCCCATTTGTCTTATTTATACTTTTGAAACATAGCCCTTTTTGGGATGCGAAACCCAGATATGCCCTTGTCATCTACCCTCTGCTCTCAGATCTATTCCAGTGCCTTTCCTTCCTATGTTGGATATTGCAAGAGGTCAGCCTCTCCCTACCTTATTTCCTAGGCTTGCCTGCCTACCAGCTTCTGGGTAGATTTAGCCAGTGGGAGGTATTGGCAGCAGCCTGGAGCAGGAAGAGGGAGGAAGTCCAAAATTTCTTCCCCTCCTTCACTGCTTTGGGCAATGGCTGATACGGACTATGAAGCCAATAAATACTAGCTGCTATTAAGTGTTTTCATGATGATCCTCTAAAATCCTGTCTTTAATGATTACCTCCACTAATGTGCTATGAATTTTTGTACAGGTGCCTTTGCAAAGTCTTGAGCCTTCCCTCAGTCACACATTCAAAAATCAGCATTTTGAAGATATTAATAGCATTATTTAAGAACTCTGGCCCTGGCTGGTTTGCCTCAGTGGATTGAGTGCCTGCATAGCAAGAGGTTGCTGGCTCAATTCCCAGTCAGGGCACATACCTGGGTTACGGGCCAGGTCCCCAGTTTGGGGCATGCGAGAGGCAACCACACATTGATGTTTCTCTCCTGCTCTTCCTTCCTTCCCCTCTAAACATAAATAAATAAAATTTTTTTAAAGAACTCTGAACCAAGCCTTACACCCATTTCTGGACTTCCTCTAGAAAACAGTCTCTACTATTTCAAAAGTGTTAGGTAGCAATTCCCCTAAAACTTACACTGGCTTGAAATGATAACCATTTATACTTGCACAGTCTGTCAGTCAGCTGGGCTGTTCTGCTGATAGAGCCAAAGCTCAGAGGACTTGGCTAGAGCTCTCATGCATTTTTCAGTCAGCTGACAGGTTGGCAGGGGGCTGACATGAATTCTGGAAGACATGACTCATTGGGGCTACTACATGACAGCCTACGACACATCCCTTACCAGCCATGTGGTCTCTCTGGGTCTCGGTTTCCTCACCTGATTATAGGAGACAAATGGCACTGCAAGAATGGACTGAGATATAACACATGTAACCTTAGTTTTGTGCCTGGTACATAGTAAACCTGCAATAAGTATTAGCTATTGTTCTTTTTTTTTTTTTCAGTATTGTTCCTAGAGAGCTGAAAAAATAAAATAGTTTTTCAGACAATAATACAACTCCACAAAAAATAATACATTATAATCTATGTTAATCTAGCTTCCCTTCAAGCCCTTCAGATGCGCCACGAGTATGAATGCCAGCTGTGTCCTGGAACCGCTGACACACTCCCCTGCAGTGCCTGATTGGTTCTAACAGGGGCATCTACTAGTCACAAAATCCCAGATACACAGTCCTTAGACCTATTTGGTGGATACTGAGGATTCAGCAAGGGCAAACATTCCTTGGTAACTTTTTTTCTAGCCCATGATTTTCATACCCTCTGTAACACAACTCTGGATATCTTCCAGCATTTTCTCCCACATGTTAGTTTCACTCAAGCTACCATCAGAGTTGGACCGCCCAATGCCCCTCCCATTTGTTCTGGGTTCTTCCTTGCCTTCCTGCCCTGCCTGGTCCATGTAGAATGTCTAACTTCTTTCCTCCTCTGTTACACCACAAATCTCCAAATCCAACAGCTCCTTTGTACTCACAGGAAACTAGAGAAAACCCGACTTGTCTTCCTGTTACCTTCAAGCCTGCAGCAGGATTTCTCTTACTATGTTCATTACTTTCTATGTCTTGGGTGCCAGGCAGTTTGGGTCATTTCTTCATTTCTTTATACACCCATGCCAAGTGTGCGCTACCTAGACTGTCTAGCACAAAACTTCACTTAATCCTGTGTTTAAGGGAGTTAGTTAGAGAGCTGGCTGTGTGTTAGATAACAAAAGACAACATTTATTGTTTATTGCACAGGTGGCAAACACAAGGCCCAGGGCCCTCTACCTTGTTTTATCTGACCCGACACCTTGTTTCTACCCGGCAGCAGCACTGAGCTCTCACTTAACTGTTAAGGAGTAGTTACATTTATACAGTCCTAAAGTTACATTCGGCCCTTTGAAGGTAACCGCAAGGCTGATGTGGCCCCCAGTGAAAATGAGTTCAACACCCCTGGTTCTGTGTGTCAGGTACCTTCTAAGTTCCTCGCTTTGTTAGAAGGAAAATAACTGGAGATGACCCACTCCCAGTCTAGAAGAAAGCTGAATTTCTTGCTGATCAGTAAATTGATCAGGGTCAATAAAATATTCACTACTACATTGATTGATGATTGTTAATGTAGTGGTAGTGGCAGTGCTTTTGATACTGTGAGTAGAAAAATAAATTTTTCCAACAAATCTGCATCCATACCTTTAAGAAGAGATAAATATTCGACCCAGATTTATATGCCTTCTCAGGGCACCCCTGGCACTATACTCGTAGGCAAATGCCACCATCTGTGTGATTTTTTTCCTCCAATTGCCAGTGTCGACACAGCAGGTTCTATTAGGTTAACCTTTCCTTTTACCAGCATTCTCTTAAAATAGTAAACACTTTCGCCATTACAAAGCTCTAATCTAAATGTGTAAATTAAAAATATATCACTGTTTCAGAACATGATGATTAAACTCTTACTGTATTATATTTTTCATTATGGGATTGCAAAATATGGCTTATAGGTAACAGCAAAACAAAAGAGAATTATTAATTGGTAACATTAAGTAATAGATCTTATGGTATAAAAGTAAGATATAAAATTACTTATATTAAAATAGTATGAATTTTCAACTTCTGTGATGCTCGATGGATTAGTCCTAATACACCCGTAGGCAACTAATTCAATGGGTGTATCATTCAGTACTCTTCATGCTGCAAGTGACAGAAAAACCTGTCTCTAACTAATTGAAATAAATGTCATCAGGGCTCTGGTTCCATTTTTTCACA
This sequence comes from Anoura caudifer, assembly GCA_004027475.1. Lineage (NCBI taxonomy): Eukaryota > Metazoa > Chordata > Mammalia > Chiroptera > Phyllostomidae > Anoura > Anoura caudifer. The sequence goes on from PVKU01000187.1 coordinate 612,219, forward strand.
ATTCTCTGGGTTCTTTCAGTCTTGACTTGCCAGTTTCATCTGGCACCCCCTTATGGTGGCAACTGTAAACTGCAACAGTCTTAGGGCCCACTTTTACAAAACACCATGTTCTTTCCCAAAACATCTATGAAAGCCCTCCTTCAAACCCATTGACCTGAATGAGGTCACATGCCCATTTCTGAGCTAAATCAGATCCCACTTCTGCTGAAGTGGTTAAACGTCACCCAAACTCTGTATATGCAGCATGATGAAGGTGGGTAGGTAGAAAGTTCCTCAAAGGGGGAAAAAAAAAGGAAGGATGATGGGGGGCGAGGGAGGAAGGCTAGGGGTAATACGAAAAAAGGTAACTGAATACCCGTAACATTGTTTGGACTGGATTTTCTGGCAAATTAATGGAACCAAGCAGTGATTATGACATTGTCTATGCTTTCCAAAGATAGTCAGGTTGCAAAGATCATTTAAACAATAAATACATGTTGCTATAGTAGATAAGCATATACCTTCAGCCCTTACCATTCCTATACATGCTGCCCGATTTCCAACCACCAGCACTTGCTTCTTTTTTGTTTGGGCTGTCTGCTTGCTCCTGGAATGGGGCAGAAATTGGGATAAGTGAGGCCCCTTTGAAGCTGCAGTTTGTGGATAAATACCCCAGCCCTCTTGCCCTGCAGGTATAATAACTCCAAGATTCACTTCCTGTTATCTCTCCTGGGGCTCTCAGGCAATTTTAACCCACAGTTACCCACAGCCATGACTTGCTTTATTGGAGCGTTTTTAAATTTTGCTTCCTCACACCCCATTGGTGTGTCCCTGAAATCACATCCCAAAATTTCCAGAGTTCAAATTCTTGCTACAGGGTCTACTTCCAGGGAGACCCAAATTAAGCCCAGTACCTTTTATATGCAAGTCCTTATGGGGTGATCGTGGATATCAGTTGAATCAGAACTTTGTGCCATTGCTTTTCAACCTGGTTATGTTATGAAGAAAGGATGTGGAGTCTTTCCTTCATGACTTTTTCTGTTTCTTTATCTCTTGCATTCTGAGTTCCCAAAGAAAATATGGCCAGTCATGGAAGGAAATGGAATTCAGAGTACATTCCCTATTTTAAAAGGTCTAAGTTTAAGACACAGACCTGAAATTGACGTTAAAAACAAATGAGCATAACGTAAAATGTGAGCTTTGGGTGAGGGGAGATGGAATTCCTTGATTTTACTGTAAGCAATGGAACTGCTTGTGACAGAATTCAATAAATCATGTGTGTAAAGAATAGACAACTGACATTATTCAAGGAGAGCTCTGGAGAATTCTCTGTAATGTTTTACTAAATTTGAATAAAAATGTGTTTACTCAGTATTATCATGATGTCAAAATAATGATAGACTGGATATATTCTTTAAGACAATTTGAAATCAAATTACCACTTGTTTCCAATCAGTTCTACTCTCTTTCACTTTTAAAACCATCAGAGAAACAAAATTTCTCAGTATCTGTCTGTCTTAGGTAAAAGTGTGCAATGTGATGGGAAAAAAAAGGAATCAGTAAAAAGAACTTTTTCAGAAAATTTATTAACAAGCGTCTACAAGGCCTGGTATAAATCTTGGTTAGGGTTTTACAGAATGGCATTTAGATGATGAAAAATGTACCCATTTAGTTTCAGAAAGTTAAGATCTCATGTATCATTTAAAGGTTTATTCTATGATTTTTCATCATTTCAAAACCTCAAACTCATCCCTTAAATGGAAGAGACACGGAATGATTACTTTTACTTCTAAATTGTGCATTCCTTAACAATTTCCAGGACTTCATTCCAAAATGTTTCCATCATCTCCATGTTATATAAAAGTATATCCACTTCAGTTTCCAAACTGTCATTTATTCCTTACTTCTTTTTCACTCTTCTATATTGTTCTCTCAAAACCTGTTAACTCTCTTAGCTCTTTTTTCCATCTTCTCTTTGCCCCATTTCTCCCTTCACTCTCCCCACAATTTCTGTTCTCTCTTTTACCTGCAATCTCTTTCTTCATCTTTTGCTAGTAATTATGTTCTTACTTGTTGAAGTGAGCAAGGGAGGCAATGCTTGCTCCCCCTCCCTCCATCCTCTCCCAAGGTTTATATTTAATATGTGTTTTCATAAATAGCTCAATAGAACTCATGTTTCTGAAATGCAAAATTAAGAAAATAGATAACAACACCCCCAAAGACCTCAGTATAAATTGCTTCATCATTTTCCCTGAAAGCAGACTTGATAGATTTTGGCATTCATGTCTAGATGAAGTTGTAGAGAATTTTATTTTTCTTTTACTTTATTTTTTTATTCTTGTTCTAATATAGTTTTCCAAGTTTCCCCCATTGCTCTCCCATACCCTGCCCACCCCCCACTCCCCACAATCAATCCCATGCCATTGTCCATGCCTATGGGTCATTCATACATGTTCTTTGTCCAGTCCCTTCCCCTTCTTTCCACCATTACCCCCCACCCCTTTCCCCTCTGATCCCTGTCAGTTTGTTCCTTGTTCCCATATCTCTGGTTCTGTTTTGCTTGCATGTTTGTTTTGTTGATTAGGTTCTACTTAAAGGTGAGATCCTATGGTATTTGTCTGTCACTGCCTGGCTTATTTCACTTAGCATAATGCTCTCCAGTTCCATCCATGCTGTCCCAAAGGGTAGGAGCTTCTTCTTTCTGCTGCATAGTATTCCATTGTGTAAATGTACAGTTTTTTGATCCATTCATTTACTGATAAGCACTTAGGTTGCTTCCAGCACTTGGCTATTGTAAACTGTGCTGCTATGAACATTGCAAGAGAACCTATGGTGCATAGGTTCTTTTGGATTGGTGTTCCAGGGTTCTTAGGGTATAATCTCAGCAGTGGAATTGCTGAGTCATAAGGCAGTTCCATTTTTAGTTTTCTGAGGAAATTCCATAGTGTTTTCCACAGTGGATGCACCAGTCTGTATCCACATCAACAGTGCACTAGGGTTCCCTTTTTTCCACATCCTCACCAGCATTTTTTGTTTGTTGATTTGTTTATGTTGGCCATTCTGACTGGTGTGAAGTGGTATCTCATTATGGCTTTAATTTGCATCTCTCTGATGGCTAGTGATGCTGAGCATCCTTTCATAAGTCTCTGGGCCCTCTGTATGTCCTCTTTGGAAAAGTGTCAGCTCAGGTCCTTTGGAGAATTTTTAAATATATTTTATTGGTTATGCTGTTACAGTTGTCCCATTCTCCCCCCTTTATTCCCCTCTGCCCTGCACACCCCTTCCCACCCACATTCCCCCACTTTAGCTCATGTCCATGGGTCATACATATAAGTTCTTTGGCTTCTACATTTCCTATACTATTCTTAACCACCCCCTGTCTACTTTCTAACTACCATTCATACTACTTATTGTCTGTACCTTTTCCTCCTCTTTTCCCCTCCCACTCCCCTGTTGATAATCCTCCATGTGATCTCCATTTCTGCGGTTCTGTTCCTGTTCTAGCTGTTTGCTTAGTTTGTTTTTGTTTTAGGTGTGGTTGTTAATAATTGTGAGTTTCCTGTCATTTTACTGTTCATATTTTTTATCTTCTTTTTCTTAGATAAATCTCTTTAACATTTCATATAATAAGGGCTTGGTGATGATGAACTCCTTTAACTGGACCTTATCTGAGAAGCACTTTATCTGCCCTTCCATTGTTAATGAAAGCTTTGCCAGATAGAATAATCTTGGATATAGCTCCTTGCCTTCATGACGTCAAATACTTCTTTCCATCCCCTTTGCTTTGGAGAATTTTTTTAATGGACTGTTTAAAATAGTATTAACACAAAGATAACTGGTCTGTTTCAAAATCAAAATGCTGAAATAAAACTGGAGGATTGACAATATTATTCGTCTTTATCATTGGTCTACTTAAAATTTAAGAGTGTTAGAAATCTAAGTGTGTGCATCAAATCTTAATGGTTCTGTTGTTTTGTCTTAAGATGCATTTAATCTTTTTTCCTGAAACTGAAACTTTAAAAGTAGTTACCATCTTCCTGTAAGTCATTAAAATAGGATGTTTTCCTACATTTGCAATATTTTTATACTGAAAGCCATACAACATCACCACCATTTTTGTGTATATATATTATATTAGCCTCTTAAAAATTTTATAAGATTATGTATTAGTTATCTATTGCTGCATAACAAGTTAACACAAAGGCAGCAATGTAAAACTACTTTTTTGTTGTTTTAATTTCAAGATCTCTGTGGGTCATGAATGTAGGCATGGTCTGTTTATCTGGATTCTCTGCTGCAGGGTCTTTCAAGGGGCATCAGCCATGGTTGATGTTTTATCTGAACACTCAACTGGGGTTGGATCTGCTTCCAAGCTCCCACAGTTCTGGCAGGATTCAATTCCTTATGGGTTACTGGACTGCAGTCTTCAGTCTGTCAACTGAAGCTACCCTCAGTTCCTTGCCATATGTGACTCTCCAACATGGCAATTTGCCCTATCAAAACCAGTAAGGAAGAAATGCTTAGAAAGACAGACATGGTAATCTTACCTAGCCTAAAGTGGCACCTCATCATCTTTGACATAATCCATTTGTTAGAGGTAAATCACAAATCTTATCTACTCTCCAGGAGAGGGAGATTATGCTAGGGCATGAATACTAGGAGGTGGAAATGGGTGCCATCCTAGAGCCTGCCCCCGGAGATTCTTTCCCTCCATCTGTTGGCATTTGAAAATGGGGCTATTTATTTAGAATTCTCCAAAAATATTTTTTATATTTGTATATATACCACATTTTTAAGTAATTAAAATTGTTACTATATCTGTGAAGAACCCTGCCAGTACTGATGAAGTTTTATTGCAAATAGAAATGTCAAAAATCAACAAAAGTATAGTGACCATTTTTCATCTATAAAGTAAATTTAAATACACATTTTACTTGTATAAGTAGAGATTTATTCTCCCATTTGCTTTCAGTGTTCACAGAACTTTCATATATATTTTTCAATAACTGGATTACTACTTTTGAGTGGGGATCATATAGGGCAGTATTTATTGTGGCAGTGATTCTTATCTCCCATGTTTTTCAAAGGTCCACTTCAATATATTTAGCATAGCTGGTTTTATACCATTTCAAATGCTCTTGAGAGCAAAATAATCCAGAGACTGAGAATAATTAATATTTGTTTCAAACTTTAGTCAGCTTTTCTCATTTGAACAAAAACTCAGGGAAATCATCCAACTTTTCCTTTCACATCAGCCCTGTTCAATGTGGCAGCCCCTGCCAACCCTAAGAGTGTTGGAAATGTGATTAATCCACAGTGAGATGTGCTGCAAGTATAAAATATTCAGCAGCTGTCAAAACCATAACACACAAATAAAGTAAGAGATTGTACCAATAAGTTGTAGATTGAATACAGGTTGAAATGATAGCACATTTGCCTATATTAAGTTAAAGAAAGTAGGTTAGTAAAATTAATTTTGCCTGGTTCTTTTTTACTTTTGTAATACATACAAAATTTAAAATTATATGTGTGTCTTACATTGTATTTCCAGTAGACAAGATTGCTTTAAATAAACAATGGCATAAGCAGTGTTGAGAGAAGTAATAACCTGGGCATCTGTCTCTGTATAGAAGAAATGAGATTAACCTCACCAAATATATTAGCCCCTAGTTACTTAGAATTGAGTTATTCTGTTTTGTTGGGAGTAGGTATTTATTCAGAAAATTCTATGCCTGATGTAACCAACCAACTAATCAACAAGCAAACAAAAACCCTGCAGGGAGAAAATCACTTTCTGATTCGATTTCACACACCTAGTATTGAAAAGAAAAAAAAAAGCACGGATGCAGAACTAGAAGAACAAGAGAGAATTCTGGAATTTCCTTTGGACCTAGAGAGGAATGCTTGATACCTAGAAGATGCCCCAAAAAATTGGTATTAATTTGGTATGAAAGTCATTTACTTTTTTAGCAGCACATTGATTAGTAGCAAAATCTGAGTATGAACTAATTTCCATCACCTACTCAGTAAATTAATACTGCCCTTAGATTGCTCTGCATGTCCACAGCTCACTGGCTTCATCAGCAGTGCCATCCGCAGCACTATGATCTCCAAAATGTTGCAGAACTTCACAGTTTATAAACCAACATATACTTTCACAGTGTTCCCCACTCATTAGCTTTGGGTCTCACAGAAGTTGGAGGAGGTGGATACTTTCTCAGAAAAAGAAATCCAGGGTCAGCAAGGTTAACTGACCTCACTTAAGATCAGCATGTTGCTAAGTGACAGAGAGTGTTCGCTTCCTCAGTGACCTTGGCATATCAAAGAGGTTTAAAGAATTAACCTGGGAGAGCAGGAGTTACGGGGTGAGTATTTTATGGTGTTACCATTCTGAATAATCACCAATTTGATATCAAAGCTGCTAGTCATCTCTAATAAAGCAAAGCTAGTTTGAAGTTGATTGATTGATTGATTGCTGATTGTCAGAAATCCTAGTTTTGGGAATCAATTCATTAGAAAACAAACACGTTGGGTTCATTCATTGCATAAACAATTGAACAGTTCTATATGCAGAATACTAGGCTATTGGGCTACTGAAAGCCGGTATGGATTACAGTGCAGTAGAAGATGGAGTCACCCTTTGGCCCTTAGAGTCTAGCCGGGAAAACAATCGGGTGGAGAGTTGAGACAGCAACAGAGGGTAGTAACATGGGAAGTGTCCAATGACAGACAAGTACATTCTCAAACACACAAGGTCCGGCACAAATAACACCCCTTTTTGATGACAAACTCTTTTATTACAAAATCATAAACATGTCATTCTGTAATATGACAACATCACACTCAAGCACACCCTGTGACATTTCAGGTGAAATATTCAAATTGAAACTATAAGTGATTACACCTGTATTATTACCCTACCAACCACACTCGAGCAGGCATTACATCTGCTGGACCCTGTACTACAGAGGAGGCAAATGGCCTTGAAGCACAACAGCAAGGGAAGCTGTCATGCAGACATTGTTCTGGTCTGAAGGAGGATTTGAAGCACTCAGGAGAAGAGGAAAGATTATTACAGGTGAAAAAACTGTAAACAAAATATTACAGCAGGCTTATGCCTCAATCCAGTTGTGTTAAAAATTGGAAGGGCGTGTTTGGATGGAAGTTTGAAAATATCTGCCAAGCTAAGGAACCCTGAATCTTTCGTTTTGAGTAAGAGGCATGCCAGTCATTAATGATGATTTTGCACTCCTGTGTCCCCATTAAAGACAATAGACACAACTGCTGGCAGTATCAGCTCGCATCCGGGAGCTAAGTGATCTGCTATATTATTTTCCCCAATAAGTGGTCCATGAGGGAAGGCCTTAGCTTGGCTGGGGAGGTGGCATGTCTCTGTGGTAGAGTACTTCAGAATCTCTTGAGAAGCAGGTAGTTGGAACATCAAGAAACCCTGGTAAATCATTCTTGAGGTGGTTCTTTGTTTTTAAAGAATAAGTTTTATTTGAGAAAAACTCATTCTGATGCCAACGCAGAGGCCGAATTACAGCAGGCAGAGACTGGAGGTCTACAAACCAGTCTGAGATTTTTTTCCAACAAGCCAGATGATAAGGGCTAATGCCAGCCTCCTGCTCTCGGATGCGAAAGACCACGCTGGATGTTTAAGGGACATTATGATGAAGGTAAACAGACTAAAGGGCAAATTAAACCTGGATGATCAGGAAGCAAGAGGAAAAAGAGCTGTGAAGTGCAGGTACAGCGAGAATTAGGGGTCTGCTCTAGGAAAGAGGAAATGTGTGTAGGGAGGTTGCCCCATGCAGCTGTAGCCCCATAGCTCCTAAGTGGTACAGCAGATCCTTAAACCAGGGCCTTTTGCCTTTCATGTTATTGGTTTTACTACACTGCACACTGCACTTGACTTAAGTTTTAGAGTTAGTAAATTCAAGGTGAAAGCAGATCAAGACTGGGAACAGAACATTAATGGAAATAGTCTAATTTACTCACTACTAAGCGACATGGCAGTTTGCGGAGACCGTGGCAGGGGTGTTTGTAATACTGGGATCTAGGAATCTATTTAAAAATCACAAATGCACAAAATCTGATTTGGGGATCGGGACTCCATCGACTGAATTCAATTCTCTGGTGTGGAGCTTAGATATGCATATTAAAACAAAAGAAAACCCTTACCCAGTTGATTCTGCTGTGGGCTCTGGTTAGGAATATTATGGTTGAGAAAAAAACAAAACATCAGTCTAGTCAATGTTCATTGTTATAATTAAAATTATTTTTTAAAGATTTTGCAGGCCCTACACAAAATTCACATTTGAAAACCACTGTCATACTTCAGAAATATATTTCTACTTATCCTTCATTTTTATGTTATTACTTTCTTCAATTTTCATCACATATTTGATCATCAGTTGGTTGTGATGGACTTCAGTTTCTTTCAATCTTACAGATGAGATTTTTCCCTCCAAAAATCAATAGGAGCCTGCTGATTTTATTTATTCTAATATGAAGGCACATAAAATGAATATGGCCAAAAAAGGTTAAAAAGTAAGCCTGTTTTTCAAAAGACTAGATTGTCAATTGAAGCAGAAAATTATATTCAGTGCATTGGATTTATGCCTTGTTTTAGTCTTTTCCAACCAATTTAGAAATGCACTTTCTTATAAAATTGAGATTATTACAAATCCTATGCTAAGCAGATGAAATAATGTCTCTATGCCAAGGTCATATCTTCAAAGTTTTCAAGAGAACATAATGCAATTGAATATAAGTTCATGAATGTACTCCATATAATTTTCTGACCTATTTCAGTAACTAAATTTTTACTTTTTCCCTAATATTTTCTCCATTTTTCCTTTACCTTTGACAGTGTTTCATACATATTCATTGCTTGAAAGAAATTAAGCAGACATTATTCTAAAGTCAATATTGAATCTGCTAATGAAAATGGCTAAGTTAATTAACTAAATGGCAGCCCTCACTGAACTTATTCAAAGCTATTTCCCCTCGTGATGTGTTTTCCTGGAGAAATGATGCATGACAATTAAACTTTTATTCTCGATTGTTCTATATCAGCCTCTAAATTGTTACTTTACACGTTTCAACTTGTTGCATGATGAATAATTGTGAGATCACCTTAATTTAATGGCAACAGACCAAAGCTAAAACACTAATTTAAAACATTATTCCTGAAGATTTTTGGGTTGTTTTATCGGAGTCAGTTCACTGTTGACATATCCTTGATATACAGTAGTCGATAACACTGTATCATGTAATTGAAATTTGCTAACAGAATAAATCTTAAATGATCTCACAGAAAATGTAAATATTTGAGTTGACGGAGCTGTTAATTAATTCAGTGGGGGGAATCTTTTTCCACCATGTATACGTATATTCAATTATCACATTCTGCACTTTAAATATCTCAAAATTGTATTTATCAATTATACTCAATAAAGCTAAAAATTAGAGCATAAACAATGCTAAACTAACATATTTAACATAGACAGGCAGTGCTAAGTCATAGATAGATAATGTCAAATTTTATTTTTGTCACTTTGTGTTATTTATGCATACATAAGAAATAATATTCCTCAAAATACAAGAAAAACACCCACACTTTATCATTGCCTATGCCAAATTCATTACTTTAAGATACTGAATAAAATTGTTTTCTATACTAAAAAAAAGATGAAAGTATAAACAACAGTAAATCTTGGTTTTGTGGAGCTTGAAGCATATTGTACTTTAGCAGTTATCTTTAGGTCAAAGGAGACAAGAGGGCACATACACAATTAGGTATGAATATGAGTGTTTATTTACAAAAAGAAAATAACGTCTAACATTTTTAAAGCAGCTGACAAATACTACAGACATCTCGGTCTCCTGGACTGCACCCTCTTTTAGCACCTCTTCATGTGAAGAGAATCAAAAGATAACTTAGTCTCTCCTCTAAGCCAGCATGGTTAATTAAAACTTGGCCTTCGTTATCAATAGTTTAGAAAGTTTCTTTCACATTCATAACTTGCAGTGTCACTAAGGAAAACAGTAGCTTGGAAATAAACCAAGGACTCTTTATCCTTGCTTTTTGGAAGATGTGGAAAGGCTCAGGTCTACATTTCAGTGAACTCAAGAACAGAACCAGAGAAATTGAAACCAGAGAAGTTGATCCTCAGTAGTAGGATTGAAAGATGAAGGTTAGAGAAACAGGAAAGAGGGAATCCCAGAAAACGTACTCCCAGCTTTGTAGACTCTCCTGATGCCGAGTAAGGAGAGAGATGTCGAGAATGTGCAAAGGAAATGTCCATTACACCCCAGCTGTGTTAGACATGATGCCAGGTTCCAACCTGTCACAGGAGAGATGTTTGGAAAGCAGGACAGTCTCTGTGTGTGCTATTACTGGGATGTGGCTTTTTAATGGCTTCTAGTCCCCTTTTGCTGTGATCCTTCTGAAGTCTATCTTGTTGGAACTGTATTTGAAAGTATTTATACCTGTAGAATAAGTTCAACACTTTGTATAATAGTACACACAACTCTTCACACCTAGCCCACCTGCCACCATTTTATTCCACATTCCTATCATAGCTAGGGGTACAAAAATTAGCAAATCCAAATATAAAAAGCCCAGATTTTTAGTACAAGTATGTCCCAAATGCTGTCAAAAAAAAAATCACTAAAAAGCATTCATTGTTTATTTGAAATTCAAACTTAAATGGGCACTCTTTTTGTTTTGTTTTGTTTTAGTTCTGGCAACCCCAATCCTAAGTAATTCTTTCCACTTCCCCACATGTTGTCAAGCTTGGGCTTGACATGGGCTGCCTCTTTCCATGGGCTGCCCAGAATGGCTTTTGCTAGTTTAACCATGGACACACAATTCAAATAAGGTCTCCTCTATGAAATTTCCTTTTCCCTCTGCCACTCATCCATCTGTTCTCCATCCAGGAAACATAGGCTGTCCCTACTCTGTGTGTTCAGACAACTTTGTATTGGTCTTCATTAAAGTTCTCACCACTTAGTGATTTATTTATGTGGTTAAATGTCTTTCTTCCTGAGTAAGTGCACATTGAAGGAAGGAATGCTTTACCCAGCACACTCTTCTGGCATATCAAAGGCTCTAAATAATTTTTCTTTAAAGCATTCATCAACTCAACAGTTTGTTTAAATGATTGAAAACCATTCCAGAACTTGTTTGATTTAATTTTTTCCTGACCTGTGAAAAAGATATAGATTAATGGAATCTGGAATCCTGACTAATTTATATAGAAGTAAGGATTAAAAAAAAAAAAACATGACTTCAAATTCACAGTTAGGATTCCAGCTTCAGTTTCTACAGACATTAGGAAAAGTCACAGTATCTGTTGTTCTAAGTCTCAGCACAATGAAGAAATGAAAATGTTCATCTAACAGGGGTTCTCTAAGGGGCAAGCTGTGAGTGTGTGTCTCAGAAGGGTGTTTACTTCACACACAGCCACTGGAGAATGAATCAGGAAAAGAGAAGGTAAGAGCAAGTGCTACATCAGTACTTCCCCCCTTCAAGTTCACAAGCACTGTTCTGATGCCCCCAAACTTCTGTCTCTTTCTGTATCTCGGGACTTGAAATATTGTGGCTTCCTCTAACCTGATCCTGACAGTGGTGGCTTCTGGGGCCTGAGAATGACTGTGTCTCAGCTCTTTCTCAGAAACCAGAGCCAAAAATGGTGCCACTTCATCAGCAACATAGCTTCAACCTTAGCCAGAGCCAGGAGATATACCTCCTACATCAGCAGAGCCTTTGGGCTGGACAAAGTGATTGGCCATCTGGTGTCGGTCATGGCCCTAGGTCTATTACACAGGCTATCGGCAGGAATCCCGGCTTTGGAGGAAAGATGCTTCAATCCTGTAAATAAAGTACTGAAACACCATGGCACCTGATTTAGCCTATCCAAAAATGCTTGGTTAGGCCCTATTATGTTGTTCATTGTCTTACTGTGAGGAAAATTAAGCTGATGTCTGCTTAGGGTGACAAGGTGTTCCATTGTCATGGGATTTCCCACATTTTAGGCCTATGTCACAGGGTCCTCAGGCACTCCCAGAAACATCTTTTATATTCCTGGCTATCCAGGTGTCAATCTGACACTGTCTTTGTCTCCTTTAAATTCAGTGGCTCCTTTAAGCTCAGTGGCACACTCATCTCTGTTCTCTGCCAGAGATGAAATTTATTCATAGACCACTCAAACTAGAGAGGGTACCTCAGAATAAGTCTAATCCAATCTCTGCATTTTGCAGTTGAGAAAATGGAGTTCCAAAAATATTCAATGAACAATCCCAGGTGATACAAATAGAGGCAGAGGTGGCAGCAGTACCAGGGTCCCTTGGCCTCCAGTCCTCCATTGTCAACACTCCCCATGCCCCCACCAGGCAGTATTGATTAAAATGCCCTGAGTCTCATGTCCTTTTCCCAGCCACATGCCTCCCTCTCTTTCCTTCCCTGGGTCATCCTGCACAGCCCTCCTGTAAAGGAAGCCACCACCAGGCTTCCTCATCTGAGACCTAGGAATGGACCCTGGGTCTCTTTGTCTGTCCTCCCTCCTTGTCCTTATCTCTTATGTACCAGTCACATTACCCATGAGTAGTTGCTCCTGTGTTCAGGAAGAATACAGTTGCATGGTATGGGGCCCTGGGGCCCAGAAAAGTAGGCAACAGTGATGTGCAAATGAAGCTGTACAGCTGTGATTTCCAGACACAGTGTGGTTGGGAGACCATCCCCAAAAGCCTTAGCATGAGAGCACAGTTAATCATGGGGCCAGAGAATAAGGAGATGGAATTAACAGATAAGGTTACTTCAATTCAATGAGTATAGGAAACATTTTGGGAACAGCTGGGTCCATCTGAGGCAAGCTAATAATTTGGTACTGCTTCAGACCTCTTGCTTAAAATACGTTTTTGGCATTTATTTAGGGGAGACAAGAAGAAATTTCTGTTTATTAAAACTTTACCTTTTATGCTCCAGCTGGTATGGCTCAGTGGTTGAGTGCCAGCCTGTGAACCAAAGGGTCACCAGTTCAGTTCCCAGACAGGATACATGCCTTGGTCATGGGCCAGGTCCCCAATGGGGGGGGTATGTGAGAGGCAACCACACATTGATGTTTCTCTCCCTCTCTTTCTCCTTCCCTTCTCCACTCTAAAAATAAATAAAATATTTTAAAAACTTACCTTTTGGTTTTTATTAATATAAGGAAATTAATACATGTACTAAAAGTCACATCCCTGTTTTGCATATATGGATTTTTTTCATTCAATAGTTTTTTGCCACTTCTAGATTCATAGCATTATTGTATACCAGTGCAGTCCAACAGATATATAATGTAAACCACATATGTGATTTTAAACTAATAATGTGGTACTATTAAATAGTAAAAATAAAAAGGTAAAATTAATTTTAATAATATATTTCTTTCAATGTTTCCAAAATGTCATTTTCACATTCCAATGAGTATGGAAATATGAAGATATTTTGCATTCTTTGTCATATGAAGTCTTTGAAATCCACTGTGTGTTTTACACTTACTCCCCATCTCTGTTTCAGAGAGCCACACTTCAGGTGCTTACGAGCCACACATAGCTAGTGGCAAGCTAGTGAAGTTCAGTGCTCATCAAGACTAAGAGTGATTCACAGGATATAACACCAATATTTTTTAAAATTTATTTTTTTCACTTTCATGCTGGTACATCATATCCATTTTTAAGTTCTTTGTTCCATTTTCTTTTGCTTCTTTCTGAATCGTACAACTTCTGGGAGAACAAATGAAAGGATTTTAAAATTAAGAAATAATGTAGATAATTCAACTTCACTCAACATTTACCACATACAATGTTCAGGTTCCAAATTTCAGCTAAATGCCCTTGTGGGCTTCAGCTAGCTGGCCTCAGGTGGATAGCCAGCCAAACCAGACATTCACACATCCTGGGCACACACTTCCTCAATAAGAGGCAGGGAGGGCTGTGGATTTTTTTAAATTTCCAACAGAGGTGGCTGTGGTGTGCATACTCAAAGTTACAAAAGGAGTTTGCCAAGAAGATGTGAATGAATGAGTGGTACAATGAAAGGGTTTTTTCCTTCACATGTTGAACTCCAGGCACCTCCTCACCAATCCACTCCTTAAAGCAGTTCTGGGATCCAGGCAGGTAAAAGACGTACAAGGACTAGAGGAGGAGCCACAACACCTTGGTCCCCTATAGCAGGAGTCAGCAAACATTGTAAAGGCTTTGGTAGTCAATATTATAGGACTTGTAGGTCAGACAGTGTTGGCACAACTACTCAATGCTGCCTTTACAGTGCAAAAGGGGCCATAGGAAATATGTAAATGAATGGGTGTGGCCATGCTCCAGTAATACTTTATTCATGAGCACACATTTGAATGTAATATAATTCCATATAGTTTTTATGTATCAAATGCCTTTTGGATTTTTTTTTTGTCATTTACTCAAAATGTAAAAAGCATTCCAGGCTCTCAGACTATATGAAAACAGGTGGTGGCTGGATTTGAACCATGGGCCATCACGTTGCTGCCTCCTGCCCTAAACCCTTGTTGAAATGGGCTTACAGCAACATTCCCTGCAGAGACCTCAATTGTTTGGCCCTAACTTCTAACTGGATATTTCATTTCTTTTTTCCCAAAGAAATCAGATGTTTCTTCTCTTCTTCCAATTTCTTTCTGTGCTCTTTTCTCTTCTGGCTATCACAAATAGACCCACCCACCTTCCAGTTTTATTCCCTTCCCTCATATTGTTGGTACACCTAAAGTTGCAGCTTCCCATTTGCCAATGGTATGTCCTCTCACTGTCATGTTCAAAACCAATAAACACCATCCCTACGCATCACCATTTCCAGAAATAGCTATTCTATATCATATTAGTCTTTTATCTGTCAGTAAGATGAAAATTCCCAGGGACATTGATTTCCTTTATTGCTAGGCAGGATTCACTATGTTGGTAATGGAATGTACATTTATTTCATAGTATAAATAACAGTAATGCATTCATTTGCAACAATGTAGCCTATTACACAAGGAAAATGTAAATGTGACTTATTCAGATTCTGTCATTTGTTGTAAAATACTTTTAATGTTGATATTTTTAAGTATAATAAAATGATTTCATTCAGCAGAGAACAAAGAAATAGAACTCCTTTTCAACATGATTTTCTTCCTTTTGGGGAATTAGTTTTGGAAAACAAGAAACTTTCTACACAGAAAAGGTTGCGATTTGAAGCAGCAATGCATTGTCATGCTGTTGAAGCTTTCAAATTTGTGTATTTGAACACTCCTGGAAATTCTTTTGTAAAATATTTTGTTCTACTTTCAAAAGAATTCATGAGGATTAAGAAGTCTTTTAGTAACATAGGTCTGGAAGCAAGTAGTATATAGTATGGCTCATGGCACTGTCCAAGGTAACTTTTTGCATGATGGCATGGCCTTCAGCACCAGAAATGGCAGGTGTGACTGAGAAGCTGAATTGAAATTGTATTTCATTTTAAGTAATTTATATGTATGGTTATGAATTTTTGAACAATTAAATTGTTTTTAATGGAACTTCAAACATTGAGGCTATGTAATCATACAGTATATATATTTTTTTACCTTTTTCTCTTTGAAGCATATGGTCTGTAATATAGTGATTTATACAAATGAACCAAGGAGAAGAGTCTGGTTTTTAGAAAGCCTGTGACTAAAACAGCTAATTTCAACTGAAATCTTAAGGATTATCTTCAAAAAGATCAAGCTATTATAATGTATTATGATCCCTGTAGCTTTGGTAAAATTACACAGATCCTGGCTTAGTTTTCCTTGAATTTTGATCAAACAAAACAAATGAACAGAGCAAACACACACACACACCAAAACACAGTGTGTCCTAAGAATCCAAAGGACCTTTTCCTGTATCATTTAGCCTGCTGATGGGAAAGTGTGAGAATAAAGTAGCTCTTCCCTTGTTTTAGAATAAGGATGGGCTAAGAGAGAGGGAAAGAGAAAAATGTGGGGTTAATTTGTAACAACAGCTTCTGTAGAGTGTGTATGTGTCATATAAAATTACATTTTAACATCTTTGTGTGTTTTATTGTCCTCAAGGTTTAAACAGTATGTGATCAAAATCACATTATGTAGTAAAGAGTGTGTGGCTAGCAGAATAGTCAGGTGGGTATAAATCCCACTAAAATCCATTTCAGAAGATAAATGATAGCTATTGAAATTTGGACAAATCAATTTCCCCGATTCATTTGTCTAATGCCCCCAGGAACCCATATAGGGCTTGTTACCTAACTTTAGGGTGGGTTTGAATCAAGACGAACAGTCAAAAAATATTTTCCCTCCACTGTGTGTATTATTAGTAGGCTTATTTTTACTATGGAGTTCATCGCTTATACTGCAGTCTAAGAAATAAATAAACAAGAGTACTGATTATGAACTACAAGGTTTATTTAAAAGCCAATATGGGTTTAGTGTAGTAATAAGGGTTAAGTTCTCCAAGGACTGCAAACCTGTTTATTGTACTGACTTTACTGACTTTGAAATCTCCCTAGAAATGTTCATTTACCTCATCATGCATTATGCATTTCAGATCTTTAGCAACAATAACAAAATTCAGATGTGGTGATGAAGTGCTTACACAATGAAACTAACATACACTGTGATTTATATAGGGGACTTATGCTTCACTAGTATATTCACTTAAAACTCAAAGCCATGTAGGAAATATAGATCTTTAAATATCATAAGTAAGAACCACATGCTTTAAGGAGAAAATCCACTTACTTTTAATCCTAATAGCTCTGACATGTGGTGGGGGTGGTGACTGTCATAAAAATGAATTGTAATTGGTCACTTGAAAATTGTGTATGGATTTATAATTTTTAAATGGCTGGTGGCATGTAACTATAATGTATTTTTCAGTTTTATAGTCATTAGTCTTTTATAACATTTCCAGAGGGAAAGAAAATAAACGACCTTCTAGTGAGGGATATTTTACCATGAGACCAGTTGTAAAAAATTACTGAGTATTTTGCCTGAGAATATATCTTTCCTAAGTTCTGCCTCTCTGGTAGCTTTGATGTATTGAAGTTGAAAAATATGCAAGGTGAAATGAGTTCTCCAAATATTTCATACCACACGTATTTTATCCAAAGGAAGATAATGGTCTACTGAAATCATTTACTCGGTCATTGCTAAATTTGGGGAAGTTTGTAAAGTTTTTGGTTGATAGCAAGAGTATTTGTTTAAAGTGCATTCAAAGTGTACTGTTATTTAGCTTTTTTTAAGGGTGGAAGAGTATTTGCAGTGAAGGTTATACTTAACCATACAGTGGGCAACTTGAATCAATGGAAAAAGCAATAGATTTATAGATACTTGAGAGAACAGTGGCTGGAAAAAAAAAAAACAGTTGCTAGGTAAATATTCACTGAATTAATTGCATGGGCAATGTTCCTGCCAGTGCTCTAATTAATATGTATCTAATCTCGTCTCTGGCTCCAGAATCCATGACATCAACATAACTAACAAAAAAAAAAAAGTGAAGAATTGAGCCTTGTACATGTATTGTTAGTTTTCTTGACCGACCGGATCCTGCCCTTGCATATTCCTGTGTTCCACTAGTCACATTTCACCAGTGCAGCTGCCAGGCAAGATCTGTTTTTACTATTCTGGTGAGCCTAGCCATTCACAAATACACTAAAACAAGAAGCAGAGCTACAAATGTAACATATGGGAGAACATAAGTACTCTGAAGAGAGAGAGTTCAGCTTTTAATCCTCAGCTTTCCTTTCTCTGTTCTTTATTCTATTAGCAAATGATCAATTAGTCTGTGTGATTGTTCATTCATCAAACACTAGACCATATAAGAGAAAGTGGTAAGGGCAGAGTTGTAAACTTCAATTGTGGCTGAATGTGAGTGATGTGTGTATGTATTTTCAAGCTTTTGGAGAGAGACACAGGCAGAAGATGCAAGTTGAACAAGAATAGTTAAAATGAAAAAAAAAAAAACATACTTGATAGGATCTGTTGGAGTAGCACAGAAAATAAATGTTCAAGAGTTTATTAGAGAGAATAATTATTTCCATCCGTGGGGTCAGGCCACCTTCTTTGAGGAAGTGGCACTTTCATTACCCAAAACATGAAGGATGGAGAAGGGTTTTATACATGTTAATTAAGAAATGAGGTCTTTTATTCAGGGAAAAGAAGACATCTCAATGGGTAACTAGACAATGACAGGGAAGCACAAGGAAGAAAAAAAAGTCAAGGCTCATCCCAAGAACAAAATGGAATTGTGTTGTCATAGAGATTTAAAGAATGGTAGATAAAGTCAGATTGTTGAGAGTTTGTTTGTTTGTTTATGGCAGGCAAAAGAATTTGGAGGCAATTGGGAATCAGTCGCATGATTTAAGCAAGAAAATAAAACAAGGGGCAGTTTTGGAAGTTGAATTTCATAGTTGCATGGACAATAGGATTTTATTTATTTTTCTTTTGTCATTCAGTCACTCTTTTTCAGTTTAGCACATTAATTTTTAACACTAATAGCCCCGTATCATCACCCCACATACATTCAAAGTTATGAAGGGATCATGGTAAGATCCAATCAGTACCTAAAGGAATTGATTGGAAGAAATGCTGTGAATGTGGACTCTTTTTTGGACTCCTATGTTTTCTCAGAGTCATATAGCTGAAAGGAATGGGCAACAAACAAGCATGAGCTTCTAAGCTTGACTTCTTGGGTTCAAATTGTAGCTCAGTTACCACTATTGGCTATGTGACCTTGGGCAAGTCACTTAGTCTCTCTGTGTCAGTTTCCCCTGTGTAAAATGGGGACAATAACAGTTCCTACATAATAGGGTTGTTATTAAATATTTCTGATATATAAAAAACACTTCAAACAATGCTTGGCATATTAGAAGTACTACACAAATATTCTGTTTCCATAGATGAAGTACCTGTGCACCTATATTAAAGATAGCCATTTTCATGTTGAAAACTAGTACATATTCATTGCAGAAAAATTAAAAGCACAGCTAAGATGGCCTATAACCCCAAATAGCAACTTTAAAACTTTGGGAATGTCATGTATCTTTCCACATTGCTAAATATACATCTCTATCATGTTTTAAATAGCTGCATGGTATTTCACAGAATGGATGGTCCATAACTGTTACTGATACCCTACTGGTCAGCATGTAAGCTGTATTGCATTTTTGGCATTTATAAATGGTGCTGTGACAAATATTGTTGTAGTTTAATACACATACACAACATTATTGCATTAACAGATTGTTGGACGTAGAATTTCTGATCCAAGAATGAGACTGTGCTTATATCTGGATATATACTGGAAAACTCTATGTCACTCACTCCCAACCCCATCCCCAGGGATATTCTAATTTACTTGCTTACCACCAGTATAAGAGAAGACCCAGTTTCCTGCACTATTTCTACTGTATGACTCCACTATAGTGTAATACCAGACAGTTTTTTAAATCTTTGCTGAATAAGCAGGTGTAATATTATACCTCACCATTTGAATTTCATTTCTATGGTTGCTAGTCAAGTTAAACCATTTTAGCAGACTTAGAGATCAGTCATAATTTTTCTTCACTGAATTGTCTATATTTTTCATCCTTGTTCAATTTTTTTCTGTTGAGTTTTCATCTTTTTTTCCTATTGATCTGTGAGAATAGCTTTATCTTAAGAGTATCTCTTAAATTATTTAAGATGTATTATTTTACTTTTGGTTTTGATTTTTCTTTTGCTTGTTTGATGTCTTTTATGTACAGAAGTTTTATATTGTTAGATGGTTTTTAAATCAAATAATAACATTTTAAATTATTTTATGGTTTTATATTTACATCTAAAATTTCAGTTACCTGATATTTACTTTGGAATTATTTGACATAGAAATTTTAAAATTGAGTTAAAATTCAGTCAAATGTCATCTATATTTTTAAGTATGAAGGGTTCAGAATTCAGCATTTATCATGAACTTCTTTGAAAATAATACTCATTTATCATATAAATGGTGACTTTTTGAATTGACAATTTGATCATTATAACAACCTATTTTATCCATATCTCTATTTTATTTTTTAATATTTTTCTTTTTAAAATATTTTATTTATTCATTTATTTATTTTTAGAGAGAGGAGAAAGGAGGGAGAAAAAGAAGGAGAGGAATATCAAAGTGTGGTTGCCTCTCACACACCCCCTACTGGGGACCTGGCCCACAACGCAAGCATGTGCTCTGACTGAGAATCGAACCGGTGACCCTTTGGTTCCCAGGTCAGAACTGAGTCCACTGAGCCACACCAGTCAGGGCTGTATCTCTATTTTAAAATGAATGACAGATCTTCAAAATATAGAAGTTACCTGAGAATCATATAAATATCATGTAATCATGATTGTGGATCAATCATAACTCAAAAAGCAACCTAATTTATCTTATAATCCCTATGTAATGGCCTTAAATTTAAAAACATCTAGTAGTTTTTGTGTGTTCAAAACATATTTATACACATGCATTTAATCTATATTTCATATTAAAGTCAACTTCTAATTGTGTATCTATTCAATAATACATATATCTATAAATTGTTCCTATAAAAATGAGACTTTTGAAAAATGTAAGTTTTAATACTCCTTTTATCAAGTAATATGTTAGATTTTGATAGATAGCAGAAAGTATGTTTTGGGAGAGAACAGAAAGGAAACAGTAGAATTTGGAGCCCAGGAAAACCCAGATATTTAATGCCAAGTATTTTTGACTTACTAATAACCTTAGGAATCTTATTTATGATTTATAGTTTGGAGCTTTAATTTTCTCATTTGTTAATTGGGAAAATAATATATATTTTGTAGGATCATGAATGAGATTAAGGGAGCTGTTATAAATAAAAGCTGTCACATAGTACCCCAAGGATATTGTAAATCTAAGTTATAATAACAATCTTATCATTGCTAATATTTTGGAGGGATAGCTAGCCACTTACCCAGTACTATGCATTTATTTATTTTTATTTAACATTTCAAACACTCTTTCTGTGTGGTAACTTGATAAAAGACCAAAATGTATTAACAATTAAATAGAAATGTATCTGTAATTGGTAACACCCACAAAATCATGGCTAATAATTTGGTGCATATATTTGCAATTATTTAAAAATATGTATATGTTTATGTGTAGATATTGATATGTAAAATATACACAGAAAATCAGAGACAGTTTATGGCTGGTATATGTTTTTTATTAATATGTCACAAATATTTTTCAGTATAACAGAATGTTTTTCATGATACATACTTTCATGGATGCCAAGAATTCCATTATGTGGATGCAATTTATTCTACTTGGGGGATTCTCTTTCAGTTTTTCACTAGTATAGGTGACAGAATTGATTGAGCTTTCTGGCTATGTGTCTCTATGTATATCTCAGATACTCCCTTAGGAAAATTTATAGATGTATAATTTTGTAGTTGAAAGGAATGAATACTTTTAAGGCTTGAAAATATTTCCCTGTAATCTTTCAAACCAAAAGAGAAGAGATGTATAGAGAAGTGCACAAATCATAAGAAGCTGATGGATTTTTTCCAAAGTTAGCATAGCCATGATACTAGCATCCAGATCAAGAATTAGAACGTTAGGCTGGGAGCCTTCCTCAGGCTCCTTCCCAGCTATTGCCCTCACCCAGGGATAAGTATTTTTCTGACCTTTCACATGTCTTGTAGTTTTACCTGCCATTGAAATTGATATCAGGGGAATCATAGAGTACATGCCTTTTTATCATGCCTTTTTATGTTGGACTTCCCTTATTTAATAGTATTTTTGTGAGCTGTTTCTATGCTAGTGCATGTATCAGAAGTCTATTTATTCTAATTACAGAATTCTGCAGTGTGAATATGCCAGAGTTTATCCATTCTACTGCTGGCAGACATGTGGGTTGTGTCTAGTATGAGGCCATTATGAATACTGCTGTTATGACATACATGTCCATTAACACACACACACACACACACATATCTTCAGAATGTACTTGGAAGCGGAATGGTTGGTTCAGCTGATATGCATATATTTATTTGGCTTTGCAAATAACGCCAAACAGTTTGCCAATGGGGTTGTGCCAATTTACTGTCACCAGTGCTATATGAGACGTTTGTTTATTCCAAATCCTCATCAAGAGTGTGTATTTCCAATCTTTTTTCTTTCAGCCACTCTGGTGGATACGAACTTGTATCTTATTGTGTTTTAATGTGTATCCTCTAATGATTAGAGCCATTTTATATATACTTATGTGAAGTCCTTGTGCAAATTTTTGCCCATTAAAACCAACTAGTGATCTCTCTTTTTCTCATATATGTCAGAGGGTTTTTTTTTTAATACAAATCTTTTATCAGATATATGCAGTGCAAATGTCTTCTTCTGACCTGGGCTTTACTTTTTCTCTTAATAATATCTCTAGATGAATGGAGTTCATCTTATCCACCTTTTCCTTTATGGCTAGTGCATTTCATGTGTTGTTTAAGAAATAATCACTTTCCCTGAAATCAACAAGATATTTTCCTATATTTTCTTGTGGAAACTGTATTGTTTTGTCTTTTACATGAAGTTATAGCAATCTGGAATTGATGTTTCTGTGTGCATGGTGTAGAGTAAGTGTCAAGATTCATTTTTTAAGTTGTGCTACATATATACAATGGAATATTACTCAGCCATAAAAAAAGAATGAAATCTTACCATTTGTGACAGCATGAGTGGACCTAGAGGTTATTATGCTAAGTCAAGTAAGTGTAGTCAGAGAAACACAAATCTCATGTGATTTCACTTGGATATGGAATCTATAGAACAATGTCAATAAACAAACAAAACAGAAAAAGACTCAGATACACAGAACATACTGATGGTTCCTAGAGGGGAAAGGAATTGGGGGACTGGGTGAAAAAGGTGAAGGGAATAGTTAATAATATTCTAATAAACATGTTTGGTACCAGGTGGGTACTGGAAATATCAGGGGAACCCCTTGTAAAGAGTAAGATCATCTAATCACTATACTGTACACCTGAAACTAATACAATAATTTGAATACAAACTGTATTTGAAAAATAAAATTCAAAAAAAAAGGTTTTTTCATGTGAGTAGTCAGTTAACCTGGAACCATTTATTGAAATCCACTCTTTACTAAAGTGGCACCATTGTCATAAGTTAGGTAAATATTACAGTCTATTTGTTCTCAGAGCAATACTACACAGAACTAATTATAATAAATATTGATATCTGGCTATAAGCATTCTTTTTTTAAGGTTAAAGACACTAAGTATACAGCCCTAGCTGGTGTGACTCAGTGGATTGAGCATAGGCCTGTGAACCAAAGGGTCGCTGGTTCAATTCCCAGTCAGGGCACATGCCTGGGTTGAAGATTAGGTCTCCAGAGGGGGTGTGTGAGAGACAAATGTACACTGATGTTTCTCTCCCTCTCTTTCTCCCTTTCTCCTCTCTCTAAAACCATAAATGCTTGTTTAAAAAAGACACTAAGTATACAAATACATTGTATTTTAATGTTTCGATTACAATTTACATTCAATATCTTTCTGTATTAGTTTCAGAGGTACAGCAAACTTGGTAGAAAATCATGTGCTTTGCAGAGTGGTCCCCCCAACACTTCTGCTTCAAGTGCTGCCTGGTCCCATTTATACTCATTCCAATATTATTGACTATATTCCCTGTGCTGTTAAACTTTGTTATTCTTCAGGATTTCTTTGAATATTCTTGGTCCACTGAATTTCCATAGAAATGTTAGAGTTGTATGTCAATTTTTATTAAAAACCAGCTGTTTCAACTTTGATAGGGATTGCACTGGATTTACACATTATTTGAAGAGAACCGACATCTTTACAATATGAGATTTGCCAACTGGTTCCTTCAGTTGGTTCCTTCCAATAGAAGAACAAGTTATAGAGGCTCCAGCAAGCATAGGCAGATACACTTCACTTCCTCGCACAGCCAAAAGAAGGATAACAACCAATTTAAAAACAAACAAACAAAAAAAAAAAAACAACCAGAATGGCCAGAAATTCAAACTGTATGAAAATCTGACAACCAATGGGTTAAAGAAGAAACATTCATCCAGACTGGTGCACTGGGACAAAGAAATATGGCCCAAATGAAAGAAAAGATCAAAACTCCAGAAAATAACTAAGCAATGAGGAGGTAAACAACCTATCAGATGCAGAGTTCAAAATGCTGGCAATCAGGATTCTTACAGAAATGATTGAGTATGATCACAAAACAGAAGAAGAAATGAAGGCTATACAAAGTGAAATAAAGGAAAATACACAGGGAATCAACAGTGAAGGGAAGGAAACTGGGACTCAAACAATGATTTGAAACAAAAAGAAGAAATAAACATCCAACCAGAACACAATGAAGAAATAAGAAGTCAAAAAAAGGGGGGGCTGAGGAACCTCTGGCCAACTCCAAATGTTCCAACATCTGAATCATAGGGGTTGCCTGAGGAGAAAAGGAAGAGAAAGAAATTGAAAACTTATTTGAATAAATAATGACCGAAAAGTTCCCCAATCTGATGAAGGAACTACACATACAAGTCCAGGAAGCTCAAGAGAGTCCCAAAGAAGTTGGATCCAAGAAGAAACACACCAAGACACATCATATTTAAATTACTCAAGATTAAAGATAAGGAGAGAATCTTAAAAGCAGCAAGAGAAAAGGAGACAGTTATCTACAAAGGAGTTCCCATAAGACTATCAGCTGATTTCTCAAAAGAAACCTTGCAGGCAAGAAGGGGCTGGAAAGAAGTATTCAAAGTCATGAAAAGCAAGGACCTACATCCAAGATTACTCTATCCAGCAAAGCTTTCATTTAGAATGGAAGGGCAGATAAAGTGTTCCCAGATAAGGTGAAGTTAAAGGAGTTCATCATCACCAAGCCCTTATTATATGAAATGTTAAAGGGACTTACCTAAGAAAAAGAAAATAAAAAATAGGACAGTAAAAAGACAGCAAACTCACAGATATTAACCTAAAACAAAAGCAACCTAAGCAAACACCTAGAACAGGAACAGAAACACAGAAATGGAGATCACATGGAGGGTTAGCATCAGGGGAGTGCAAGGAGGAGAGAGGGAGAAAAGGTACAGAGAATAAGTAGCATAGATGGTGGGTAGAAAATAGACAGGAAGAGGGCAAGAATAGTATGGGAAATGGAGAAGCCAAAGAACTTAGATGTGTGACCCATGGACATGAACTAAGTGGGAGGAAATACTGGAGGGAGGGGCGTACAGGGCAGAGGGAGAAAAAGGGGAGAAAAACATGGGGCAAGTGTAATAGCATAATCCATAAAATACACTTTTAAGAAAAAGAACAGGCCCTGCCTGGTGTAGCTCAGTGGATTGAGCACAGGCCTGAAAACCAAAGGATCATGGTTTGATTCCCAGTCAGGGCACATGCCTGGATTGCAGGACAGTTCCCAGCAGGGGACGCACAAGAGGCAACCATACAATGATATTTCTCTCCCTCTCTCCTTCCCTTCCCCTCTAAAGATAAATAAATAAAATCTTTAAATTTTTTTTAAAAAGTACAAGTGATATACCTTTATTTGTAGTTCCCTAATCTCTTAATGATATCTGTAGTTTTTCAGGTAGACATCTTGCTTTTTGTTTTGAATTTTGTGCAATTACTTCCTACAAATGTAAGAATTTATGCTCCCACAAACATCCTAAGAGTACTTATTTTCCAGAACTTTGACAAATACCTTTTACAAAAGTTAATATAATATGCAAATGGTGGTATGTTGTTGCTGTTTAAATTTGCATTTCATTGATTACTTAGTGACTTTTGTTTATTGGCTGTTTGCATTTCTTGTGAAATTACTGTTTATATTGTTTATCCAGTTTTCCAGTTGGTGCTCCATCCCTCTTCATTTATTGAATGATCTATTTATATGAGATAATGTTACCCTTTGTCTGATAGATGTTGTAAATATACCCAGTCATCATTTTTTAATTCTGCTAATTAATCTTAATTTCTAAATGACCAGTACAAATATTATATGTAATAGTTTATTTACATTTCTTTCTCCGTCTAAAGGGCTTTCCCATGCCCATACTTTTTTAAAGATTTTATTTATTTATTTTTATAGATAGGGGAAGGGAGGGAGAAAAAGAGAGAGAAACATCAATGTGCGGTTGCCTCTCGCTCACCCCGAACTGGGGACCTGGTCCGAAACCCAGGCCTGTGCCCTGACTGGGAATCAGACCGGTGACCCTTTGGTTTGCAGGTTAACACTCAATCCACTGAGCCACACCAGCCAGAGCCCAGTATTTTATTCTAATTCTGTTATTATTAGTTTTTTTTATACTTAACCACTATAATTTATCTCAAATATATTTGGTGGAAGATATGAAGTCAATATTGAATATCTGTTTATTTCTACAACAGACACCTCTATTTATCTTAATGTTAAAACTCCTACACATTTGAAATTAAAATTCAGAAATTGAAAGAAAGGAAAGTTAATCTTGTGTAAAATTAGGTCAAGATTCAGTTAGATACTAAATTAACACATAAAGGAATGTTTTTAATTGTTTTCTTTCACCACAGGAAATATATTGTATGAAGAGCATGGTTTTATAATACTTACAAAGATTGTTGATAAAAAATGGTACATTTTACTGGTAGAGTGTTTAGCATTTGTATTTTGATAAGAATATGAAGTAGTAAATAGAATAATAAATTGCATTAGAACATGTAGGAAGTGACATAGGACTCCATCTAAATTATACATTATTCACATCTGCTATGTTTTCCATGAATTATTCAATATGTAGGAGAAGCCATCAATTCCTGAATACTGCTTTGAATGGGAAAGCATATAAGTTATATGTTTGATGATGTAAAATTCCACCCTCCCATTAACTGATATTGTCATAGGAAAATAATCAGAGGGGTTTTTTTGGCTGATGGCTTTAGATATGTCATATCCTTTTCATAATGACTTGCTAGTAAAATATATCAAGTATAATTTCTCAACACTATTCTTTGGCATGAAGAAAAGCTAGTAGTTTTCCTTTCCAAATTAACTTCTGTCTTTGCAAAGGAAATCCATTTATGTTTTTCAAAAATGGAAAACTAGGGGTGAAATGTGTCTCTCCCCATCCACCATGTGTCCTACGACCACCAAGCAATTATTTTAGTTTCAGAAATGTATCTACAACGTAAATTCCTAGAAGTAAAAGTTTCAGGACAAAGGTTACATGCACTTAATAGATTTTACCACGTTGTCTTCCACAAGGGGCACACCAATATGTACACCCCACTGGCCATGTATAAGAGTCTGTATTTTCCACAAGCTTGACCGCACAGCATGTTTTCAGGCTTAGATTTTTGACAGTTCAGTAGATGAAATTTTCAGAGCTCTTATTATGATCAAAGCGTAACTTCTTTTGGTATGTTTAAAAGCCATTCGTGTTCTTTGTCAACCACCCTTACCTTTTGTCCAGTTTTCTTTTGCATTTTTGACCGCCTTCTTGTTAATTGACAAAAGCTATCTTATTTGTTAGGCATATCGGCCCCTGATCTGAGAGGTGAGTCACAAATATTACTTTTTTGCAATTTGTCCTTTGACTTTGCATTTAGTTTATTTTTTCTTTTTGCCATGCAGAAGTTTTTAACATCTGGATAGTCCAATTTACTATTATTTTCATCTGTTAATTAAAGCTGCTTAACATGAGGCTAAAATCACACTGTTATGTTGTTGAGTACTCTAGATGCGTACTGCTTCTGACACTGAGAAAAGAAATTAATTCTGAATTTGGAAAATGTTGGTCTTTCTGTCAACAGCTATTTATTGGAAGTCCATCATGTATAGAAACCCAGTTCAGCCAGAAATCAGAGCTCAGTGAGGAAGGTCAATGCTGGTAACAAATCAAACAGTGCACGGTCATTGCTATGGTGGGAGGAAGCCCAAGGTCTATAAGGATATACCTTATGCAGATGTCATAACTAAGCTGAAGACTACTGTGCCCCACAATCTCATTATAAGCTATCATTTAATTATTTCAGGTATTATCCAAATCTCCCCAGTTGCACTGTTTTCTCACAGGAATTGTTCCACCTCTATCACCAGGAAGGAATGGCTTGGGACGATGACAAGGAAACCAACAGCCATAGTTAAAAGTTGTACAGGTTTCTGGGCTTATCTATGAAGCCGAAATAGAACACAGACTATTTTGTGATCAGATAGTAATGCATTCATAGCTTGATTTTAGAGATTTTAAAAAAATATGATGGCTTTTATTTCCAATAGCCTCAGAACCTAGAGGCTTTTAGCTGTTTCAAGTTGAAGCTGTAAAATGCTTTCTACATATATCTGTGACTAGGAAATGATCCAGTAAAAAAGAAACTAGTTCCCTCCTTATAAGTACTGAAAATGATAAATTAAGGGCGTTATTAGATTATATATTATATACCTGGAGTTACATTTGTAGTAGCAATGACCACACACACACACACACACACACACACACACACACACACACACATAGTTGAGCACACAGATATCTGTATGGGTTAGAACTCCTGCAATACAAATAGGTCTTCATCACATACTGTGTTTACTTGGCTTTATAGCAGGATACAAGGCAGACAAAGCAAATACAGCATCACGATTCACTGTTCACTGACAAACATGCCATGCTACCCACACATGTTGCTGCTTTTGACTCCTTACCCCACCCAGAAAAAGGCTGCTAGGAACGAAAACCAAGGTTTATGCAGGTCACCTTCTAGAAGCCACGGTTTCTCTTTCCCATCCATATTTGTATCATTTTCCTCATATAGAGCCAAGGTTTATATTCTAACTCACAGATCCCCAATCCAGATACAGGTACGTACAACAAGCAAGGCAGGCCCAAGGTTTCCAATTCATCTTAACGTTGGTATTCCAAAGAAGCATTCTTGTGGGAACCTAAGGTCTGGCCTAGGCTGCCCTGCATCAGACCAGGCTGGATATTAACCCTTTACTCATGCATTCACATGCATTGTATGTAATATGTCTAAATGTAGTTTAGTGCACTTCAATATGCATATTGTCTACCTATAATAAGAGCTTATAAAAAAAATCCATTCCCCTAGAAATTAATTGGCTAGTTATTTTGTCTAATAATATATTTCCTTCTCACCCCACAACTCTTGGGTTCAAGGAAAGAATATAATATTCATTATTTAGTTCTTTTATTTGCTTTTATAGGTTTTTAAAATAACATTTGTTTTTTTGGAAGTGACTGTATTTTGCCATTATAATACATACTTTTTGCCCAGATTTTTGAGGGAAAACTAAGGGTGTGCATTATACGTGGGTAGTATATGCAATACCTTGTTGTATCTGTCCTTGTGTTTTGTAATTATCTGTTCCATAAAACTTCTTGTAGCATATGTTCACAAATAAATGCTAAAACTCCTTGAGAATACAAAAAGCAATTATTTAAATATAGATAAATAATGGAATTAAAAAATTCAAATGAAAGATTTTTTTCTTAAAGTCTGGGCCAAAAATGTGGGTGTGCATTATACCTGGCAAAATATGGTAATGTGCATAAAATAGGAAACTGAAAAACACAAGAGGCAAAGAACAAAGTCATGCATAACCACAAGCAGTATACAGTTTGAGGTGTCCTTCTCAGGCACCCGTGTATCTCCACAACAGAGCCTCCATTTTTATGGCATTAAGATTGTACAGTTATATACCATGCTTTTCACGCATTATGCATAGTTACCATTTCAAAGTCCCAAAGCTATATAAGTATTGGAGCAGTTGTTCCAAAGTAAGGAGGCATTGTTTAGATGACATACTAGTATATTAGCATATTTATTAGTTTACTGTAAAAATGTTATCTATTCATAGCATAGTATCATTATATGATAGATGTGCATTAGAGCATTTGTGTTCCTATTACAATGCATATTTACACATCAGTGTTATATTTCTATTATCATCAGAGTATTAACAATATGAAGAATTGCCATTGCAGGTTCATGTTGTTCGTTTCTGCGTTAGACCTCAATGATCTGAAGAAAAAAGGCTTTACTCCTGCTTACTTTGGTTCTCTACCTACACTTGAGCTTGAGCAACCATCAGCAACATTTAATGACTTTATTGTCTTTAGACATTAACACCTGTGTACAATACAAAACTATTTACTTTCAATTCTTACAGTGACTATAAGAGGCAAGTACAATCATTAGCCTCATTCTATAGAGAAGGCTTTAGAGTTAAAGAACTTGGCTAACGTGCCAGAAAAGTGCTAGAACCAGGAATTAAAGCCAAGCAGCCTAACTCTAGACCCCACAGTGCCGCACAGCATATGGTACTGCTTGCCAAGTGATTTCACATTCTCAACCCCAGTGTTATCATCCATTTATAAAATTGGGATAATAACAGTATTTGTATCATAGTGTTGTTCGGTGGATTACAGAAGGCAATAAATGTGAAATTTCCAAAAACCAGTGCTCAGTCATAGTAAGCCCTTAATAAAAATAACCTCTAGTCATTCTCTTGTATTCTACTCTAATCCAAATGATGTCTTTACTTTTCATTTTAATCTTTTGATTCTGTTTTACTTGGTTATACTAGGGCCTGCAAACTAGCACTCGCAAAAATGCTTGCCTCATCAATTTTCTTTCTACATAAAAGAATTTCCTTGTGCAGTTTTTGTTAACATAAAGGAAAGTTAGAAGCAAGTATATAGACAGTGTCAGGCATGAAATACACAACACACCATTACATTTAATATGTGGTTAAACAGAGAATACAATTCTTTAATTTTATTGGTTGGAGTTGCATTTTTGCTTGTGTGGATACATGTTTTCAATTTCCAAGAAAAGGCTTATTGTTTTCCGAGTGTAGAATTTTTGGAAAGACTATCAATCAATGATTTGTTATATATAAATTAAATCCTAACATGTAACCTGTGTCAGTAATCAATATCATGCTGTTAAAATACCCAATACAGTAAATTTCTATAACATTTTATGACAAATAAGTTTGGAAAATATTGCTTTTCCTCTTTTCAAATTAGTGTGTTGGGTTCCTTTGGATATATTTCCAGGAGTGGGATCAATGGGTCAAAAGGCAGATTCATTTTTAATTTTTTGAAGTATCCCTATACTGCTTTCCACAATGGCTGCACCAGTCTGCATTCTCACCAGCAATGCAAAAGTTTCCCCTTTCTTTATTCAAATCGTGAGAACCTTTCCCTTTTGTTTCCTTTCAGGTTTCTAGAGATTTACCTGTGAAACAAGAAGAAACTGAGGCTCACATAAAAGATCTTGGACAGATCGAAGAGCAACTAAATCATCTGCTTCTGTGGCTGTCTCCTATTAGGCATCAGTTGGAAATTCTCAATCAACCAAATCAAACAGGACCATTTGACATTAAGGTAGGGACTTGTTGCTTTAAATACTGTTTTCCAAATGAGTGGCAATATCAGTGAACTAAGTTTCTCATTTGTTGCCATCATTATCATTGCGTTATGTTGGTTATTATTATTTGACTCACATTTTCTGTTTGTTTCCAGCATTTACCAGCAGTTATGTATTCATTGAACTCATATCACTATATTGCCTTCATCCTATCTGCTACTACAATCCATTTTCCATCCTTACTTTAACTGTACTTAATATATGTTTCTAGACCACTTATCTAAAACTGAGGTTCTTAGGAGATTAAGTTTTTACAAAGTAAAGTATGGCCTCCTTAGTAGACTTCATAACACCCTGCCAGGCTGACTCCAGTTTACCTTTCTCTCCTCTTTTTCTGTCAACAACCTCTCCTGATATTCTAGCCCCAGAAGATTATATGGTATCTTTCTATGCATGTCCCTTCCCGCCATGTCTTGGTTCTTGATCTTCTTTAAGTGACTTCTGTCTCTTTTTTTTTCTCATGATGGATCTTTTTCCATCTTTCAAGACTAAATTCAATATCATTGCTTCTTGAAAGCTTTCTTCTATTCCAAGTAGAGTAAAAAACCCTTTTAGGATTCCTTATAAACCTCTCTGTCCATCTCCAGTAGCCTTTGCACCTTGACTTACACTTAAATTTTCAGACCTGACTACCTCATCACAGTTTTTTGATTGCAGAAAGCATCTTCTTCTGTTCCTTATCCCCTTTACTTCTGAATACCCCAACCCAGGGCTCAGTGCATGGTGGGTACTTGTTAGTAGTTTTGAATCAACCAATAAATGTGCTTAACAAGTCAGGTAGAATGGTAACGAGATATTACAGGTCAGCCTATGGTTCAGAGAGTTGGACACCAGCACTTCTGTTTTTAGTGTCCACAGCCACAGTGATTGTTTCTATCTTCTGTCCCTTCCCAGGATCACATTCTAGGAACCTGTCCCAACACCATACCCCAGTTTGCATCTCCTGGGGGCCAACAACACTAAACATGCAATCAAATAGACCAAGCCAATTGAAAGTACAACCTATTAACTAATGTAATGGGTAATTTCAGACTAAATATGTTCAGTAACATCTTTAAGTCAATTTTTTTCCTTTAATTGACCAACCCAAATTCTTCCATTTATTTACTTTCTAAGATGATAGACATCTAACATTTTTATCTCCATATAGTTGCTACTTTGCAAGGAAATAAGTCAAGAATTTGAAAAGTGTGAGGCTCATCCAGAAAAGAAAATTAGAAGTTTAGGAGAGGTGGGCTTGAATCAAGATAGAGAGAGAGAAAGAGGATGCACCTTGATATAACTAAAATGCAAAGTGTGCTCCACTGCTTTTTCCTCACCTCTTCCTGATATTCAGACTTCTTATTCTGATAGCCAGAGCAGACGACATGGTATAAGTCACACATACATGTCATTTCATCAGTGCTAAACCCAAGTTGCTTAACCAGTGGGATGGCATTGGGTTCCATCTGACGATTCAACTTGAGTCACAGTAGGCTTTACCTAGAGAACAGATGATGTGAACATGGAGGGAGTATACAGGCCAGGTAACCACATAGCCTGCATGGTGACAGCACCCTGAGGTCTTGACACCAGGGTGTGGCTTCTGATGCACCAGTTGCCATGCATTTGGGTCATGTGTGGTCACAGGTACAAGACCAGATGAGAGAGAAACCACATCACCATGCAGGGGGAGCCCACAGTTCTGGGAGTCCTGAGTTTTTCCACCTAGCCTGGTACATGGTATCCTCAGAGGTGTTTTAAAAGCAGCCATTCTCAGGGCAACTTTATCGCATCAGTACTGACTTCTCATTATTACCCAATAAATAAATCTCAGTGAAGAAGTACGGTAACTTGGTTCAATAAACAATGACCCCAGCCAGATTCTCAATTATGTTGGATCTAGCATATTCTTAAATCTGTCTTCACTTAGTATTCTAAGGAGGAAAGACCATATACTCTTTGTTCCCAATCAGAAATCACTTTTTGTAACCTAGATAAAAGCACTTTCCTTTACTTTGTAACATCCTCTTCATTTAAAATGTGCTTCTTCATTAAAATGACAAACATATTCAATGTTAGCTATCTCTGTGTGTGGAATATATTTAAAAGACAACAAAGTCGTATGCTACCAATGGATGCTGTCAATTCAACCAAAGTGACTTTGGTCCAAGCCTTTGCCCCTAGAATGGCTCTCAGATGCTGAGAACTTCCACTGGGCCTTTGTCCATAGCTCACAGGGTTCCGCCAAATGAGACCCTTCGGTTTGGAATGGAAGCCACCCTCAGCTCTGTGAGTCACTTTCCTTTATCAAAGCTGCAAGGCACCGCACTCAGTGCTGTGTGTCATTTCAGAAAATCATGATATTTGTCTCCTGCAACTTGGTCTAACTCACTGAGGGGACACGCAGCTTCTTTTTATTCTGGCAGTAAAACTCTTTGGCTTCAATCCTCTCTGCATATTCTAATTTTTTCATCTCTAGAGTGAAGATTTCAAAAATATTCCTTTAGCCTTTTGCTTCTGCTTGTGGCTGTATCCAAGGGGGGAGATTAAAAAATCATATATAAAATGACTTGAGAGTTCCCCCACACACACCATAATTCTCAGACCCATAGCTTGTTGTAATCAGGAAGTAGTGACTTGTGTGAGTAATTAACTAACTTACCTAATTCTTTATTTCTCTGTCTTGTTGTTATCTGTAGTCACTGTCTAGAAAATGAGTTATTGAGGTTGCACAGAGTTCTTCTGCTATTAGATATGCAATCTTAGGCTGTATGGCCTGCTATAGCCCTCTGCTTAAAGAGATTAAACTTTTTTTTCAGTGAAAGAAAGATGGGAAAATGCACTTGGCTTAACTTTAAAGTATTGGAAACAAAAATACAGTTTTTAAACAGCTTTGAGGACATGCCCATATTTTTTAAAGATTGTATTTATTTATTTTTAGAGAAGAGAAAGGAGGGAGAGAAACATCAATGTGCAGTTGTCTCTTGCACGCCCCCTACTGGGGACCTGGCCCACAACCCAGGCATGTGCTCTGAATGGGAATCGACCAGCAACCCTTTGTTTCGCAGGCTGGCACTCAATCCACTGAGACACACCAGCCAGGGCCGTGACCATATTTTTAACACTGGGAAAGAAATACCTTTTAAAAAATCTAAGAAATGAGTTCATGTGGAGAACATCAGTGGACAAATTGCCATTTCCTGAATTTAAATAACCTGGGGGCAGGGTCAAGTCTAGCCATGGTGGCCATGGCTAGATGTCTTGCCATCCAAGTCCTTTGTTTTTGCTAGTCAAACTCTGAACTCCTGTTAGAAAAATACAGAATACCCTCTGTGAGCTTTAGTTTTTCCTGCCTGGCACTTCATGCTTATTGATGAAATGCAGCTAGCTGTGTAATGAAGCCCAAATTTTTTAAAAAGCCTTCAGGGCTCTGTCCTAATACATTGTTTATGCTGGAGTGAAAATTGACTGCACATCACTTGGGTTGTGCAATTTGCTCCCGAAATATTCCTATTTAGGAAATCCTGCAAATAGCAATATTCATTTTGAAAATCACCTCACAAAACTCTTAGCAAGCTGAGAAACATAATCAATGAGATCGTGATGTAGAGGGTGGAAATTTGGCATAATCACAACCCT
Organism: Anoura caudifer; assembly: GCA_004027475.1. Classification (NCBI taxonomy): domain Eukaryota; kingdom Metazoa; phylum Chordata; class Mammalia; order Chiroptera; family Phyllostomidae; genus Anoura; species Anoura caudifer. The sequence continues at coordinate 647,327 of PVKU01000187.1, forward strand.
TTCCCATCAGTCAGCCCACTAGAAGGCATGCCTTTGAATTTTGATTTTCAAATGTACTCTCAATTTAGACATGAAATATGTTGATTTCAGATTTTTAGAAATGATAATTAAATGCTAAGAACCAGGGACCAGTTAAAATTTCTATGAAGGGTCTTATGTTTTTAATCTTTATTGAATGTTTTCAGTAATGAGCTGCAGGTATACTGTTGATCTGACATAAAACTGCCTAACTACTGCTTCCCAAACTTTTCATTAGGGGGGAAACATAATTTTACATTAAGTCTTCCTGATGGAAATGCTTACCTATTGATGGCAGGGATGGTTTTTCCTTCCCCTAAAAATGACTTCCCTTCCGTGGTCTAGAAATAAACATGACATACCACTCTGTTGGTTCTTCTTTACCATGGAAGAAACTTAATTCCTCTTAATGTCAAATCCACGCTAAAAACTACCAAAGGACACAATTGCAGTGACTGGATGATAAAGTATGTGAACACCGAAATCCCACTCTGCGCATGCTCACACTGCTGTGAGGGCTGTCAATGACAAAAATTGCACCGGACAACTTAGTAGGCAAGAGAGATTTCATTCCAGACTATTGCAACAGGGGAGGCAGATTGAACTGAACTTGCATGGAAACAAAAAGCAGGAAGTATTTTAAGCATTGGGATGACCTAGTGGAAAAGTACCACTGGGAGACCATTAGAGGGGAGGTTGGTTAATGTGATGAAGCCATCTGTGTCTGCTAATTGTCACTTACGGAAGGTAGGCTACTATCCTCCCACAGAGACAGGACGACTGGGTGCTATCCTTCCTGATATCTACATTTCAAGGGATGGCTCCCAGGTCCCTGAGAAAGACCTGCCTGGGTTGTAGATAAACCTGTCAAAGAGGCAGAGAAGGAATTTACAATAAACCTCTGCCTAGTTGCATGGTGAGTGAAAATGTTGTCCTTACTCCCTTTGTCCAATAACTCTCCTCCACTATTTTCAGGATACCTTCCACAGAAATAGTCTCCTACCTAATAGAGGACACTGAAACATTTTTCTGGTAAAGCACATGAGTCATAAAAGAGGCCAGCGTCCTCTTCTTTGTTTCTCAGCTCTCCATTACCACCTCTTAAAAAAATAAAAGCAAACAAAATCAGAAAGCATATTCAGTTGAACTTGAATTGGTACACATCCGTCTAAAGGGATAGGTATTTGGAGGTGAATGATCACACTCCAAATAGTGAACTAAGGTAAATATACTAAGAGAAGCAAGGTCAGGCCCATAATCAGGCAGGAATGTGTGTAAAGACTAGTTAAGCTAAGGAGAATTAACACGTCTTTGTCAGGCCTCTGTTTTGTTCAAGGGAAACCAGGACAGTCGGACACTCAGGAGAGCCATTCTGTGTAGTTCATTACAGAAGCTTTCTGTTGTTGAAGGGCTCAATGAACTGACATTGAGACTCGGTAGGGAGAGGAGACTGGCCGGATGGTGTGAACAACCAGGTATCTAATGAAAGGGATTTCCCATGGAAGTTAGAAGAAAATCAAAGATTAATTGCCATTAATTTGATGATTAACCCAGGAAATAATTAAAAATATCCCTAGAGCATTAGGTGGGGAGCATCTTTTGATGGTGGACTAAGGATGGCAGGGGTCATTTTTTGACAGTTTGAATGCTTTCGGCAGTGGCATGGACATCAGAGAGGTCTGGGGAAGATCATCCATGGTCCCAGGTATTTCCTACAGCAGAACATGACTGGCGTGAGAGAGCAGCCCAGCCAGCAGCAGCCCACGGCCTGAAGGTTGTCCATACATAATCTACTATGCTGATGAGTCCTTTGAAGTCTGCTGAGTTGTCTGGCTTGAGCTGTCAGGGCTCCTTTAGATCCTGGGGCTAAAGTTCAATTGCAAGACAACCTAGAGTGTGAATAAGGATCGGGGCAGTCGGCTTTCAGTCCTCAGTACTGCCAAGTCAGGAAAATAGGCGGAAAATGGGAAACATTAGTGCAGAGCGTTGGAGCCAGATATTAAAGGATGCTTGAAGAATAGAAGAATTGATGAGAACTGAGGAAATGTGCAAGAAGGCAGGATCCAGTCCGACCGACAGGTAGAGAACAACATCATGCAGTTACGAGGAAACTGAGCATAGCTCAAAGACAATAGACAGGACTAGACTCTAATAACCCACAAGGGTGCACCCTAGTTTTCTATGGAACCATAAAATTTTTGCTTACATTCACCTGTCTTTTGATGCTCAAGATTCTTCTTGTTTATAAAATAAGGCAGGGCTCTTTACTTACACAGGGCCAGCAAGCATAGTGATGGACCGTGCTGGCCTTTTAAGATATGTTTTTGCTGGAAGTTTTTCATAAAGAATCTTAGATTTGACTTTTAAAAGCCTCCAGAGGATATAAAGCCCAGCCAAGATCTCACCATTAATTTCCCCTCTGCATCTATAGATTTTGGTGAATTCCTCTATTCTCAAAGTCCTCAAAGTATCCAAGGGATTTCTGGGCCTGCCAGAAAGTAGCCTTCCATATTCACCTATGAGTCTGGAAATCCTGTATGCCTGGTACTAGGTCAGTTTTCCCAAAAAGGCTTTGGAAGCATTGTCTCCAAAAAGTCCAAAGTGATTCCTTAAAACTCTCTTGTCGTAACTAAATCTACACACATCATTCTCAAATGTGACATTCCAATCAAAGCCTTGGTTATATAACTAATTTTCTCAATTCTCCCCTGGCATGAGAAGGACAGATTTTATATTGAACTTATGCAAATAATTGTATCACCATGAAAATAAGAATGCTCAATAAGTATTTCTGAATTCTGGAGGGATCAAGCAGGAAGAAAAAGATCTGTTTCACTTCTGTTTACAAAACTACAATCTACTGAATCTCTCTGAGGTGTAGGTAGCTGGAGAGAAAAGCAAAAGGAGTTTCTTACATCAAGCAAATAGAACATTAAGGCATCAGCAATACTGCAAACAAAAGCCCTAATCAAATAATCCTTCATCAGTTCATTCAGTTTCCATGTAATTGATTCTTGTTTCGCGTGATCTCAGGTCAGCAGCATCATAATCCCAGCAGCTTCTCTACTAGAGTTCCAGAAATCCTGTGGCAGGCCAGTGGAATGGTCTCAAAGTTATTTAAGCAAAGCTACCAGAAGCCTGTGCCCTAGGGTACTGGCATGGCCCTTTCCATGGGTCTCCAAAGTAGTTCATTTTTCTTGAAAAACAGCATTCTGGCCTGCTGCTGATTGCAAGCGCTTCCAGGAAACCTTGGAGTAAACAACAGCTATGTGTCAATGACAAAAGGCTTAGAATTGCCATAGTTAAAGACCTGATGAGAGTTCTTGTGATAAAGAAATGGGATTGTTTCTGTGGCACAACACATGTTAAAGTAATAATTGAAATTGGGATTGATAATGTTATACGGTAGTGTAATATTAGGCAAAATAGCAGCAGGACATATGTACAGCAGGGGCATTAACAAATCATCCCATTACTGAAATGTTTGTACCAATAATAACGTTTGACCCATATAAATATCACCTTGGGAAGGTGAAGCATCCCTTCTTATTTGATGATGCTTTTCATGCAACTCAGTATATCAAATCAACCTAATTATTTTTAGCGGCTCTCTTTTTACAAGGCAAGAGAAGGAGACTTTTAAGATTTTTCTTTTTATTTTTTTAAAGATTTTATGTATTTATTTTTGGAGAGAGGGGAAGGGAGGGAGAAAGGGAAACATTGATGTGTTAGAGAAACATCATCGATCTGTTGCCTCTTGCACACAGGCCCACTACCCAGGCATGTGCCCCAGCCAGGAATTGAACCAGCAGCCTTTTGCTTTGCAGAATGACACAGAACCAACTGACCCACACTGGTCAGGGCTAATCTTTTAAGATTCTCATGCCCTGGCTGGTGTAGCTCAGTGGTTTGAGTGCTGGCCCACGAACCAAAGGGTTGCCAGTTCAATTCTCAGTCAGGGCACATGGCTGGGTTGCCGGCCAGGTCCCCAGTAGGGGGTATGCAAGAGGCAACCACACATTGATGTTTCTCTCCCTCTCTTTCTCCCTCCCTTCCCTTCTCTCTAAAAATAAATAAACAAAATCTTAAAAATATGTACATTAGGAAAGATTTTCAAACCAGTTTAAAGTTAAAATTTTATCAAGGATTTGATTCGTGGAAGGCAAAATATCAAAGGTTGCAAGAAATGTGAAAAAGTTTGAATACTTTGTTAAATAGCATCATGGGCCACTGAAACAATGGGTGTTTACCCAGTGACAGTAAAAGATTTCAGAATAAATATAGGAGATAACATGGTTTTAAAAAGACCCTGGTCCTTTCACTAGAGTGAAAGACTTCATTAGTGAAAACTTTGCTGTCTTCACTAATCAAGGACATGATAAAATCAACAGAAAGCACAGGAAATTATTTTGGTAAGACACAGAATCATTACCTAGGTGGGTTGCTCAAAAGGTAAAGAAAAACCCACTTTCTTATGAGGAACAGACCTATAATCCAAAAAAAGTTTGGCATTTATAACGAAGACAAAAAATTGAACTCCAGTTTTGCATTAGTATACTGTTAATACTAAAGCCCATTTTTTATTGAATATATTGGTGGGACATTGGTTTGCAGAACCATGCAGGTTTCAGATGTATAACTCAACAAAACATCATCTGCACATGACATCAGGCACCTATCACTCAAAGCAGTCTGTTTCTGTCCCTATCCCTTTGCCCAAGCCTGTTGAGGTCCCTCTGGGTAAAGGAAAGTTCTTAGATGTAGAAATTCTGAAGGGTGAAAGACTGACTTTCTACACATGTCCTGCGCTTACCAGGGATATGACACTTATGGGACAGGGCTCTCATTCATTGACCCTCAGGAACGAATCTGTTGGATACAACTAGAAGAGACGCATATAACTCCCTTCAAATCACACCATCTAGTCTACAACCCCCCTCACTTCCTGGCAATCCAGACCACTCCGCCTAGTCCTACAAATGGATCCTCATTCCAGTCTGCTGATGAGTGGCACAGAGATGGGTGTGGCCAGAGCCTGCCTTGATGTGTGGCGTATTTATGTTGTCTGTACCGGAAAATGAAAGGCAAAAATCATATCTATCACTTTCATCATGTTGTGCAATAAAATTTACATGCCTTTAATAAGTTTTTTCCAGATAAATAAATAAACAAACAAACCAGTGGTCAATTTCAAAGAAGTCTGGAACTCTAACCCAACCTGACTAGTATACTCAGAATCCTAAGAATTAAAACCTGTCCTTTTCCATGCTTCCAAAGCCTGTTATCCAAAGCACTGGATTTTTAGTTAGACTCATCAACAGAACCCCAGTGAGTCAGCTAGGAGTGTGGCCACTGTTCACAAAATCAGCTTTTCAGAGGTGTATGCTACCTAGTTCAATGATTGCAATGTGATCGCTCATGTCCGTAGAGTTATTCCCTTTGATAGATGTGTACCAGCTCAACTTCAACTGAATATACTTTCAGATTTCATTTGTTTTCATTTTTTTAAGAGGTGGTATTGGAGAGGTGAGAAACAGCAAAGAGGACACTGGCTTCTTTTATGTGTCATGTGCTTTCCTAGAAAATTGTTTCAGTGTTTTCTATTAGGTAGGAGTCTATGTCTGCAGAAGGTGTCCTGAAAATAGTGGAGAAATGTTATTGGACAAAAAGGCACACCATCCTCATTCACCGTGTAACTAGACAGAAGTTTATCAAAAACTAAAACTTCCCATGAGTTTAGGTTGTATCTTGGCAAAAAGATAATTCTGTCTCCAGTAAAACCTTGAAGATTGCTTCAATTTGGAGATAAGCAGCATTCAGTGTCAAGTTTTCTCTTTGAACACTAGGGATTATAATTCTTCCTCTTACTTTTCACCCCCTCTACTCAACTCCCAAAATCATTGCTGAATTTAGGTAGCATGATAATAGGGAGAGAAGTAAATGACACAAGTTCAAATCTCAGGTCTGACACTTACTGGATTTATGACATTGTTTAACTTACTCTTCTTAACCTGATTTTCCTCCTCATTAAAAATGAAAAATGGAGCCAATTATCCTGGGACTGGATTGGATTAAGGTAAAACAAAGATGGGAACATATTTCTTTAAGGCAATAGTGAGATATGGTTGATGGGACCTTTCTTGTTGTAGCTGAAATTTTGATAAGAGTCCCTAAGTATAAAACTTAAGCTTGCAAAGAAAAACTACCCCAAAAAAGACTGCAAATAGTCATGAGGTGGCCATGTTTCACCAAACCAAATTGCCCCTATAAGAAGAAGATTATCAACTGGAGAAGAGTTTCTTGAATTGAAAATTCCTGGAACAGATTTCAAGTAGGGTTAACACTTTGTTGGCCAAGGGGGAAGCGGAATGGTGGTTCCAGTTTCCTCCCCTGCCAAGCTCCATCACAGCGCTCCACACAGCATTCTGCTTATAAAACTCTCAAAGTCATTAAAAAAAAAACCTATACTCTTGCACATTTTAAAGTAGACATCTATTTTTCTCCCCTGGCATGCTGTAAATGCTGACATTTAAAAATGTTGCATTACTCTTTTGAATGTATCCAGTGGAATCCAAATACTATAGCAATATGATATCTCCCATCATCCACTTAAAATACACAAAAGAAGCTCATCTTTAATAAACAGAAATTTCATATCATGCCTCCTTCTTCTTTAAATCATATTTCCATTCTACTTCACAAAGAATTGTATCTTAATGTCATATATTTTTATGCTACTACGTCTTTTATTAACCACTCTATCATATTCCGTATGACAAGTACATCTATGTGGATTTAAATTCAATTTTTAAAAATAATTTCCTGTGACTATAAGGCTCTAGATATTTTTAAAAATCCTTTAGATTGTGTTAGAGCTACCATTATTAATACTAAGCATACCTAGCAATAACAAAATTACCTAAATATATGGAAACTTGGGTAAATATTAAGCATACTCAGATTTCTGTGAAAAATGCATTTATTAATGAGATGGGTGGATAAGTGCTTAATGGTACCTTGATGAAAAGAATTCAGTTATCAGTATCTTGAATTATATTTGGATTTTGCATAAGTGTAGATCCTTGGGCACAGATCACCATTGGGGTATATCAGAGGGAGCATGCTTTTATTTTATAAAATGAGAAGACTGTCATCAACCCAAAAGTGCTCAATGAATGTTTAGTTTGTTTTTAAATTTTCACTCTTGACAACGTGACAAAAAGTGGGAATGATCACTGGAATGGCATGCATACGACAAGAACCAACTGAGACCAAAATCCCTTATAGAAGCTAAGAATCTGGTAACTGATTCTGTGCACACCATCTATTGCCCTCATACACCTAGGAAAGCCTTTGTGTACCCTAGTCTGAAGATGGCTGTTCTAGGAGAGATGAGCCTTCTGTGAGAAAAAACTAGGGACAATACAATCGCTGGCTGACCGCTTGTTAGGCCGCCATAACACCGCCAGGCTTACCTCCACATTGTCCATGCCTTTAGCATGCGCAGCCCCTTCTTGCATCAATACTTGTACAATATCACACTGTTCACTTCTACTGGGATTACAAGTGTCTAAAATGGCCAGTTCTTTTTCACATGTGCTGTTTCTAGCTGGCATTTCCTTTATCCTGCCCTTGGGCAAGTCTTCTTTTTGGAAATAGATACAGGGCTGTCAGCCCCTTCCCCCGACCTACTAAGGTTTATCCACCAAGGTGGATAACCAGAAGACTCAGTTCTGGTGGTTCTGCCCCTCTACTAACTTCCCCCTCCCCACCCCCCAAAAAAGAAAACTTGTACTTAACCCCAAACTACTCAGAGGTTTAATGCATGTATTAATCCATCAGTCTGGTTGATAAGTAGAGATGGAAAGGTGGGGATCTGTAAGCCCTTATTCCACCACACAGTATACATACTGCAGTCTCTCAGTTTCTTTTCAAGTGCAGATGTGATATGCCTGCCTTCTCTAACTTTGTTGTGAAAAAGTTCTCGGACAGACTGAACCCTACGGCAGAGCCCTGCATCACATCACTGGAAACCTCCCTCTATTTTGACATCAGTTCAACCATCCATTTCCTTTGCCAGTTGTTCAATCAGTTGCCAACCTCCAATGGCTTCATTTCTCCCCAGTTCATATTATTCCATTTCTCCCCATAAGCATTCATTTGGAGACTTTATTAAATGTTTTTGCTGAAATGCACATGAACTCCATTTGCCTGTATCCCAGATCAACCCCTTCAGGCAGAAAAAGACATGAGGCTAAGCTATTGAAATTTCTATTCAATAAACAAATGGGATCTCATCAAAATAAAAAGATTGTGCATGGCTAAAGAAAACAGTATTAAAATAAAAAGATAACCAGCTGTATGGGAAAACATATTTGCCAATGATACCTCAGACAAGGGTTTAATCTCCAAAATATATAAAGAACTTACACGACTCTACTCTAAGAAGACAAGCAACTCAATTAAAAATGGGCAAAGGACTTGAACAAACACTTCTCCAAGGAGGACATACAGAGGATCCAGAGACACATGAAAAGATGCTTAATATCACTAGCTATCAGAGAGATGCAAATTAAAACCACAGTGAGATATTACTTCACACCAGTCAGAATGGCCATCATAAACAAAGCAACAAACAAGTGTTAGAGAGGATGTGGAGAAAAGGGGACCCTAGTGCACTGTTGGTGGGATTGCAGACTGGCACAACCACTATGGAAAACAGTATGGAATTTTCTAAGAAAACTAAAAATGGACCTACCTTTTGACCCAGCAATTCCACTGCTAGGACTATATCCTAGGAACCCTGAAACACCAATCCAAAAGAACCTATGCACCCCAATGTTCATAGCAGTACAATTTACAACAGCCAAGTGTTGGAAGCAACCTAGGTGCCCATCAGTAAATGAATGGATCAAGAAACTATGGTACATTTACACAATGGAATTCTATGCAGCAGAAAGAAAGAAGGAGCTCCTACCCTTTGCAACAGCATGGATGGAACTGGAGAGCATTATGCTAAGCGAAATAAGCCAGGAGGTGAAAGACAAATACCATATGATCTCA